>OX439132.1:5522533-5907533 GCA_949318235.1 Ecdyonurus torrentis
AAAAATACTATTTATATTTATTTAGTTACTGTACTGATATTTTAGATGTTTTTTTCTTTCAGGGAAAATAAACTTTTGTAGTATAAGAATTTATTAATGTATGTACCCTCATATATTATATTTTACATATTTTACTAATTATATATATAAAAAAAAACTTAAAAAAAAATATTTACTGTATCAGATTAAATTGTTGTAAATTAAAGTTACATTCATTATAAAAAGCTATTTGTATGTTTAAACATTTTTCATAAAATAACATTGTAAAAAATTGTTTGTATTCCAGGTATGTGCTAGCCTTGCAGACAGCAGCAAGCGGCACTCCTGAGTCGTTGCTACATCAGCAACAAGATCTTTGTCTACTCCACTTGTTTAACAGCTTCCTGGAGGCTGCCCCACAGCTCGTACTACAACTGTACGTCACAGCAAAGCTTGGAAATATCCCTCCGTGGACTGGTATGTGTAACTTAATTTTAATTCATCCCAAATATACACACATATCACTGGCATAGATGCTATTTAAACGCAAAATTAATTTCTTTTTTTCCCCTTAAAGGTGTAGAACACCTTGAAAGAAAGAAAAAAGTCAAATACATATCCTAACACATTGTACCTAAATATCAATGTTGATTTGGCTGGAGTTATTGATTTCTAATTTATTTTCCATTTTCAAAATGACAGCTGCTGGTATATGACGTCACAGCTCACTAGTCAACGTGCGCGGAAACAGGCTCCGGCCGAATCAACATCGATATTTATTTATGTTGGGATATTAGACATGTTTTTTTGTTCAAGGTGTGCTACGCCTTTAATTTCTTTATTAGGTTATAATGTTCATATGGTTTCAATTGATAGGTTTGAGTCTCCTTGCCTCGCTACTATCACTTGCCTGGGCCATTGCTGGCTACACACGTGCCATGAGACTGTGTCGTCCTGACAAACAGCCTGCATCATGGGCAGCATTGGCTTTGCAAGCAGCTTGGAGAGCAGGCACTCTCACTGCAAGAATCACTGCACTTGCTGTTCTTGCTCTCACCAGTCCTACGTGGCTAGCTATTATGTTGGGTATGTCAAGAATTGTTTTAATTGTGTCTGCCAAGTTAAAATTTCTATAATAGACTTCTAAATTTAGTAATAGCTATTGCATTCTCATGAAATGCATTTTAAACAAAGACCTAATGATGCTTGAAATCCCCTGTTTCCTTGCTCCAAAACATGTGCAATTCCATTTAAAATTAGGTGATTGTAATTTTTCCTGAATAACTGGAGCACAACCCCCCCCCCCCCCCCCAAAGTGACATAAAGTCATGTGCTAGCACTTTGTTAGTACATTATTTTTGAGCTATAGTTTGTTGAATTAACCTGATTTTTGCTAGTTTTCTAATATCTCTTGTGATGGTGTTTATTTTATACTCCTATGTTTGTAGGTCTCCATTGGCTTGCCATGACAGCATGGGCAATTTGGCAACGTACTGACTTCTGTGAGACGTGGTGGGAGGAAAGAGCATACAATGCTGTCGTGGGTGTGGTCTACTGCTTTTGTTTCTTCAACTTGCGAGAAGGTCCATCACGTCACCGTGCAACTGCATTCTACCTGCTCGCTGCTGTGGAGAACGCTCTGTGTGTTGCAGCCTATGCAGTGTGGGGTGGTGACCAAGTGGAACGTGTCACTCATATTGGAAATGTGAAGCTAGTTACACTGGCAGTTACTCTCACCATGTTGCTCGGTAAGTTACATGTCCTGGTGATTTCATATTGTCCTGGTACTGTATTACTTTATAATTAGAAATCAACTTACCAATATACTAATTTTAAAGTGTTTTATTATTATTATTATTATTATCCAGTATTACTTGTGATAGGTAAATTGAGTTTTTTCAAGGTCTATAGCAGGGTTTCTCAACCTTTTTGAGCTGCGGAGCACTTTTAGGAGTAAGGAGTGCTCACGGAGCACTGGGGGGGTTTGGAGGGCGTAGCCCCCTCAAAAAGCCCGCGATTTTTTTTCCAACCACGTGACCGTTTTTTAGGCAATTTAAGTGAATTTAAGTGAAGATTTTCAAGAAGATTAACATTCACCCCATTAAAAACTATAACTAAAATTAGAGCTTTAAATTTTACAAATATAATGGAATCAAGGAAAAAATTAAGTAATAAATTTGTAACTTCAGAGCAGAAATTGTGTGGTTAATTGAAAAATTAATAAAATAACTTGTTTTTAAAAGCGTGATTTTTAACACTTCTGAACTATTTTATTTTACGATTAAAAATGTTATTTTGAGAAATAATATTTTTCTGAAAATATTTGGTAGTAATAGAACTGTCACAAATACTGTCTCCTGTTAAAAAAAAATCAAAACGATTCTGTCAAAAAATTGAAAAATTAACTTGAATTTATATTTTGGAAAAATTAAGGCTGCCTAGAAAAAACAATATTTATGGCCTTAGTTTCAACCTTCAGTATTTACTGAAAGTTTAAAATAGGGACCTTTATAATTTTCAAAATCTAAAATGACTTCACCAAAATTAAATAAATTGTTAATAATACATAACAGGTATTATTCAAAAACACAAAATACTCATGAAAATTGAGACGTTTTGTACTGTATTGTTTAAAAATTATGAACATATTTTATTTTATTTTTTCTTTTTTTTTTCTTTCTTTATTTATTATTTTTTTTTTACTTCTTTCTAAATTCTGGGGAGCACCTGAAACCATCTCGCGGAGCACCAGTGCTCCGCGGAGCACCGGTTGAGAAACCCTGGTCTATAGAGTCACAGATTCAATACTGTTTTTTTTTTTGTTTTTTTTTTTATTATTATTATTATTTATTATTAATAAGTTAAAAAAAAAAAAATTATTTAGAAAATAGTTGGTAGAGATTAGAGCACGTTGAATTGAAAATTAATAAAACGCGAAAATTCTCTAATTTAAATAGTAAATTGGGACTAGGGATCAAATATTCTAGCTTTAGCTAGTTAAAAAGTAGACGTTAAAGGGATGGAGGTATAGTGTCAAAATAAAATACGATGTGCCTAGCATCTCACGTTCTCACACTACGTCAAAGACACAACATTATAAAACAGCATCAGACTTACTCTTTGCCTTAGACCGGTTTCGTCCTTTACCTAGGACTCATCAGTAAGGCTTGGCAGAGAGCTCTGTACAGCTAGAGATGGCTCACACCACATCTGCTAACTGACTGAGCTGAGGAAGCAAGTGGCAGTCGCGTTTATATACGCGATGCCCCCGCAGCTGCACGCGCTGATTGGTTAAAATCGCGCGCGCAAACTCGGCTTGCTGTTTAAAACCTCTCATCCTCACACTGTAATATAAAATCGTGTCTAAGAGGGGTGTAAGACAGGCAGCCAGCAAGTAATAGTGTCCTCCCTCACTTCCCAGAGTTCCCCAACTCTAGAAAGATCGCGAGAACACTACGCCTACCGACTGCACAGTATCGTGATTCACGCTAGTTACATCGCTTTATATGTTGACACTGGGGTAGGAAAAGCAAAAAGGAGATAGAGTAGGAGAGATAGAATAAATATTATGCGCTTTGGCATATATAGTTTAATTAATTTAGTACGTGCTCTTATTGACGTTGGCAAGTAAAAGGGCCGAATGAAATAAAAATGAAAGAATATTATTTACAAAAGCTTAAAATTGACTTGGCGATAATATGCGTATTAGGAAAAAACCATCGTATACATTTGGTATACATTTGGACTATAACTGGGTTATGTTCCTTTCCCCAAAATTTTCAAAGCTATCTGTGATTATTTCACTACTGTATCAAAATATTTTTATTAGATTATCATCACGAAGAGACTGGCCTTAATTTGTTTTGTAAGGATAATTCTTTTCAGTTTTATACATGTGATATACCTATATATTTTTTTTATAAAAATGCTTTAATTAATGCATTTAATTAAATACTTAATACATAATTTCCATCACATTCAACAGCCTACCTTGTACAATAAATAAGGAGAAAAATATTTTCTTTTCCAGGTTTGTCCAGCATGCTAGTGTACTATGCATTTTTCCACCCCGCTGGTGTGATTTTACCCTGCGTGTCTATGGACGACAGTGAGGCGAGGCAGAACCTGTCAGGGTCTTCAATTGGTGCCAACTCACAGTTGGGGAGACACACCTTACGCTCCCTCAGACATGAACAGCCTGCAGACAGTAGAGCTGGGACTCCTCATAGGTTAGTTTAGTATTGCAACATTTTTTATTATAATCACGGAATAATATTTGTGTCATCATCATAAAATATTTAATAATTATGAGAAATTGTATAGAAACTTTTATGGTAATTTGTGCATGCAAGTACACTCGAGAAATAACTTCAAATTAAATATTTGTAAATTCAACATCTGACTACAGCGCTGCATGTGATAGAAATCTTAACAAACTTAGGGTAGGTAAGTTAAGGTAGACAATAGGCATTTTATGTCACTTCCCTCACTTCTATCAGGCTGCTAACAAGCAGTATAAAACTAGCAATAATATCACTATGAGCACCTGCCTTCTTGCAGGAGAATGTCATCGTCTTTTACCTATAATGGTTATTACAAATTTTGATTAAAAAGTGGCTATACTTATGAATTGTTCAATGCCATTCATTCATCATTTGCAATTTCTTCTACTGTTTTGCATGTTTTGCATTGTATTAAAATATTATGAAACTTTCAGACCTCCATCTTCAATTGCCAACAGCACATCTTTGTCAGATGACAGCCCTAACACAAGCAAGCAGCTATCATCACCTTCTCCTTCAGCATTAAGTGTAAGTATTCCCACTATCAACTGTCTTAATAATCGACTGTTTGAGTAAAGGGAACAAGTAATGGCTTGATTTAATTTTTATTTGTTCATGCAATTTTTTTATTCATAACATGTAAATCTTAATTATTCAGTTATTCGTGTCTATGTTAATTACGTAGATAATAGTAGGTAGAGAGTTTAGAGTATGCTGAATAGCAAATTAATTAAATGTGGAGATTCTATAATTTATATTATTAAGTATTGTTCACATGTAAATGTTCAGATGTAACGTAAAAGTTACGTGCGTCGACTCAAGTCAACGGATAAATTAAATTGGAACAAATGCAATGAAACAAAGCCGTTCACATGTAATTTTCAATATTAATATGAATGGCCCCATTTGTTTACATTGTTCTATTGAGGCATATCAACGCACGTAACCTTACCTGTGAACAATACTTTAAATGGTATTTGGGATCAAATGTTCTAGCATAGAGAGTGCTAAATATTTTTTGATAAAATAGATATTAAAAAGATGGCGATGTCGTGTCAATAAAATATTATGTACATACCTAGTATCTCAAGTTTCTGTAGAACCTGAAACTTTTTTAAAAAGTTGTATAAAATATTCTTATTCATTATGTTAACAGATACAGGAAAGCCCCATAAGCAACAGTGAAGCTCAGATGAAAAGACGCCCTATTTGTGACATAAATTTGTCCGACATTGAAGATGACGAGATCCCTTTACCACCCTCCCCTGCTGAGTCCCAAGTTGAAGAATCTCCTACTAAAACAGAAGACCAGTTGAAGAGACGTCCAGTATGTGACATTGACTTGAGTGAGATTGACATACCCCCTGTCGAGGAAGCCCAAGGTGCTTGGCAGCAAGTTAGTGAGGAGAAGCAGACAGAGTGGGAGGCTGCTACCGTAACTACCAGTGACGACAAAGGACTTGGAGATGAGACGGACGTTACAAGTACGTGCATGTCCACACACGACTATGAAAATATCTGTGCTGTTAACATTACACGAGAACCATGGGGTCTCAGACATTGGGATGGTTATTCTTCAGATATTGCAGAACATGACTCCAGTGTGGCAGGAGGTGTAGATTGTGCTAGAGATAGGAGACGTGATACATTAGTGTCTACTTCAACATCTTATTATTCCTCATCATCATCTTCATCAGGAGATAAGTTAGCACGTGAACCTAGAAGTGAGTATTTAGACTCATTAGCTGATGAACTTAAGTTAGTGGAGACTGAGGATTATGTGTATGTAGCACAGCCATATGTCATAGATCATTCAGGTGTGGGCTATCCACTTGATACTATCATTGAAGAGGAAGGTAGTTATGAAACTTCAAGTGAAGATGCTACAATTATTGTACCTAATCAGAAACCTTCACAGTTAACTAACAGTTGTAGTTCTTTAGTAGCTACAATAGAAGAAATACGACTTAGTGCCTCGTTATGTAATCTGTATTCACCAGATATTGATACAACGTTAGAATGGGATGAAACGTCGGAGAACATTGATGATCAAGATTGGGATTTAGATATTGGTGCCATGGCAAAAGACTTAGAACAAGATGATAATTTAAATAATTCAAATGATGTTAATTGGCAAAACGTAAGTAATAAACCTTTATCACAAACTGAAATAGACTTTTTAGCTCAGTTAAAAACAAGTGATGTAAAAGAAACACCTCCTAAAAAATTAAGGAGAAAATTCTCTTTATTAAGAGAAAGGTTTGAGTTAGGTTCTCCTAAATCTGACTCAAGTGTTGTAGATAAAAATGGACTAATTACTCCACAAAGACCTGAGGTAGCTAACGTTACATCAAGAATACATCAATTTAATAATATCCTTAGGGGAAGAGGAGCTTTACCAAAAGTACCTGAGAGACCTCCACCCCCTCCAGCAGGTACAAGTGTAACTCTTTTCCCTGTGGCTAGTTAGAACTTACCACCTATGTATGTATCCTATTACATTTTATAACACTTATAAATGTGATTCATATTCATGTGAATACTGTATTTTATCTTGTATGGCCTAATTTAGTACAGTAGTACAATTCTTTTTTATTAGTCAGTATTGCAAAAGTATGCTTTGTAAGAAAATAAATTGTATTATGTATTTTGAAAGATATATTAACAGAAAGTGCCAATTATAGTGCCTTGCTAAAAGAAATATTGCTGTACAATTATCTGTAGTATAATGTGTTCATGGAAGGTGATAATGCTTACAATAAAAACGGACTCAAAACTAAGTGTTAGTATGTGCTAGGTTGCCAGCACTGCTCGCAACATCTGTAGATCTTTGTGTCAGTCATCATAATGTTGTTGCTGTTGTCATTATAAGAATGTTGTTATAAATATAATGGAAATAATAGTTGAAAACTGTAATGGCAATAGAAACAACATTTTAATGGGTGACAGGAAGTCAATGAAAAATAATGAGTGTGTATGTTTACTCTAAAAAACAAAAAAGCAAGTACCGGAAAAGGAAACCATGTAACGGTAAAAGTGGGAGAAAAGTTGGTGCCAGCAGCAAGCTAGGCCTGAGCTCCTCCCACTTTTACCGTCACGTAGTTTCCTTTTCCGGCACTTCCTTTTCCGCATTTTGAGTAAACATAAGCGGTCACTGCAGCTATCCCAGGCAAAGAGCTTGAAATCAGTTATAACACCCTATCTTTTGAAATTTGCATGTCCTTTCATGTAACCTGTATGCCATGGTTAAGTGTGTTCTTTTAAATCAAGTTTTTTTCTCAATTGTCTCATGATAGTAAGGCAATGGTGTGTTTCACTTTTGAAAGCAGCAGTAGTACTGCAAAGTATAGTACCGGTATGTATATTTTATTGTATAAATAAAATTTTACTCAAAAGCTCTCACAAAGTATAATTAAAAGAAAATGTACTCAAGTTATATTGATTGTTTAAAAATTGTATGTAATTCTACAAAAATCACATTTTTTATACAGTATTTTTTTGAAACTTTTACTGTATTTTCTATTTTACGCAGTATGTAAGTACATTTTTGTACATCAATATCAATACATTTACTAACATATTTTAAGCAGACAGTTAACCAATTTTAGAAGGAGATCAATCTCATCCCCAGTATGAACATAACGCTTATAAACTGTAGACAAATGAAAGCAAATGTGTCTAATTAATTGTATCTAATATTTGGGTTCTATTGAAGAAAATGATCTGTTACATGTAATGGGCTTTACTGGTGCAAAAAAAAAAAAAAAAAAAAAAAAAAAAAAAAAAGTTTTTCAACTTCAATGAAGCAGTGGACAATATAGCAGCACCATGGTGAGATATATTGTGGGTGCTACGCTATAATGTCCGAAGTCTGCTTGGCCTTGAAAATTGAAATTTGGTCCTATCGACGCCAAATTTTAGATTTTTCCATATTTAGTATCCATAATTTAATTCTCTATGCTTGATGAACTATTTAAAAATAATAATAAGTTTTACATTGCTAAAAAAATAAGGTCCTGTGTTGCCTTTTCATTGACCGTACTATTCACAGTATAACTGAACCACAGGGTCTTACCTGTAAACCAGAAGTCACCTAGTGGTTCAGCTAAACGAATGGTGTGCCCGACCAGTAAGTCCCATTATATTATTATTATAGCCTAGCTATTAGCTAAACCTGTGTGCCATAGTATGATGCAAATCTTTTATTCGTCTACTTTTAATTATATCAATTAAGTGTATTCACTTGTAATTGTTTTTATTCATTGATTCGTAATTCAAACTGCCCCTATGTTAAGGACTTGTTTGCAGTCTATGAATATTGCATTTAAAGTTGCATGAATGGTTAATGAAGATAAAACTTCTTATTTCTGTCCATGTATTATGTTTTTATTGTGGCCATTTCATGCTCTTTTTTTATTATTATGCCGCATTTTTAAATGTTGTTTATATTTTATACACATTTTAAGAATTTGTATATTTTTATGTTTTAAAAATACTTTTTGTAAATAAAATACTTTATAATTAAATTTTCTTGTTTTTCTTACTAATTATTAGTAGTGGAGGTTAAACGTAAGTTCAGCCTAATATGTAAATCATAGCTTTAATTATCTGTTAGCATAATTATTTATGATGTTATTCAATTCAGTAGAAATTATGCTATAATTACGTAAATGCAGCATAAATTGCATAAATGTACTTTCCTTGTATCTATTGAACATGTTACAGGTTTAACTCAAAATTTAACCAAGTTTCTTATTATATCATTTATAATAGAATACAGAATACTGTATGATCGTCGTACCATGCTTAATAATATGTTAATTCAAACATGGTGCTAAAGCGCGTAATACCATGCGAGCACCCTTTTATAATCATTGATGCAATACCACAACGCTCGTGTAGATGCCGCGAGTAAATAAAAATAGAACTGTAAAAAGAAACTTCAACAAATTAGAAGGCTAACAAAAATGACTTTAGTTATATTTAGGTTCACTAGATGGCTTTTTCCCTGAAAAGTTATCATTACTAGCGGGCATTGTTTACGTAATTTGAAAGCAAAGTTCATAACACTCAATGAACCCTATGTATACCGAATGGACAATAATTATATCAAAGCTATTTTATTGTTTTCGGCCACATCATAAAATGATTAAATTTTGTTATCATTTTTGTTTAATAATTACATTTACATATTAATTTTTGATTGAAGTTTCACATATTGAAAGGTACCGTAATCTAAAACTCCGGTGAGCGAGACGCCAGTGAGCTTAGCGAGTGAGAGAGATACGCGCATTGCATACTGGTGGTAAAGCGCGGTGAAGGTTGAGAGCACACGACGGTGTGCAGTCAACGCTACACTTTACTTTATTTCTTTATTCTCATCTCTCAATATATTCCGTGGTGTGTGTGTGTGATCAAACATTGCGAGTGCGGTCCATGGACTTACGTCGTTATAGTTTTGTGTGAGACAATAAGACGTGTTCGTGTAAATATTTACATATTGTGAATGTTATAACATGGTTAAACCTCCGCGTATTTACTAAAAGGTAAGAATGTTTATTGTTTTTATTTTTTTATATTATTATTATTTTTGTCTGTTATTTCAATAATTGCATTGTGATGCAAGGGATCATATGAATTAAATAATATGGATTAATTGTTGCCAAATTAATAAGGATATAAATGTGCGAGTGGTTTTCGTGATAAATACAGTTTTATGCATAAATTAAAAGCAATATATAGTTTATACGGGATAAAGCTATTTTATGTGGGTTCTCTATCGTTGTAACGGTAGCAAATATTTTTCGACCAAAAGCTATAAATAAAAAAACATACATGATATATGAATTTTATACATTCTTAAAATATTTTACATATTATCTCCGATACACATTAAAAAAAAATGCAGCGGTTGCATGTATGAAAAAAAAAACAGTGGAGTTGTGCGCAAGTACATTAATTATTATTTAATGGTGACATGTGACATAATTATACTGAAGATATTTATAATAATTTTTACCTGCGAAAAGTGCTGGTGTATGCATATTTATAGACTCGAATTACTCGCATATCGATTATGCTCACGTCAGTTTTAAAATTGACATGCAAATTCATGTTTAAAAACAACGCAGCTAGATTAATAAAATATTAGCTGCGTATTTACATTTTTTATATCTTTTAAAATTCATTCATTCATTCATTCATTCATTCATTCATTCATTCATTCATTCATTCATTCATTCATTCATTCATTCATTCATTCATTCATCTATTTATTCGTTCATTCATTACTTTATTTGATTCATCAAAATTCATTTGATTAATATTTATGAATCTAAATTTACATATTTACAGCATATATAACGCAATTAGACAAGTGGATTGCAAAATGCAATAACAATTCTTTTCATAAATAAAATTCTTACATAATGTATTTTTATTATTTACTCATACACTCTTACAAATTTATAATTAATGCATGATTATTATCAATATTATCTTTCTTTTTTTTTTTTCTCTCTAAAGATTGCTATATCATATTGAGACGAATGTGTGTTGCCAATAAAATGTCATAGTTATACAGTACTGATCTTAATCGTAATATAATAATAAAATGATTTAACACATAAATTTTAATTGTTTGTAAGTATTGTAACGTTTTCAGCTTATTTCTAATGTTTTGTATGTTAAGAAAATTTAAATATTAGTATAGATTAATTATCAGAAGAGTATAGTTATAAACATTTTATTAAAATTATTTAATAATTATTTTCCAAAAGTAAACAAACTTTCATTTTCTTTAAATCCTGATGTCCTGTCATTTTCTTAGAAAATTATTCAACTTCTTTAAATAATAAATAAAAAAGTGAAAACGTCATTTTTTTACATATACGATAAAATAAAATTAATTTTCACCCATCATAAAAATAATTTAAATTTAAGAAAGTTGTCGTATTTTTTGTCGTTTCATATTTTATTGGTAGACTTAACATTTTATTGCCTCTAATCAATTAAATTAGATAGAAAATTTTTATAGACTCTAATCTCAAGATGTTTGTTCTTGGATTATAATTTTTCAATACGTAATAAGTTTGATAGTTACGTTAATTCTTTTAATGCCTTTGTCAAAGTACTATTCAGTTATCTACAAGTTTATCAGTTTTCTTACTTTACATCTGTCATTAATCATCGCTGTTTTGTCAAACTATATCATTATCGTTCTGGATACTGTAATTATCTTGAACATTTTTTCATTTTTCATTTTTTGTTACTATGATGTAAGTAAAAACACTTGAATATTTTTATAAAAGATTTTGGAGCGATTAAATTCCTGATTTGATTATAGATTTGGAATTATACAAATATTATAAGAGATTTTCATTTGATGAATTTTTTTTCTCCTTCATTATAAAAATAACAAAAAGCTTTAATATGACAGTCTTAAGCTATTTTATAAAACTCTGCTTAAATTTCTGTGTAGTGAAAATTTAAATTTCCTTGCTAATGCAGATGGTCATAATAAAATGATAATATGTTTCATAATATATTAACATTAAAATCATACAAAATTTAATTAAACCTTAGATCAATAATAATTTTTTTTTTTTAAAAATAGAGTTATTTTCTTTCTTACTGATGAGTATTATGAGAGAATTTATCTATTTCCAACCACGGTTTTTGTGAATTGTGTATCAAATTAAATATATATTAACTTTGTTATTAGTAAAAAAGTTTATAAGTACTGACAAATTTTTGCTACTAATATAAAATATCACACGTTCAAAAATTCTTCTTCATAGTTTTAATAGTATTTTAGGAACGAATGAAGACAAGAATGTGACTACGCATACTGAAATCATATATGAAGCAGATTTTTCTTATGCTATGCATTTAAGACCAAATGAAGTGTTTATTTTAGTAAATTTATATGTTCATGATCACGTGTCAAAATCACGTGGCACGTGTTAAAACGTGATCATGTTCAGGTGAAAAATAATTTATAAGGTTTCACTCTCAACACATCATATCACGAGGGTCAAAATAAAGTAAAGTTTTTTTTTTTTTTTTTTTTTTTTTTTTGCCAAACTTATTTATACCAAAATTTAGTCTCGGTTACAAGCTGTATCTAAAACATGCCCTGTTTTTTTCTTCAGATTTTCAACACATCCTTTTTTTAATTATACGATTCAATCATGCTTCATTAAACTCGACGTCTGCACTATTTTATTTTTAACCAAAACAAATCTTCACTCTGTTTTCTAATGTAAATCTGAAATTGTAAAGAGAATAGGATATATTTATTTTACATGGTGCTATGGTAGAATATATGAGGAACATGTTGGGAAATTTGTTTAACTTTCAAAATTTTCTTGCTTTATTTAAATTTGATATATTTTTTAGAAATATAAATTTTAACGCTGTAGTTTTTGGCAGTTAGCCCTGTTAGTTTTGGTAAGTGTAAAATCTATGTAAGTTTTTATTTTTACTAAAATTAGTCAAATAAACATAGAGGGAATTTACGAGGAAGGGTGTCTATTTTATATCTAAAAATAGCTTCTCTCTCTCTCTCTCTGTCTGTCTCTCTCATACACACACACAATCAGACCCTAATCATGGAGAGTTATATTGCGGGTATATACATATTCCAAATTATTTCAATTGCAATAAATTTCAAAAGCTTTACCAAAATTTACATATACAATGAAAACTTAATCTTTTAACAACATTTTTAGAAACAATTTTTGGCGAATCACATTCAGTTTGGTTTCTGAACAAAAGTAAAAGTTGTGATATTTGAACTTTTCTGATTTGTTTATAATTTTATTTTTTATTTGCATTATTCGCACTCATTACATTAATTATTGAAACATGAGTAAACCAATAAAAAACCCAATAATAAACCAATAATAATGAAAGCGCAAAAGCACTAAACATAAGTGGCGTGATTATAAATTGATTGTAACAAAAATAATGAATATTAACAATTGTTATTAACATACTTAAGTATGTGAGCCAGACGTTTTTTAAATAAAATATTTAATAATTTTTTTATAACAAAAAAGCCAGGAAGAGAATTGAAGTACTATTGAAACCTCATAAAAACTTCTAAGTATGCGAGACATCATTAAAACATATAATTATTCTCTTATTTCAAATATAAAAAGTAAATTAAAAAATATATTTTTATATCATTATATAAAATAGTATTACAATGTCATTACTTTCATTACTTTTCGTAACAATGAGTATTGTGTTGAATGAATATTAAATAAAAATATAAAAACATATGGGCATTGTTAAAATAAAACTTTATTTCACAAAGTTATTAATGAAATAAAATTATGATAAATTAATAATTTTAAACTCTGTTTAATTGCAATTAAATCAATATACAATTAATTAAGAAAATTGCAATTAAATGCTTTGTATTTAATTGATAGGTATAGGAAATATTAAATATTTGCCAGGAGGTAACTGATAGTGATTGATTGAAAGGAGGAAATTGACCAATCAATTGAGAATATTCAATGAGTTTGTATAAGGAAAATGAAATAAAAAACGGTTGAACGTATATAGAAAAAAAAAAAACTAAATAGCTTGAAGCATGAATCTTAATGAAGATTCCATCATAATAATTGATTTTGTTTTCTCCTTTCGAATGCATTGATGTATAGTATAAATAAGTGAATATTGCCGCAAAAAAAAAAAAAAAAAAAAAAAAAAATGAGGTCTAACATAAAGAGTTTGAAGCTTTACTGACGTCACTCACATGAATTAAAATAAATTTCATTATAATTATGCTGTATTCAGCATAATATAGTGTAAACATATTTATGTGCTCCTACGATGTAATACTTTGTTATTGGGTGTCTCATGTTGTATTACTGCTCAACAGAGTGACTTTGCAGTTGGAGCCTTAAAGTTTGGTGGCTTAAAAATAAATTTGCAATTCAGTTTAGTTGAACCAACCACTTCCATCTACTTTCCGGTAACTTTTTAACTGATATATATTCAGCTTGTTAGGTACTATCATAGTGGTACTATTTATACTAATTTCAATCTTTTTTTTAATACTTTTAATAATAATAAAATATAGTGGAAAATGATAAGATAGCACTTTTTACCAGTTAACATTAAGAGTAATTTTACAAGGTATTAAAGATTTATTCTCGTACAATGCATTCAGTAAAAAGTAAAAAAAAAAAAATAGATTTTTGTTTTAAATCTTTTAATAATTGGGGGGGGGGGGGGTGAGAATGGGGAACTATTATACGTCATGCTGGTACATATCTCAATGCATTTAATGTAACTACATAACTTCATATATAATGTTCAACATAATAATCATATTAATAATTACATAGTTCGTGTACTTTTTTCCGTATAAAAAAAAAAATTCGCATGCATAAAAAGTAGGCTGAATGGAATTCAACATGGTACGTTGGTAATTTCATTAGGACCCCCTACAAGTGATTTCACCCTAAAGTTAATCTTGTTTAGGGTTTATTACAAGTTCACTCGCCTCGCAAGCAGGCAAGGTAGGCTGGTTAACTCCAAAGGCGGATTTTTGTGTCGTTTTGTGGCCAGTTTTGTTGCGGACCTCCATCAAGGCATGTCACGCTGAATAAAACTACGCAATTTTTTATTTTGTACATTGTTCTTCAAGAAAGAAGACAATATAGGGTAATTAATATTTTTAATTTTACTTATTAATTAATATTATATTGTTAGATTTCTTTTATTATAATTGTATATGTTGTTCTTTTAATTTAATTTATTTTTAAATTTCAATTATAGATTGTGTGGATTTATATCAATAATGAGAGTAACTTCAAAGTGAATTTAAAAAGAACTTGATTTGAGATACTGCCTTAATATATATTGACAGTTTGTGTACTTTTTATTAGGTATATTTGTGATATTGCGTATATTATATAAAGACGTACCCTGTTGGAATAAAGTTCTTTTGCCTTTTTATTTTTAATTTTTTCATTTTTTAAAAGGCAGAGTTTTCGTGTGAACTGTAATAAGTAACCATGCATACATTTGAACTTTAAAAAAAAAAAGCACTACAGCCTTGACATTATAGATGCTCACTCACTTAACATTGCAAAAGGTACCTAGGTCCTTACCCGAGTGAAACAAGTTGCTGGAAGTTAATTGGTTGGTGGTTTAAGTTAGCGGAATAGGGCTGTATTAAGGGCTGTGATAAAATGTTTAAAATCCATGATCGTCAGATGGGGGAGACATTTTTTTATATTATATTTAATACCATGGAGTCTTATGGGAGTACAGTTTCAAAACATTATCATTCATTTCGAAATTTAGTAAAATGACTTCTCGTTTTTTTTCTTAATATGAGAAGATGTCATCATTAACTATCAATATGGAATAAAAAAACTACTCAAACAACTTTAGTCAAATCCACGCAGTTCCTCATTTTTATCCTTAATTGCAAACTTTTTATATCTATGCGAGAACAGGATATCTTGCTCAAATACCTAAAAATTTGGAGTAATTCAAAATAATACCACGACCAATGCGGGGAAAAAACTTATATGGAGAATTTTAGAGTTCTTATTCTTAAATGTCATTAAATTATATAAAAAAACTGGCAATAATATAAAAGTGAAATATTCTATACGCAATCCAGCTATACATGCTAGGATACAACTTAACAAAAATAATCATAAGGAAAATGCGGCATTCTATTTTGATCAGCCAACCGTTAAGTAATTGAAATAATTTTACTGTAATTAACATTTTCGTAAGTTTTTATTATAGCAATAAATAATTCTTAGTTTTAAGAATTGACAGAGTCAATAAAAATTTAGTTTACATGTAGAATTAAACATATCGTTACGCGGTTACATTATACTGTAAGTACTACTTTTTTTTTTTCAAACATATGTAATCTGTGCATCATGTTATCATTTTTATGAGTCAAAAATTTATTGATAGTAACATTTTATGAGTTAATTGAAACGTGCATCACGAAAAATCTAATATAATTACAATTAGTTAATCATATTCATGAAAAAACAGCATCTCTTGTATAGCTCTTACCAATTTAATAAAAAAAAGTAAAAAAAAACAAAAACAAAAAGTTCTAAAATAAAAGGTGTGAGCAACTCATAAACTAAAACTCTATTTTAAAGGCCTATTTTCACATTTAAACAATGATCTAATTTGTGTGTAAACTAATACGTAAAATGACAGTTTAGGGTGTGAACCTATTTTAGCAGTAGCAGTATGTGTCGTGTCAACCCATACAACACTTTAAATTGCGATTAAATGAATTAACAAGCTTAATGTTAAAATTAATGAGATTTTTATTTTTAATTTAATGAAACTATTTTTAAAATATATTATGTATAATTGTACATAATATAAAGCATCTGTATACATGAACTGTATAAAATAAGACTATATGGATATGAATACAACGTTAGGTTTTTTAACTTATAGTAGTTACAGAATATGTGACTAGCTCCTTTAATAATTAGGTATCGCATGATAAAAGTAATATATTAATATTTTATGTATACAGGAAACATTATTTTCTACACTAGATGTATGAAAGAATTTTAATTGAACTCTATCTTCTTCTTTTTTTTTTCTGGGGCTATATTTACGTAGCGTATAAAATGGTTTTAAACTTGGTACATATAAGAACCAATCACGCATGTTATGTACCGCTAAATTGTGATCTTTGTTAATTAGTGCAAGTAATAATTATTTTTAGAACTAAACAATTCTTCTTTGTAAATTTTAACTTAAAGCTGGAATAATAATTCTAATTAAACTATGAGTGAATTTAATACACCTAAATTTTATAGTACTTATTTGTAATACTTAAGACAAGACACTATTTTTTAAGTAAAATATATTTATTCTATAAGCTTACTTTCAGCAAGGGCAGTATTTAGCTGCAGTAAAGAAAAAAAAGTGATGCATTTTTTTTTAATATTATAATTAGTAATTACTAATTACTATAATAAGACATGAGATAAAATTTGGTATAAAATAAAATTAAAAATAAAAACCAAAGCATAAGGCCTTGGTCTAGGCTGGAAAATATAAATATTATAAATTGATTTATAAAAGTAAAATATTAATATAATAATTCACACGCATTTTGTTTTTTACTTCTTCCTGCATGTATTAAATTAAGATATCAGATGCATATTTTGCTATTTTTATTCTTTTTGCAGAAAATGCAATAAAAATATTTTCACACAATAGTAACAATTTTCTGGAGATACAGATAAAGAAAATAGTTTTCTTTTATTTATTGCATTGTAATCCTAATTTATCTTTAACTATGTATAATACAGTATGTTATATATATGATACTAATATAACTTAAGTGCGGCAATACTAAGGGCTTGGCAACCCTTTTCAAACAACCTTGATCACAATTTTATCAAGAATTATTACACGGTAACTCAGGACCATCTTAGAAGGTGCCTGTGGTAACTGCATGTTAACTTATATAGCAGTTCACACACTACGACTATATATATATAAAAAAATAGGGGGAAAAAAAGAAAAAAAGATAGAATGAGAGAAAAAAATGTATATTCTATATTAATTTATAGGCTATGCAATTTTTTTCCCTTTTAGTAAATTAAAATGTATCCTATTATCATAAATGGATTATTATGTGCATACATATTTTTATATTTGATTTTTCTCCCCTCATCCTGAATAGAAAATTTATAAGGCTTCTTTTTCATTTAATACAGGATGCTGTATAAAATATATTAAATAAAAATTTCAGTTTTTTTTATTATTATAAATAATAAAACCACACGTACAACAACCAGTAGTTTCTCTTTTGTGTACATACAAAAAAAAGACCGATATAAAGTAATAAAGAATGATACAATAATTATACTATTGAAATTGCCAGTGGTGCTATTTATAGTTGTTTTATTATTATACCATTATATGCAAAGTTTTCTTTAACTTGTATAATAGAGTATAACATTGAATGCAATGGACTAGAATAACCTATATATTTTTTTGTTTTATCTTTTTTTAATTTGTTTCAAACAGAACTGATTCAGTTCCAACCGATTTATTGACTAAAACGTGAGTCACGGGAGATGACATAAAAATTATTATTATTATTTTTTTATGTATAAAATATCTTCATCTTTTTTAAAAATTATTTTAGCTTTATTTATTATGCAAAAATTATAATTTATTACTATTATTGTACAGTTATCAATTTAGATGTGCTCCTGGTAATTTTGATTAATTTGCAAAATTTAATTATATTTTAAATCTATGCTTTATATTTTTAATTTTATTTCAAGTCATGTGAATCTAATCTATTTTTATTAGCATCGTCTCCTCTCTCTCTCTCTCTTACTCTCTCTCTCTCTCTCTCTCTCTCTCTCTCTCTCTCTCTCTCTCTCTCTCTCTCTCTCTCTCTCTCTCTCTCTCTCTCTTAAGTATCATTTTTTTTATCCATTTTAAAAATTTCCTTATTTTGTCCAACTCCTATAAACTAGACTGAAACATGCAGAGCATGCAATTTTGACGAAAATAAAAATATCAACTTAATCAACTCCATAGAGTTTGAATGACATTTGGTCAATATGATAATAACTTAAGAGCTGTCAATCAAATAATAATTTTAAATATTTCCATTGATAAACATGAGTTCATTGTAGCTATTCTGACTGACTCTCCATTATAAAATCATGGAAGGTAATAAAATCTTTAACTATCAAATCATTCTTTTAGATTTAAAATCAAATCTTAAAACTTTAGTGTTTGTAATTATCCTTCGTGTAATGTATAACGTTTATTCGTATGACGTCATACTGAATGCGCTTCGACGCCATACTGGATCAATGAACAACATTGCTCAGCATAGGACAAACTTTGTTTTTGGCTATTTTCTGTGCGAAATCGATTATTTCATTTTATTTGTTTTTTTCTCACATACTTGCGATAATAATTCAACCTATTTACAGTATCAATGATCTGAAAAATATTGCCTAGTGTTCTATATAATATATATTTAAACTGGCAAAATGGGTCTTTTTCCTATATACCGGTCCAAGTTATTGAGTAATTTAACATGGTGTTGACTTTAACATAAATGCATACCTTAATGTTGCTACCAATTAATCTTGCATATAAATTATTATGCACCTCAACATATTTGTTATGCTATGCAGCAGAATACTATCCAATATTGTGAAAATTTTGATATTTTGAACTCCTGCTAGTATAATTATTTTGTCTGTGTAGACTTGAAAATCTGTGGAATAATCTTGAAATTTTGAGTGAGAGAATGAAGTGACGAAGTCAGACAATTCTTTCCTTCCCATAAGGAGGCCGTACAACGTGATGAATACAACGACTGCTGTGTTGTCGTGAATGTGTGCGTGACTTTACCCGAGCTGACAGAGAATATAAGAGACTTAATACTTGCTATATTGTACGCATCTCGAGCAAAAATTAATTTCTCATAATTATCCCCTCCTCAACACCGTGAAAATGCTTCTTTTTTTTTAAAGTTTTTTTTCTTATATATGCGTACATTTTAAACTTGCACGATCTATATCATGCTCCCTTTTTTATGTAGATGACAATAACAATAACAGCAGCAAAAATAAGATTTTTTTTGTCAAAATTATAAATATAACGAAGAAAATTAAGAATTTTATGGAATAACCTAAAAAAAATTGAATTTATAGAAAATAGATTAATAACAGTAAAAGAACTAGAAAATTATATACAGTATAATACTAGTATAGTAACCTCTTAGCTAAATTTTCAGTTCTTTATTATCATTGTTCACAATAATTGGACTTTATGTTAATGGAATAATTCAAAATGATCTCTTATCTTCAAAAAACAGATAAGTATTTTGTACAATGTCTGAAATACATTTACTTTTTATTTTCTATGTTATATTTTTTGTAACAAATATTTTTGAGAAACTAAAAAGTTATTATAGTGTAAAAATGATATATTGTATCACCACTTTAAAATCACTGTACTTCCTTCAAAGTAACAAAAATAAAATTATTAGAGAGAGAGAGAGAAAGAGAGAGAGAGAGAACTGCAAAATACAAGCTGAAATTTGATATTCTACCATATAGCATCTTTAATAACTTTTCCTTGGTTCTACTCAGTTAATGTGTATTTAAAAAAACTATTTTAATAATAATTAACCTATAATTTAAAACACTTGGCCCGTAAATATTTTAAAAAGCAGCATAATCAGACAATGTGACACCATAAAATTTGTTTTTAAATGAGTTTTTAATTTAAAATAAAAAAATTAAAGTCTGTAATTATTTAATTAACTTAAAACACGTAATGCTACTTCAAGTTGTACTTTTAAGTTCGTATATTTTCACTTTGCCTTTTTTTTAAAGTCAAAAAATTATGTACGTATTTCTGAAAAATCGATTACATATTTGGAAATTACTATTCTTCTGAGTGTTACATATCTCAAATAGAACTTGGAATTTTTGAAGTAGAAAATGTTGTTATTACTCTCCTTTTTTAGTGGTTAGAACATAAACAAAGCAAATTTATTAGTAGCACATTTATTTTATAAATCGCAATTTAAATTATTTATGATCAATTTTTATCTTAATTTAAGTATTGGTTTGATATTAGAATTAAAATACTTCATATTTTTTTCATGAAGATTCCTAATTCCTATATCTGTATAGCTACAAAAAAAGTAATCAATTTATACTTTTAGAAACATTTAATTTTTATGCAACACATAAATATTTAATTTTTATGCATTTTACTCCTACAGACATTTGTCCCATTGCAAACATTATGTAATACAACGAAAAACACACATATATTTTAAGAATTAATAATTGCAATACAAATACAATTTATTATCTTTTTACGTTATTGTGAAATACGTAAAAATAGTAAGAAATCAGTTGTTAGTAAAATACATATAACGCAACACATTGAAAGAGAAAGAGAGAGAGAGAGAGAGAGAGAGAGAGAGAGAGAGAGAGAGAGAGAGAGAGAGAGAGAGAGAGAGAGAGAGAGAGAGAGAGAGAGAGAGAGAGAGAGAGAGAGAGAGAGAGAAGAATTTATTATTTTTATTTTTTACTTTGTTATTGTTATTATTATATTCATATGCAACAGCGTGAAAATGAATTATTCTTTATTATAGATTTACACATTTAATTTAAAAAAATTGTTGTTATAATACAGAACAGTAGTATATAAATAGAAATGATATGCAATTGCTCAGCAAAATATTAAAAAAAAAAAAAAAAAAAAAGGATTACTTGTCAAAAGTTTATCCCAAAGGTAAACCTACAATACCTTAATTCATTATGCAAGCACAAAAGTATTGCTGCCTATAACTTTACACTTAAGTACATATAGTAAATTAACGTCAATTTTCTATGTCCTATATTAAACCATATAATAAACATATATACAAATACTAATATAATATAAAAACACTATAAATTGAAATAAAGAAATACATTTTACAAGTAAGTATAAATCGTGATTGAAATAAATAAGGTCATCACCAATGTTGTGTACAGCTGGAAAACTTTTTTTTTTTTTTTTAATTTAACTCTACATAAAAAATTATAGATTTTCTACAGTCTACATAAACTTGCTCGCGGCAAATGACACTTTACTATAATTTCTTCCTTTAATTTAATTGAGCTAGGGAAATGAGTATCCGCATTATTATTTATTTGTATGTAAATTATTATATCTTCAATAATCATTTTTAATATTAATGTAAAATTATAGGATGCGCTGATAATAATATATTTAAAAAAATAAAAGAAGATTTATTTTATTTTAAATACTCGACCTTTATATAGTTTGCAACATTATTCACACTACATTTTGTGTAATCAGTGAAGCACACTCAGAAATTGACAAAAAAAAAATACAGTACACCAGGAAAAAAAAAGTCTTTAAAAATAAGATTAGAAACCAACCACACTTCAATTCTATTTTCAAGTTAAATTTCTTTAAGCAACCTAATTTTTTATAACATGCTTACGTGCTAAAACTAAAAATATTCTCTTTGTTTTTAATGCAAGTACAGTACTTATTTCAAAATAACTTCTTAAGTTAATGAATCGTTTAATACAATTTAATTTAGATATTATGTGTACTTTTTTACTTTTTTTTTCTTTTGTAATATTGGTTTATAAAGAGATGAAATGTTTTAGGTCAGAAAGACGTTCATATAAACAAAACGTTCTAATTTTTAATGCTTTTTACTTAATACCTATTGCAAGAATTGACTCTTTTTTCCAGTGACTAAATGTTCATGTGAAGTGACCGAAGCATTGCAATTCACAAAGATATTTGACTTAAAATAACTTTTTTTTTTGTCCAATTTTTAAAAGTAAAGTCCTTTTCCTATTTGACATTGTAATATATCAAAGTTATATAGTTGAGAATAAGAGAGAGAGAGAGAGAGAGAGAGAGAGAGAGAGAGAGAGAGAGAGAGAGAGAGAGAGAGATGTAGGATTTATCAATTGTGATATAGAGTAATTTTAATGTGATTTTGTGTGTTATGGAAAATTAAAAAAAAAGTATAGCAATATATTATATTAGGTATTAATTAATTCAAAAACACAATAAACGGAAGCCGTATATATGGCAGTAAAAGTTATGCCTTTAATATAAAACAAATTACATTGGGTATCATGTTGAATGTTGAATGCATCATTTATCATTTTATGAAATGAAAATTAACTGCATGCAGGAAATAAGAATACATTAAAAAAATTTCATTACAAAGTAAAAATTTCTTGAAATTTTTGAATAGAAATTTTATTATCTTATTGTTTTCAGTTTTTATACAGTATTTTTAATTTTTATTGGTAATTTTTTTTATAATACTGAATGATTATTGTATTATATTCATGTCATATTATAATATATTGTTTCGCTAGTATATTTATTACGATCGCGATCATGTTTACTGATTCGGTATTAGGTTTTGATTAGGTATTACTGATGTTGATTTATTGAAGTGGACAGATTAGAAGACTTTCAAAAGTGGGGTTTAGTGCGAGAAAATAAACAAAGTCATAGCCCAATACAACAAATTGCAAGCAGGGGACTATGTTGTGTTAATGATTTTTATTTAACATGCTTTCTTATGAGGTAATGAAGTAGCTATAACTGGAATTAGAATTTTTCTTGATACTGAAATTTATACTGTAGCTTATTGTTTACCTGAATTTCAATTATATTGGATGCAACGCTACTAGCAAAGTATTTACTAGCAATTTTATTTATTAGTATGCTTTATTGGCTCTAACTTTTTTTTTTTTTTTTTTGTAACAAAGCCCCCTTTTTGTAAGTTTAGCATTGATTATGCCAATGGTTATTTACAAAAACAAAACAAAAAACCCATATGTGGTATGAGACATTTTTGCTTTAACTTTATATACTTTTTTTTTTGTATGACATTTTTACTTTATAAAAATGACGAATATAATAAAAAGTTATTCCAGGTCACATTTTATTCCCACGGCGTGCTTGTTATAAAATATATAGCCACAAGCTAACGCTTTATTGTATATACGTACTGTACTATGTGAAGAAGATATTATGTTAATTTTACTTAACAATTATCCACATTTCGCACCACAGAAGAAAGAGAAAATACGTATCTCGTAAATTATAAAACAGAATGCACAAACAATTTGGAAGAAGATGAAAAAAATGCACATATTTTATATTCTATGTATACAAAGAAAAACTTTTGACCTGAATTTTTGGTTCTTACCTTGTGACTATTTTAATTCATTTTGAATAAATAAATAAGTAATTATAAATAGATTGAAAGTAAAAAAAAAAAAAAAAGTTTGTGTGAACTTTAAAGAAATAAAAATACATTAAAACATATCGCTCGTTGAGAACAAGATTGATAGCCAGGAATGGTAATGCATTTAATTGCATGATACTGCATTAACAGACCATGACTTCTATATGTATGTACTTCAACATTTCAATTATTATAATCATAAAGATGGCATTAAAAATCCTTTTCTTTTACTCTGAATTGCATATAAAATTTTATTATACTAAATTAGCTAAGAGGTTCAAGTAACGCTTTTTATTTATTATTATTATTATTATTTTAGTGTAAAGAACATCATCGTGTTTGAGAGATATTTTAAGATAAACAATTTTTATATTTTATCTGAAGTGATGATGTGAAATTTTAATGTTATTTTTGTGTTAATGTAGTATTTAAAATATGAGAGCCACTTTTGTTTTGAAGTGAAGCTTTTAAAGAAATGTGATGAGTTTTTTTTTAATAGTATGGAGATTTTAATTTTAAAAAAGTTTTTATAAATTGGATTTGTCTGTAATATTTGAAAATTATTTAAAGTGTTGGGTCAGTTTTTTTATTGTGAACGTAATATTGATTATAATAATATATAAAAATCATAATCTCATTTAACTTGAAAATAAAGAAGAAGTAATAAACGTGAAACGTGAGTGTGATACAAGGTTTAAACCTAGTTGTCCCGTATATATTTTTTAGTTTTTATTTTTTTAATTACAATCCTTTAAAATCTATAAAATAATATAGCGTATTTCATGTAAAAAATATATATTTGACCATTCCTGCGTTAAATAAACGTTAAAGTAGTGAGTTAGTTTTTTTTTATTATTATTATTTTCTTTTTTTATACAGTTTTTTTTTATTTATGTAATGACTGATGGCACTAATACACAAATGTTTTTATGACGTCACTGGTGCTAACGTTTAATTAGTATGGCAATTACTTTAAAATAAGGAAATAACCCCCGTACAAATTCCTTTATCATAAAGAAAAATATTGACTTCGTCAAGTTTTTTTTAACTTTCTCTTAAATTATACAATAATATCACTTAATTTATTTAAATTTTATAAAAGACAGTTGCAAATATTTCTTGTGTAAAAAATGGTACAAAAGTTTTATGATACACAAGCATATCAAACGTGTGTTTTAATTTACGTGAAGATAAGGTTTATCAATTTGTGACTCGTACAGTATGTTAGATTGATAAGATAACACAATCATAAATATTCCTACATTACTATATTGAGATCACTGTCAATAATATAATAAAAAAATGACATCATTTGACACATTGTGATGCACTGTGTGAGGAAAGACTGAAGATTGAAATTAAGAAGGGTCCCCTAAGTCATTTCAAATTTTAAAAAAATAATAATAATGTATAGGTTTTTAAAATTCTACAATTCAAATATTTACTTCCACTGACTTTTGGTGATACATTTCAGATTTCAGACTTACATTATATATAATATATTATTATATAAACAAATATAGTAAGTAAATGAGTAAAAATGGATCAAAATAAACAGATAAATCATAAGATGGGACTATCATACATACACCTATTGTGTCCCTTAACCCTTTTGTACCCTCAAAAAATAGGGCTAAAAACATTGGAAAGTAGGCAACTTGTGGTATTCATGGCGTCACAAAATCTAGGTCTACAATAGAAATTGCCTACTTTACAATTTTTCCTTGCAGTTTTTGAGACATATACAGAAAGATTAAAGATATGTGTATTTTTAAAGGTACCATCCTGTTTGATCGGGTTTTGATTTTTATTATTATATTGCAATTTTTTTATTTTATGTATTTATTTATTTGTGTAGTACATGGCCTGTTAAACATTTCAGCACAGATTAAAAAAAAATAGAGTTATCCTATTGAACAAAAAAAAAAAAAAAAACTGCTTTAGAAAGTAATCTTCAAATTATCTAAAATCCATCTAAATGTACTAATCCGGAAATTATAAGAAAAGCTGTTACGTTTAACATAATTTTTTGCCTAACGATGTGTCATGTCAAAAACTATTTTATTTCAAGGATACAAATCAATTAAAATGAACTTAATTTTGACATTTTTTATGACTCATCTAACGCGATAACTTGCGATAAGGAAAAATGTTTGATAACAATGCTTCAGTAATTAACTTCTATGTTAATCTATAACTAACTAATCCATACTCTTACTCTCAATATTTTGCTCTTCTTATTCAAATACATTATAGTTTATATTCTTGTACCAAAAGGGGACAACTCAACCGTTGACTGCATTAGAAATATATGATATAAAAAATAAAAATAAGTTACTAATAAGTTATTATTATTATTAGTAATATCTTTTCCTATATACATTTTGAATAAAGATGCGTTATTTCAAAATTGCATTATCATATTTTGCAAAGAGGCATTCATAAATTAAATAGCAGATGAAAATTGCACTACCAAAATTTGAAATAATTTTATTCACATCAATGTTCAAAAACAAAATTTTTTCTTTCTTTTTTTCTTCCTTCTTCTCTCTCTCTCTTTCTCTCTCTCTCTCTCTCTCTCTCTCTCTCTCTCTCTCTCTCTCTCTCTCTCTCTCTCTCTCTCTCTCTCTCTCTCTCTCTCTCTCTTTAATTGAATCGCAATACTATTTCAATTTGAGTTCTACTGCAATAATGTTACACTAAATTTTAGGCTTTTCAAAGCCTATAAAAAGTAAGGCTTTAAATACTCTATTCGCTTAAAGTTAGTATTTCGTTAATGATTTGCTTTACATTTGATTAATTAATAATTTATTGTATTTTTGAAGTTACTTGTGATTATAATTAATGAGTACAGAAAACAAGCAAGACATCAAATCGTAATTAGAATTATTTTATTTGTATTAGATAAAAATATTGTATAAAATATTGTTCATTAAAAAGTACCGCCATCTTGAACCATAATTAATTTCAAAAAAGCCAAAGAACAATGTAATTATTTTTATTTCATACAACTTTTACAGTTGATGCTGCAAACCAGTGATGTAGTTATGAGAATTTAGATTTTTATCAGTTCATATTATATAAAGTCATGTTTTATATCATAAATCAGTAAAAAAATATATATAGAATAAATTATCAAGGTACTTAATCGATATATGACGTGTTTTTTGTGTGTATAACTTAATGCAATAAATTAGTTTAAGTATCATTAACACTATACGTAATTATTTCATCATTATTTATTATCATGTTATTAATATATTTTACATCAAGTTATTAAATTTTTTAATAAAAATTATTTATATTACTTGAACCGGTTAAAATTTTGGTAACTTCAAAATGTATTGCCGATCATAAACCTTAATACATGATAATACGGTCCTTATAAATTTATAATCATAAGCAGGAAAAAAATATTATTTTCTGTATAATAACACATAATATACACATTCATACTCTTTGTATAAGCTCCAAAAACTCACTTTTCAGAAAATAAAACAAAACAACAACATCTTAATGCTTTTTAATTAGTGCTGTGCATTTTTGAGACACACGTTCAAGATTTAGGAACCCCTATATTAGATATACTGTATGTTACTTTTTTTTTCTTTTTTTTTCATTAAATTTTTTCGAATCGCTTGTGTTCTACAGACATGGCTTTTAGAGTCTCTAAAAGCAGAGAGAGAGAGAGAGAGAGAGAGAGAGAGAGAGAGAGAGAGAGAGAGAGAGAGAGAGAGAGAGAGAGAGAGAGAGAGAGAGAGAGAGAGAAGCAAAAAGCTTGATCGAGTGAATGTTAATATTTTAATTTTTTTAGTTTGAGTGCGGTTTAAAGCTTCAAATATTTTGTGACCTCACGTAGACAAAATTTACTTTACTTTTTTATGAGCTGCAATCAAAAGTATGAAAGAAGCTCAGACATAAAAACTTAATACAGCGTTTTTTTTTTGTTTTTTTTTTTTCCTTAAGTGATACTTTTTTATGTGAGAGGAACGATATATATATATGAATTTTATTACATTTGGATTAATCAATTTATTACTTTCAATAAAATAACTGTCATGTGTAATGCAATATTATTGGAGCTCGATCATAAATTGAATTGAATCATGCAGTTTCAATAGAGGAACTCACAATAAAAACGTATGAAAACAATAAACTTCATAATGCAGGTTATATAGATGCGTAATTGCAGCGTGTTATATATATGGAGCAATACTTGCAATAAGTTGGATTACATGTAAATTGGGGTTAAATTGAGATTATACATGAAATAAGACTGCTTGCGCATTGAAAATATTGCACAACGTGAACATGGCTTAAAAGATAAAGGAATATAAATATGTAAGGAAGTTGTGAAAGAACAAAATAAAAATAACATTTGAAATAGAATTTAAGTGTACACGTGTAGACTTAAAAAAGTGCCCCCTCCCCACCACATTGTAATACACCACTGAGCCATGTACGCATTAATATATTTTATCAAACCAGTCTTTTGCTTGAAGATCGTGGACGTTTTTGTACGTCCATCAGTGTACTAAAGTTTAATTTTCTTTCATAATTCTTTCAATGCATGCATATTTGGAGATATTTGTTGATTTATTTTAAAACCTAGAAACTTTATACTCAATAGAGCTTACCGGTGGGGTGCGCTTACTCTTACTATATAATCACAGGCGGAGCAAGAAAATCTTATATTGGGTGGTTGCATTCATGTTAAAGTTGACGCCGTAAGTGAGCGCTTAATAACATGGTCTAGTATGGGAAAATGACTCATTTTGCCAGTTTAAAAATACTTCCCAATATTTTTGAGAGCATTGATGCTGAATTTGTTTTTCAAGTATGCAAGAAAAATAATAATAACCAAAGAATAACTAATTTTCCAAAGAAAATCGCCAAAAACTAAGTTTGTCCTATGCTGAGCAATGTTGTTCATTGCTCAAGAAGAGCATAGAAAAGCATTCAGAATGACGTCATGCGCACACACCCTTATAGTGTTCTCTTATCTCCTATATCATTGCGGAACCGTGCTCTTATATATTTTTTGAGAAAAGTGCTACACCGAGGCTGCACAAAGTTAAATGAGGAATATTTGACAACATTTTACGTGTTTTACGCGTATGAAAAAAAAAATATATATATATAATAACGCCGGTAACATCCATTGATTAACAAAGTGTAACACTAATGACCAATTTTTTTTCTATATACAAAGAAATTAATATAAAATTAGCATGCAAATTACATAGATTTTAGATTGTATTGAAATATAATTATATATAGCGTAGTAACGTAAAATAGTATAATATACTCTTATTCTATTTGTATTTGTACACATAGAGCACCACATATCACTAAGCGTAACGTCATGTTTCACGATCCATACTTCCTGTCACATTATTTCTATAGTGTACTTGACATTATACATAGAACATTTTGCGATATTTAAATTATATGCAACATGTTGAGAAATAATGAAAAGAATATAACTTTCTTTAAAAATAATATAAAAAAAAAGAAAAGAAAAGAAAAGAAAAAGGATACAGAGCATGGACCTCTTCATGCATGTAAGCGGATCCAAAGTATTATGGAGAAAAAAAAAATAATACAATAGATGTATGTAAAATAATAAGTAGTCTTTAGTATCCTCTTTTCCTATGAAATTTCTGTATGTAAAATAAACATGGAACTTCTAATGTTATGAAATTGTAATGATAACAAAATTAAATGTTATTGTTTTAGTTACGAAATAGTTTGTTTGTTTGTTTAATTGTTGCTTCCTATTTTAATTACATAATATTTCTTAAGGGGAGAGGTTAGATATCTAATATCTCTTGATTGTGACCGTTAATTACTTTCAAATTTGATAACATTTTCAAGCATTAAGATACAATTAATTGACCACTTGCAATGAACGAACTTTTTAAAATAATTTGAATAATTCTTAATGCATTTCTTATGTAAAAATCGTTTTCACTTACTTGCTGTAACAATTAAAAACATTTTATTGCAAGTGGTCCATTGAAGATTTATAGGAAGTTATCACTGAAATATTTTTTTTTTTTAATTAACATTCACCTTAGAGGGCATAAAATTTTATTTTACAATTTTGCATAATTACATATTATAAGTTTAAGCTGTTTGTGTTCCTATATTGATCCAAATTATCACTAACGTAAGTAAAAATCAGAATGATTAGAATACGTAACTCTTTTGATTCCCGGATTACTGCTATTTCTATAGCCCTCTCCTTAATATAAATTGCTTCATTTTAATCTATTTTTGAACTAATTTATTTTAATGTGTTTGTTTATGGCCTTGGAGCTCAATAAGTTCGTTAACCAGAAAGATAATTATAACGGACAAATAATGACGAAATAAAAATTGCAATGTCCAGGCAATCGTGACACCAGATAAACATTGGAGCAAAAAAAAAAAAAAAAAAAAAAAAAAAAAAAAAAAAAAAACATGATTATTTTTAATAGAAGAGATAAAATCACTATTATTTCGCATTTATTTATCAAAAACTATATAGTTATTGTAGCATTTTAAAAGGCATTATTTTATATAAATCTTAAGACATGTTTCAAAGTTTTTATCGTTTTCATTGCACAGTAAAATAATAAAACTCATGCCGTCTGTAGTTTTATATAAAAAAAAATTAAAAACAGGGGAAAAAAATCAAATGACTTGCATTTCACTTTTTTTTTTATCAATTTATTGAATTATAAGCAAAAATATTTATTTAAAAGTTATTACACGGTATTTATTTACTTTTACAAATAAAGAAATAAATTACTTAATAACGTGTTTTTAACTAAACAATTAAAAAAGAATTAAGAAACTTTATACTTTTATTACAAAAGTCAAAACAGTAACTGATAGTAAAATAATAATAATAAAATAACAAATAAATAATAGAAGAAGAAACTTAAAAAGTATAATTTTTTAGTTTACAATAGAGCAATTTACTGGTATAATTTCAAGTTAATCTACCATGCATGAACACCCACCCCCGCGTGCACTCATTACATATTCATTATTTTTTACATTGGTGAACTGCAGGTTTATTTCGGTCAAGCCCAGAGGGGGGTCCACTACATTTAAATATACAGAAGGTGGGTTAAATCACTCGTCCGTGACAACATTTTTTGTTTTTCTAAACGTAAATTCAAGTTAGTTTTAAAAGTCTAATAATAACGGTATTTATCAATAATGTTTTGAATTTAATGTATAATATCTTAATTAGCTACATATACTTTTTAAGGTAGATTTTAATGAATAAAATTAAATATTTAAGCTTGTGCTATAGACTCATTTACATGAAGTGTAAATCCTAAAAATCAGACAACATGTAAATTAATAATTTATTACCATGTAATTACATGTATTGAAAATGATCGGGATTAATGTAGTGTACAGATACTAGTATTAAAATATTTATTTATTATTTATCGTTATTTTATTGAAATCTTTATTCATATAAAGATCTTACATGACAGCTTGCCACCTCGGTTTAAACTAATCACATGGTTCCTTTATATGCGCGCAACAGCCATAATGGTGCCTAAATATCTTGATTAATGAAATATGGGCTTGTTTGGAAATTAAGATTAATGGATATCTACTATATATAGTTTTCATAGCTCAAAATTAAAGTTTTAAGATCAAATATTGTACATTTGACGTAAATTACTCCAATATTTGTGACATTTCATAAATGTCAATTTTTATAATTACTTTAACTACAACACTCTAGAACATTTAACATTCTCCATGTTAGAAATTTCTTATATTCAAATTTTAATTACATGTGTCTTTACATAGTAATTTTAAATGAATTCATAATGTAAGACGTCTGTAATTTTTTGAAATTATTTAGCAAATTGGAGCAATACTTAAGAAAGGTAATTTTAATTAAGTATAAGTGACGACGTGAAGTTTACAGTTTACTTTAATAAAAAGAAAAAGGCGTAAAAATTAAATTAAATACTCCCTTTTTAAATTTCATTAAATTTAATGTTAAAATAATTGATATAATAACTAAGTTATAAGTTATAGCTATAGTGGGTGTTAACAACTTATTTTAAAATAGTAATTTTCAAACACTTTTGAAAATGAAAAAAATTCTCCTTAATACTTAAATAAAAGAGAAAAAAATAATTTTTATCCGTTTGAAGAAAACCTCAGAAACCTGAGAAATGATTGTTTAGAAGCAACCTCTTTGGTCCCTATAATAAGAAGATGCCTGGGAAAATTCAATTTGTCACTATTTCAATTTTTACGTAAAATTTAATGTATTTAGATTTGCAATTGAAATCAGATTTTTCTGATTAGATAGAAAATTTTAAATGAAGTATTTTTTTTCCTTGCCTTTCCTTTTTCACAATTATATGGTTTGAACTGTCTGTGTATAGAAAAATTGTTGTGTCAGCAAATAATATTAAAAGTTTCACCATAGTGACAGTTTAATACCAATAAAGTGTTAAGTTTCAAGTAAGGTGTATCGAATATCATGATATAGACGTAATTGACACACATGTGTCACATTTCCTTGTTGCATGTTGCCGCTAATATCACAAAGACTGTGAGCCATTTCTCTCTCTCTCTCTCTCTCTCTCTCTCTCTCTCTCTCTCATCACAATAACTGTAACTGCAAACATAACATACTTTACCTTAGTTTTATAAAAACACTCTCTTTATTTCATAAATAATTCAACTATACCACTCACATAGAATGAATGTTAATAATTTTTACGTAATATTTTAAAAATTAACTTAATAAACATTAATTTTTATATTTATGATGACTTTTATTAAATATTTTTCCGCTCAATAAATTTTTCTGAATAAGAATTAAAATCTTCAAATTTTATATATATAAAAAAAAAGACATTAGATTTTTATCAACAAGAAATAATAAAATTTCTTTTAACTTTCCATATGCAGGTTTTTGATTTTGATAGAATAAACACACTATACATAATAAAATAATTTCAATGTTTATTACATTTATAAGATACAATGGTTTTAAAATGCATAGAAAGTTGAACAAAAATGCTTTAAATTTTAGCTTAATCGCTAATGTATTTTTGCAATTAGCATTCTTTAATATTTTAAACTCAGTTGAATAACTTAAAAACGTGGGTAAGCGAAAGGGTCGCACTGATTTGAAAAGGTCTGCAACAAAACAACGAGGAAACATAGAAACAACTTATCTTTTATATGAGGTAGGTTACTGATCTGATAATAAATTGCCAAGAAATTTAAAATGTAAATCAAGTAAAGATGACTTTGTTACAAGATTGTGATAATATATTTTACAACTCAAAAACTTGGGTGAAATTGGCAATAATTTGAATGGTAAAATATGTTATACACAATCGTGTACTGTTATACAAAGTAGATGAAAGAATGTAATTAAGAGCTTTAAAAGTTATATCAAATTGTTTAAAATTTGTTATCTTTTTTATTTGTATTTTATTTTCAGTATTATGAGTCAATTCAGAAATTTTTGTATGTAAAAAATAATTATAATGAAAATTAAGCTTTTTCAAAAGTTTTTTAAATTATTATTAATATTATTTGCCAAAAATTTAACAGAAAAATAAACAACCTTTAAAAATTTAGTCATTTATAACTGTCTATTTCTGGTCCAAAGTTGGAACTCGCTGAATTATTTTGAGAATTCGTATATAATTAGAAGCTTATTATTATTGTCAGTAAATTTAAAAAGTAAAAACAAAAAAATAAATTCAAGTATTTCGCTCTCAATGTAAATTTCAGTTCAATATTAAAAAATGTATAGTTAATTTTTGTAATGGATTTAAATATAAATATACTTTAATTAGCAACCAATAATTTGGTGCAGTGTAAAAATACTTATTATAGAAGCTTAAAAGATAACAATGATGAATCATATCATAATGATACATGATGATGATGATTTAACAAGAGGTCACGTGGCTTAATTAACATTCGCGGCAGCTTTGTAGACATAAAAAAATCTCCAATTTACAATCAAGCACTCTTGTTAATCTTGTCTTGTCATTGTCTTTTATTTTAAGTAATGTATACTTAATTAATTAAGTTATTCATAAAAAAACACTTTAATGTAATAAAATAACAACACACAATACAATGATTAAAATCAAAGGTTAAAATTTGTAATTAAAATATAGGTTTTCTAATTAATTAAAATTACATTTGATAGCAAAATTTTATCTGATTTTATCTATTATTATTAGCTTTATGTTAATTCTATTTGATGTGGTATAATTTAGAAATTTATTTTAATAAACTTGTTGCTTCAGAATTGAAAGCTCGTTTTATTTAAATTTAAAACATGGCAACCTTTTACTTATGAAAATTTCCAGACGCTAATCTAAATGCTAGAAAAAATATCAAATATATCCAAATTCTTAAAATACTTGTTCAATTCATGTGCCTTCTTTTTCTTTTAAGTAACATTACGCAAAAAAGGGTAAATTAAATACCAATACACGTAAAAAATAGCACTTATGCCAGGTATTGAATTGCAACAGGTATAGTAACCTGAAACAGGTATTGATATACTACAATGTCAACTAATCTACAGGTGAAATATTTGTCACCTATATATACAATCTATAGGTGAGGCATACCTTTCTTGTAGTATGTTTTACCTGCATTAGATATTATTGTAATATAATATCAACACCTGTTCCACGCTAATGTTTATAATATTATAATTTACAGGATTTATGTACACCTGCCTTTAGTGTGGTAATTTTTTTTCCGTGTATAATATACAAATATATCAAAAGTTGCAATTTAAAAAACTCTTAATTCCTGTTCACATAATATGGAGCAATATTTTTAAAGTGCACTAATTTTAATTGTTTGTAATTTGATTCACACAACCAAATTAAATGCACAAGGTAAATATTGCTATGGTTACGGGCTAAAATCTTTATACATGTTATATGTAATTATATATAGTACTAATTATGCTGTTAAATTTTGAAACTTTTCTGGTAATTCCATAACAAGAAATTAAGAAAGTTCTCGTTTGTCGAGCATTTTTCTGCTGCGTTTTAGTGACACCTGACAAATCTGACATGCATTTAGAGTAAAAATTCATTTTGCCACCTTATCTGTAAAAATGGCTTATCTCAATCAAATGTTCCACAGCCATCCATAGCTAAATCTACCACAAGGGATTATATCGTGCAAGCGGTTCCTTTCTTATGATAAAAAACATTACATACGTATCTATTCATAGAATCCTCTTATCAAAGAAATATATAAAATTGAAAAATAATAATAACAATCATGACATAGAGGACGATGATGAGGCTTAAATTCACAAAATACTATTTTATTTAGAGTTCATCTCTTTACGCACATTCTAATAAAACCAAACTCTTTCACAGGCTATCATTTAATATAAAAATAATAGTTCATTAATAAATAATAATTTAGTTGCGTAGCCAATTCCCGTTCGTTGGTGTCTACGTAAATAATAGTACAAACTGATGACGAAGTTTAATTATACCACTTAGTGGTTACCGACGAGCAATTTTTACAAAGTAAACAAAAGCTCAACTTGATTCTTTGTAACCGTCATGATGGTGTTTATAAATTCCCATTGACGCGTTCTATCGTCAATTTAAAACTTCCTTCATTATAATAAAAAATAACTTATGATGACAATTTGTATAATTTTTCCTCACGTTAAATAAGCGTGAGAGTTTTATTTATTATGAGTATTATGACTATATATAAAAAAATACGTAATACGTATTTATATTATACGGAAGTCGGAAGTTGATACATGATTGCATAGATTACACGCCCCTAACAATGTTTTTTTCATTACTGTCAAATCACGCGCTCCTGTTGTTGGTATGTTACATCATTTTAGTACAAGTGCAATCGTAACACAATCCACATCATCAATGTGGTTCTGGTGACATCGTATCATTTTTTTATATTTTAGTTTAGTTTTAGTATAAAAATGTTTAGAAAAAAACAAAGTTCTAAAGGTAAGATTATACTTATGAAGTTCAAATATATCATCTTAAGTATTATTTTTACTGTGATGTATACGTAATTATAACAGTAATTAGTGAACTTTTTTGTGTTATTGTTTAAACGTGCGAGATTAAAAAACAAAGAAATATATGTATAAGATTATGTGTTACGTTATATATATTTTTCTTTAACTAATTAAAATTACATTTGTTTTGTTTAGATTATTTTTCAATTATATTATTATTATTTTTTTTTTTGTTATTTTAATTAAGGTTTATAATTATGACAAAAGTTAATTGTGGTGAAAAAAAAATAGAAATTTGTTTTGAGTGTCACATGTTAGTCATATTTATTTTCTTTTTTTGTGTGTTTTTGGAAATGTTCTAGAATAAATCGTTCCATATGAACATGTATTTATTAATAATAATAATAATATTTCTTTATTGGGTTTAAAATGGAAGTGTATGTACAGTACATATAAAAAAATGACATATGTTATATTACCTTTGGTGTTTTTACCTTGATAGGTACGACAAATACAAAATCAATAATTTCATCTATTAGAAATTAAAAAATATATTTTCTCTAATTTCAATTAACAAACCATTAAAATTTTATGAGCCTCACTTAATATTAAATATTTAAATTTTTGCAATTTACACAGTCAATAAATTTTCATTTTCTGTATATAAATTTCAATTTAAAATAGATAGCACTCAAACTAGTCACATTTTAAAAAGTCTACATTCTCAACGGGAAATCGTTTTGATAATATTTATCGTTAGTGTATTAGGTTGAAGAGAACACATTATTAAAGTGCTTAAAGGGCTTATAATGTTAGAAGGTTTATATATCTATAAAATTCAAAAGTTAACACCCTATAAATTTTTATGTTATTCAAAAGTTAAAAGTATTATCTACCTATTATAAAAATTGCAGTACCCATTACTATCAGATAAGAGAAATAAAATATTGAAATCAGAATAGAGTAATATTAAAAAAAAAAATCGTAATTTAATGCTTGGTAACCACACTTTTTTTTTCTAATGTAAAGTTGTTTTATCCTTTAAAAACACCGTGCAAAAAAAAAAAAAAAAAAATCTACCTGTACAGCTTTTAATTACAGCATTTCGAAATGTTAGTTATGAGATGAGGTACGCACATTCAATGTGTCAATACATAAATATAGGCTGTTCAATACTATATTGACAATAGATTCAATGTTATATGGAGAAGAAATAATAATTATGTAAGCAAAAGATATACGTAGATAATAAAGGAAGGTTGTATATTATGTTTCGAGATAAGAAATATTTGCATTTGAGTTGAAGTTTATATAACGATGAGGTGATGTTTTTGTTGTTGCAGGCGAGATGTCGCGGTACCACGGGCTCAGCCAACATGTGGACTTTGACTCGCTACCCTCACCTGGGGAGAGATTTGCCCTTGAGCAGGTCATAGGTGAGGGAACCTATGGTGAGGTTTTCTGTGCTCGAGACCAGGACACTGGTAAGTCTTTTTATATTTATATACAAGGACAAACAAAAAATTACGTAATAATTAAGCTAGTTTAATTTCAGTTATATTTAATAATAAAGGAATAGAACAGCGAAGAAGACATAAGCATTTATATCACAAAACACTTGATGGGACTTACGTAAGAAACTTTAGTTTGTCTCAAAACCCAACTGTAGCTCCGGAGCAGTGATCAGAAATTTTCGATTTGTGCAACACGCACAACATTTTTTTACTAATTTTTGCCTGTTTCTGACGTCAGAAACATGAATAGTCACGCAAATTGCATACTTTACAGTATTTTCATGCTCTCTTGTGGGGCTACTTTAGCATTCTGGTAAAAATTGTCATTAGTTTTGAAGATCCTTTAGTTTTGCAGTGTTTATTCATTAAAAAGCACCTGTTGTTTTATGTGGTCTATGGCTACAATAATAGTTCTTTATTGGGTTCAAAATAAATTATACATAAAAACAAGTAAATTGCACAACGGATGATGACAAAAAGGCAAAAATGCCTCCACTAAAGTGACGTCACACCGTAATATCAGAAACACTACTTCATTCATCTTCTGCTGCTTTTTATTAAACATTTTATTGCGTTCCATCTCCCTTACAGAGTAGAACATACATACATAACAAAAAACATTAAGTACACTCTGTGCATCAAAACCAAGTGGAACATTTAGTCAGCAGTATTTAACTTTTTTTTTTTTTTATTCGCTGCCAGATATTCTGACACACTATGAAACATAACAAGTACTTTTTAGATGACTTTTTAAAATAATCATAGTATTCACATCGCTCTATTTCATTATAGGTAGTGCATTATAAATTAGAGGTATACAGTACATTGAGGTCCTATATCATATATTTCTAATTATAACTTATACTGTACACATATCAAGATTACATATTATATGTAGGGAATATGTTACAAAGCATAACAGTTACATTGTACATCATAATTATTTATGTTATGTGACATAGTAATTATTAACCGCAGCATAAAGTACATATTTTTAGTTTTCATTGAATGATTACTCAATGTCATTCTTATTATTACATCGTGTATTATTTTTCTTCTTTTTGTAACACAAACACAGAGGGCTCTTGTTTTAGTCAAGGTAGAGGTGAGAAATCAAATCAAGGAAACTTACAAACATTATTATTATTATTTAAGTTATTATCCTTACTTAAAATTTCACAGGGAAAATTCAATGAGAAAAAAAACGAAAAGAAAAAGAAAAGAAAACAACACTTTATTGCACTATACGTAATGATTTTTTTATATAAATTTTTCCAGTATGCAGTTTTTATACTTAAGTTTTTCATATTTTTCATATTAAAAGAGTAGCACACAAATGTCTTTTCATACCTCTCACCACTTAAATTAAACATGAGATTATTGTTTTAAATATAGAGCCACCAGGAACTTAATTATCATTATTTACTTCTATAGCATTAGTATTTTTCCACCACTAAAATTGAATGAAATTCACGTTTATTTTAACACAGATTTTTATTACATTTTTTTCTACAATGATAATAATTGTTTTGTTGCCTGCAGGTGCTCGAGTGGCTATCAAGATATTGGAGAACGTAGCTGACAATGTTGAGGAAATTGAGGAGGAATTTCTGGTGCTGCGTGACCTTAGCTTGCACCCCAACATCCCTCTCTTCAATGGTCTCTTCTTGAGGCGAGGAGCATCTCAGGATGATGACCAGCTCTGGTTTGTCATGGAGGTGAGTTCACATGATGACATTAAGTCTTAAATATTGACGTTGCTTTTATATTTCATGGGAATAGAATAGACTAATTGAAAAAAAAAATGTTAAAAATTAATTTCAGTGTAAACATATGACCACAAAAATTGAATTTGGAAACGTTATTCTACAAATTTAAGTTATAATACAAAAAAAAATTATGTATTATAATTGTTATAATACATAAAATAATATAAAAAATTGTTGTTGTTTTTCCCATGAGTTATGAAAGGCTATTAATTTTCTACCTTTCATTACTTTGTAAGTGGCTTATTGTACGAAACATTTAATATTTTCCGCAGATACGGAGAAAAATTATACAACTAATTCAAATCAGCTCAAAGTAATTTCCTTAATTTGTGAGAACTCGTTAAATTTCGTATTAATAGAACACATTCACAAATTTGGTAATTCAAACTATTGCTTCACTGAAAGAAAAAGTGATATAAATCAATAAAGGCATTAACTCTAACTTCTCTAGGCTGTTTCTATAAAATAAAGTAATACAGTATACAATTTAATATGATTTCTATTAATATTAAAACTAAATTGTTCTGATAAACTGGAAACAAAAACTTGTGGAAGGTTAACTTTTTTACTAAGTCTGAATAAAAACTTTCATCACTGAAATATGCCATTATTGAATCAGAATTTACTATCAGTTACAGTGATTGCGTATTTTATTTACAATATAATGTTTTGTGCCCTAGAAGCTCCCTGCTTTAGTTACATAAGAAATAAACTTAGGATTAGATGATCAAGTGTGACAAAGACATTTTTACATCCAAGAGAAATGTTTGCATTATTTCCATCTCTGATGTACGTCTCTTTACATTACTTATTCAGTTACACGTTTAATTCACTGATGCGAGTAATTATTATTCTACTCACGAATTTTTGTACTAAATAAATGTTTTCCTTGACAGCTAAAATAATTTGCACTTAAAAAAACAATAGTGGCTGTTAACGCCCAAATATCTTTCATCACTATTATTTATGAGGCGTTTTCAAAGTTTTTTTTTTTTTTTTTTTTTTCAGTTGATTAGATTATTTATATATTACTTTTAAAAACTCTTAAACAAAATATATATTTTATATCTAAGAATTAATAAGTGATAACATGAGGCAATATGTATTTTTATGTATAATTAGAATATTTAATTAGACATTTAATTAATACACATACTTATTAGACATTGAAAAGTAAAGTCAATGGGTCATCTTTTTGAAATAAGTCACAAATAATATGATAATTATTATAATATATATTTTATTATACTCTCACACCCCCTCTAAACAATATCAAAGAAGTGCTTCATATAGTTATGCGATTGATAATTGTTTAACGCTAAGAATTACTATCGTACAGAGATAATATTTTGATGAAATTTCATATAAATAAAATAAAATGACACAATTTATTTTATATTAATTAATCTTTAAGCAATACATTAATTATGTACAGCTACAATAAATTATGTGTCAAAGTCCTTATAGTATTTTATTTTATACATATTATATAATTAAAAGATCAATTAGAAAAATATCAGTTGGCTGTAATTACGCGATTAAAAGCAATATTTAATAGGGATGCATTTTTTTAAGTGTTTCTACGAATGCATGTTTAAAATAAAAATGCACGCATCGGAGCTTCTTTTGATTGCTATGTAATTAACGCTCCATTCGCGAGATTCCATATCAAACATTACTTTGCGAGAATATTTCATAAAAAACATACACACACATACACCTGTCGTTATAATTTATAGCAGTGATTTATGTAAGTCTGGTTCAAGTATATTATAAAGAGAAAGAACCACTCATAAAAAAAAATTGCGTGCAAATATGCTACAATAGCATAACTATAATATGATATGAAATTATCGTATTATTTTTTAATGAATGATATAAATTCTTCATGATATGTTATTAAAACTTAATCATATTTAAAACGTTATTTTTCACAATTACTTTTTATTATACATAAAAAAATCTAAGAGATTCATACAATAAAGTGTACTTATTAAACAGGTGAGAAAATTTTAAAATGTTTTAGATGTCAATTTTTATTTATACATACATTAAAATAAATTTTAATCTAGACTTAAAAAAAAAAAAAAAAAAAAAAAAAAAAAACTTTCACTGTGGATATAACTTAAAGGCACCATAAAATAAATTTAAAATACTTTTTAAAAGTCTTATTATTTTTATTTTACTTACTTTTTTTAATGATAATTAGAATATTTCAAACGTACCGTCTCTTTTGCATAATTTATTTAAAACGTTTTATTTTATAGAATGTATACCAGGAAAGATAGATTTGATTTATAAATAGCGTCAAGAAATATATATTTATATCAATTAATATTTTTCTTTCTCAGTAAAAAAAAGAAATTAATAATATTTTCTTTAATTGTTCTGTATACTCATTCTGTCAATCATATCACACGTAAACTATATCATAATTAAAACTATTTCACTCTTTGGTGAGACAACTATATAAAAAATTACTATGCATAGCAGAACGTCATAAACGGATGAAATAAATAATATATAAAAACAATATTTATAATCATAAAGTCTCACTTATAAGATTAGAAAGAAAAATCTCTTTTCTCTTTTATTTATCTTTTAAAAGAAAATATTTATATTTTTATAATTTTTTCTCATGATATAATTAGTAGACAATATCACCTGCTTGTGTGTTTGTTCAAAGGGTTATAACCTCTATCTCAGGCTACTTTATAGTGACCTCTTTCACATCAGGTGTTATTTTTACTTTATTTCAGAGGGGATTTTCCTTTTTTTTTTTTTTTTTTTTTAAGAATATAATCTCAGGTCAGTTTCCCTAGCATGTGACCTCACAATGTCAAGTACTGGCAACTTCTTGTTCTCCCACTGCTAAACTGAGCTGATTTCTCTAGTAAAAGATGAAAGAAGTGAAGAGGGGGGTCAGTCTTTATGTATACTTCGTACTACTAAGTTTACTCGTCCGTGGTAAAAAAATATTTGATATATATATTTTTTTATAATAATATATCAGTGTTTTGCATGATTTTATTTATCAAAAAAGTGTGTACTATATAATTCAAATTCATTCAAATATATTGTGTTTTGTAACTTTAACCATTAAGCAGTGAGTGCAGAAGTTTTAAAAAACTGATTACTGATTATTAATATTTCAATATTTAAAATTGCATCTAATTTTTAACAACTTTTTTGATCGTGTTTATAATTTTTTTGACCATATTGAAGTGTTTTATTTGTCTTAAATCTATTTAAATATATTTTATTACATTAAATTGACTAAAAAATAAAACATTTTAAACGTTTTGTTTCTTAGTATTTTGCAAAATTTAAAATAAAACCATTTTTAAAATAAAACGAAGGCTATTCATTTATTCATTATTATTTGTGATTCTATTTCATCTGAGAAACTTATTTATTAATCTAATTACTATTTATCAAGTGCAAAAATATAAGTATATATGTATATATAATTTGATTGTGAAGTGATTAAAAAAATTGAATAAGGAAATGAACTACAATGTATTATTGTTTTGAAGAATTGATTGTGTAATTTTTTTTAATATAAATATATACCGCTCGTGCATGGGAGCTTAATATTGTATTTCCTCTCAAATAATTTCGTGTGTAAAGTCCCGCAGTAGTCATGTGTATTTCATTGCAGTTCAGTGTGTGAAGGTGTTATGTAGTGTTTAGAGGTGACAACTAAAATTGTGATATTTTCAGTTGTGTGGCGGAGGATCAGTGACTGACCTTGTACAAGGACTAAAGAAGAGAGGTCATAGGTTATCTACAGAGCAAATTGGTTACATTCTTCATGAAACTGTACAGGTATGTGTATTTCTTATATTTTTATTTAAATTGACAAATATCTCGATTTTTAGACGTGTGGAGAAAGTTTAAAACTTTAGCGTTTACTTTGAAACTACAAAATTCATAGTTTAGGAGCAAATTTCTGGTAGAATAAAATGTAAATTGATTGAAATAGGTGATAAAACAATATATTGGCTACTAATGTATAATGCTTTTTACATTATATTAAAAAATATTTTTGATGAAATATATTTTTATCTAGATTTTTGCTAGTTTGCTAGCAAAATTTGCGTACCAAACAAGTTTTTTCTGTATAAAATAAACCTTGCGTATCAAAGATGTATCAAATCATATGCCATCCTATTTTAGTATTAAATACAGCTAATTTTAAAATATGTAATCAATAATCATGGTCCATATAGTGCTGAATTACTGTGCAATGTAAATTTTAGCTTAAAAGTCTATGGACTATTTTTTCTCTCTCAATATTTAAGTAGCAAACAAAGTGATCACACTGATCACAAGAAAAATAGCTTTTGAATGAAAATAAATAACTAATTTCAAGAAAGGTTTTAATGATTCTTCAATCATAAATCTACTAAAACTTCTTCATTTTATCACCTTTATAAAATATGTGTTTATGTTTAAGTAAAGTAATGAATAATTTTTAAATAAACAGACACGTTAGAAATTTAGTTCGACGAGGTCAAAATAGGTTCATAAAACTATGGCTCATTTAGTTTTGAATTACTATAATTAACTAAATATACTTGCATTTATAATGCATAAAATTTATAGAATTAAAAGCATGTTTTTTGACCTAAAATTTTAAACCTTATTGTGTTTTTCTACAATAGAAATTTTTCTTTCATTTTTTTCTTCTCATGCTTAATTATTCATTATTACTTTCAAAATAGTCTCAAAATCATATTTTCTGTATATAATGTAAAGAATTTAATTGCATTTTTTCAAGCAATACAATTCTTTTTTTCAATGTACAGTACAGATTATAAGTTATGTTAACTTTACGAATTATTAATTTTGGCTATTATATTTTTCCTTGTTTTAAAGTAAATTTGAACCACCATAAAATTAAATGTTGCGTTAAGTTTGCATTATATACTGTACGTAGAAACCGGTCTTTAAAAAAAACACTTAATAAAATAAGAAGAAAAAAACTGTAAGTTTGCGGAACATTATATTTGATCCACGTTGAACTTAAAAATGGAGTATTGGCGAGTTAAAAGTGTTTTTTTATAATAAATGTTATACTTAACAACATTCCAATTAAAATTTAAAAACAACACACTTAAAAAAAAAAAAAAAAAAACTACTTGAGTTTTGTTAATGAAATGCGTGATTTATATTGAAGAGAAAATACATTGGAGAGATTTGATAGAGAGAGAGACAGAAAGAATGATATATTTTATTATTTTTATTAGATTAAATCAAGCACATTATAACAAATATTCTTGATTTAATTGGTTCTAACTTCTTAAGTTTTCTATTTTAAATTTAAATTTATTGTGATCTGAATACAAATATTCATGTGATTATTTCAATCAAGAATGGAAATTAATTTAAAATTTATATTTCTTTTGTACATTTTTTTTTGTTTCAAAAGGTGTAATTATTTTGAAATATCATGCAATCCATTACATCAATTTAAGTCATACTATTTCTAAAATAAAATTCTGGTTACATGCACTATACACGCATATAGTGCAACATTTCTGCGTCACGAATTTTGACTTTGCTTTCGAGACTTTCGTGATTTTATCCATCAATTAACTGCGGATGTCAAGGTGATGAGTGTATATAAATATACGGAAGTTGACAAATAACACATACACACACTTACACATACAAAAGGCGAGAATCATTATGACAGTTTTCACGTGCGTCAATCATGAAAACTTCCACGCTTAACATTTCTAATATTATTATTAGTTTAGTTTATTTTTAACCAAAAACATGCAATTTTACTTGTCCTGATACATTGGTGGTACACCCAGTATATACATTAGTCATAATAAGATACAAAATATGAGAATATAAATTAAAATTAGACATCATGCATTATATATGAGTAATTAGAATATAAGCGAATGAATTAAATTTAAGCATTATTGAATAAATTTTTTATATAATTGAAATTAAAAACTAATAAATCATCATCTTTGACGACTCAGAAGCAAATTAAGGTTATAAGAAAATCAATTAAAAGACATGTTTTGCGATAAGATGTATTAAAAAAAATACAATTATTTTTTATTGTGCTTTAATTGTTTCGTCCTGAATTAAATCTTACTTAGTGCAATAATAATAACTGCGAACCACTGTCAAATACACATTAATATGATAGTAACTGTATATTACGAAAACAAAAAAAAATTTAAAAATATTCAACTATATATTTAAAGTTGTCGTTTTGAAAATTAAGGTTAAAATTTTAAATCTAGAAAACTTAGTTTTAAAAAAAAGAGAATACTTTTATATAACGGACCACCTAAATACAAAGCTTTACTAAATTGGCATAAATTTAACATATTATTAAAAATTCTATATGGTTAATTAATAATTTAGTGGTAATTTTTGAAAAAATATACATATTATTCAGATTTTTATTTTTTAATTTGTACTTAAAAAAATTTGAAATTTACTATAATTATATTCAATATTGTTTTTAATAATATTATGAGTAATAATTTAAATTTTCTATGTAACAGGTAGTAGTTTAGATATAGTTGCATGACTTAATATATTAATTCACATTTAAAAAAACTTACTTGATGAACTACCGTGAAAAATTATTAGACTTTGTAAAAATTGCGTGTTTTAGTTTAAAATTTTAATTTTTTTTCCCTTCTTATAATAATATTAATATAATATGAGTCATTAATTGTTTAATATTTTGAAGCGAAAGTTTATTTAAAACTTGTCCTCATATAAATAAAAGTCAACTTAATTTCATTAACATTAATCATTATTCTTTTTTTTTTTTAATTATAGAAATCAACACCACTTTTTTTTTTTTTTTTTTTTTTTTTGCTTAATTAGTGAAAGAATTTTGTTCAGGATTGATTAAAAATGGACATTCAAATTTCTTCTGCTTTAATTAATTATAAAAAAGTGATTAAAGTGCAAAATAACGTTATCAATGAAACGACCCAAATCGTAGTTGTCTTACACAATAAAATAATTAAACTCCGTGTCGTCTATTTTTTTTTTTTTTTTTTTTTTCAGCTCAAAATAACAGTTAATATTTTTAAAGTAAAATATACTTCGCAAACTTATAGAAATTTCAACGTAATGTTGTATAATATAACTTTGTTTCATTTACATTGCATTGCATAAAAAAGATAAATAGATTTTTAATGTATAATTCAAAAATGATGATAGCTTTGATTCACTTAATCGATGCTGTCAAGCGTATCATTTGAAAAATAAAATAATAAAATAATGAGCAAACAAAGTATAACTTTGATACAATATTTTTTATGTAAAAACCACACAAAAATAGCTTGTGGTTACGTATATAGATATATTATTAACTATTTCTAGAAGTAATTTTACACGTAAACTGAATAATTCTTTCATATTATATTCAAAGGAAATAAAGAAAAAAAAATTGTAAAAAAAAACTCAAATTTAATTTACGAAAGACATACAATTTTAGTAATTTACATTTTATTGTTACCAAAAGTAATTAAGGTCTTATTAAAATACTCTTCTTGCTGCTAAAGCACCATAAACATCATATTATTATTATTATTATTTATGCTACGTTAATAAACAATTGTTTTGTTTTTAATGTAATTTAATTTCTTCTTTATATGTTTCATTATTAGAACTTTATTTTTTATTTATTTATTATTATTATTTACTTTTTTTTTTGCAAATCTGACATAAATAAATTATAAAATTATTCAACTTGATATATTGGTGTAGCCTTTCATGGTTCGATGTATCTGAGTTGTTGCTTGTCTTATGTGACCCTGTCGGGATGAGGTGTTCTTCTCCTCACAACGTTTTGCGTCCCATGCGTTGAACTGGATGCATCTTCAGGTTAATTGTGTATGTCGGGCACTGTTGCTCTCTCTCTCTCTCTCTCTCTCTCTCTCTCTCTCTCTCTCTCTCTCTCTCTCTCTCCTTCTGCATACACAAACCTGAAGATGCGTCCAACTTAGGACACGAAACGTCGTGAAGACAACAAAAGGAGAAGAACACCACCCACCACGGTTATCCTGACGGGTCACTGAGACTATAGCAACAAACTCACATTCAACTTAATGCTTGAAGTAATTAACATTATAAAAGGTTAATTATATATAAAAAAAAAAGGTCAATCAATGAAGCGAATTATTAACATGTTCTTTGATGTGGTATATACCGGAAGTTGATGCACATGCTATGGCCCGTGCCGAACTGTATGTCATGCTGAATATTTTGTTACATCAAAAAATACCGCTTGATTGAGTGAACTGAACATCCTATAGCAAGCTGCACAACACAACGATACCTGAGGCGAAGCCAATTGAACTAAACATGCCGTCACACCATAAAATTAAAATTATAATAATTCCGAGATACAAAACCATAAAAATTATACTTCATTTTTTTTTTGTTATGTATTATAACCGCAATACTATTGAATTCACGTTTTTCATTAGGTATTTTTTATTGATATTATATGATGTGTAGATATTTAATACTTCATAAAGTAAAACTTTATAATGAGATGTTTTCTTAGAAGAATAGATGTTTTGTTTTTATTGTTATTACTCTAAATTCAGTTATTTATTGAATGTTGGGTATAATTTGAACATTAACAATTTAAAATATAAATTGGATTTTTCAAAATATCTATTAGGATTTTACAATTTCTTAAATTAAAAAAATCAAGACATTAGAAAGGAAAAAGAAAATACAACGGGGAGATTGAATTGTATTATTACTATAATAATGTACTTCTATTTACCAGGCGGAATCCGAACTCATTCAGAATCTGCATAATTATTATACTTTAATACGGAAACTATCATAGTAGGAATGAATTGTAACTCAGAAAATAAATGTTTGCTACGAATTTTTGCGTTTTTTCTTTGTAAATCATAAGGTAAATAGACCAACCAAGGCATAGCCTTATATCGGTCGGTTCATTCGATTTTTCAAAATTTCATCACATTAAAAAAAGTATTAAGAGTTTTTGTTCCTTTTCTTTTCTTTTAAACACATGTTATTTTAAAATATCATTTTATAATAATTGTTGTGCTTGATTACTTTTGTAGTTACTAAATCAACTTCAAAATAGTAGTGAAGTATGCATAATGAAGAAACTACGCAATTTAAATCATTTTAGCATAAAAACATATGGCTAAATTGGAATAAATAAAATAACTATATATACTGTACTGTTCAATATAATATTTATGCAATTATGTTACTCAGCTATTATGCGGTATAGCATAAAGTATGTTGTAATTAAAAAACAAATGTTTCTGAAAACAAGGTAACATAATTATCACTTTTTTTATTATTATTATTCCGTAGCTGCTTTTTTTTAAGTACTTTAATTCTTACATTAAAATATATTGCTTTTTTCTTTTCTCGGTTCCAAATTAAACTGCCCACATAAAATGAATATTTTTCTTTTAAAGTAATTATCTGTAAGCATTTTTTAAAACAATATTTTTGACAGCGCGCATGAATATAAAATTATAGAAAATCTACATATTTGAATAAATAAAAGAGTCCAGTTATATTTAAAAAAATAAATAAAAAAAGTCGTTTAGAACTTTTAAAAAGTCACGAAAAAAATATTTAATTATAACATCCTGCAATAAATAATGAAGCCGAAGGAGTAAAATCATGCATAAAATTATATTTTTAAGCAAAGAAGAAAAAAACATTATTATTTTTTTGTATTCTTACTGTAGTTTTTTCTTGTGTAAATTACTTATATAGGTAATTTCAATTACGTTTTATGAAAAGAATCAGGTATTGAGACCAAATAAAAATACATATTCATAATATATTTATGTAGAAAAAAAAGCATCCTTCAGTATACGAAAGAATAGTTATTATTAGTAATTTCCATTATAATATAATAATAATAAACAGGTTTTATATTTTTAATTAATATCCTTTAAGTTCTAGATATATTTGTATAAAAATTAAATAATATATTATAGTAATAATATAGTATATATTTTTTCTTATCTCCATTAAATATTTTCCAGTTATTATATTATTTTTTTATGAAGTCTATAGGTGCTTTTATTTTTTTATAAAACGAATTGTTTCTTTTTCTTTGAACAATTTCTGGTAATTGATGTGGTTACGCCAAAAACCTGCTTACAGTTTTATATTATACATATCCCTCCCACTTTCATGTATGACTATACGTGTATAGGTCAGTATACTTCTTTTTATGCACACTTTAAAGTTTTATTTAGTTTACTTTGAGGCATGATGTTAGTCAGTAAGTGACCTTACACTTGAATTCACTGCAATGTTGGAGGAGAAATTAACAACCAGTATTGCAACTTATTGGAATCAAGTTTTGTGGAGTGCAATATGTAAGATTACAACAAATGGATTAGTGGAAATATTAATAAGGATTACTTACGTAGTTTTATAATATTTAATGAAACATTTAGTTTTTTAAATTGTCAATTACAGTGTTACCAATGAAAAATTAAGACACAAAATTAGTGTGTGTACCGTAGATATTACTTCAATGTTATTCATTTTTGATTTTCTATAATTGGATTTATTTTTTGAACTGTTATAGTTTTTTAATCATAAAAAAACTTCTACAAAAATCTGTGCATTCGTGACTGAATAAATAAAACATAATTCCACATAATTATTGCACTATTTAGATAACAAAGTGTTTTTTAGTGTTAATAACAGTGTAATTAAAATAAATTTGAGCATAGTTATTTTATACGTAACTTTAAGATGGGATTTTTCTTCGGGTAAGTAATTTTATATTTCATTTGAGTCTGTCTCTTAATATTTACACCGGAAATCTTGTATTTTAACTTAAACCTAAAAATTGTTCCAATAAAATTTTTGATTTAACAATTTAATTCAATGAGCTAAAGCCCACCTAACATCTTTATACCAAAGAATTCATAACTGTTTCAATTCTTGAACTTAATAGTATTATGTCTCTTTTCTGCATTAAGAAAGAAAACAATGATATTTAAAAAGCCGCTATTATTAGCTCGATACATGAACATCCGAGCAATCAAAGAAGAGACGTAGGAATAAAATATAATTTGCATCATTCGTTCTGTATAATATGAGAAAATTTATATTGTTTAATAACTTCATTATATAGGTAGTTTATTGCAATACAACACACTTTTAGTTACCTAGTATGTGCAACGGTAGTGGGGCATATCGGTATACGTGTGCTAGGTCTAAACACGTCGGGGCATTATCCTGAAGAATTTGGGGCCTTTTTTTTTTTTTTTTTCAAACTTCTGCACCGACACCGCAAAAATTTAAATACTAGACAAACTTTACCGTGTTGTGAGGCTATACAATTTTAACGAATTTGGTATTATCGGTCTAACCACCATAGAGAGGAATAAAAAATATTATCATCTTCCCATAGCCTGTACTATTATATAAGATCTTGTTTCGAACAGTAAAATTCAAACAATATTCAGTTCTTTTGAAAACATTTTCAATTTTTAATAATTATGAGTTATAGGTTATAGTCATCATTAAGGTATACCTTAGTTAGCATGCAATATTGAAAATTTATTTACGCTATCACTTGAAAATATTGTAAAAACATAAAAAAATATAGAAAATTTCTTGCATCGAGGTTAAAGTAAACAAAATATAACTAAATAACAGGTGTAATCTGCTTTCTCTATATACACTTAACAAAAATACATGCATAATGAGTTGATAACAAATTTGCGTTCCTCAAAGTTATTATTTTGTACGTCAATTAACGACGTTTAAAAATATGTAAACACATTATTATGCAAATTTACAGTTAATTCTTATGATAATTTTTTAATTATAATATAATTTTGTATAAAGGCTTATCACGCTATAGCTATTTTAATATAACTACTTTTTGGTAATTAAAATGTAGCAAAATTTAACTATGAAATATAATAAAGTTTCGGCCAGCAATTAGCTAGGTCTCACGTTTAGAAGTTTCAAAATCAGTTTTCTTAGCATTTTTTTTTTGTAGTAACGGAAGTATTTTTTAATTCATTTTAAAAACAGATTGATTAGTTATTAAAAAAATTATTTAATAACAACTTATTAATTATTTAGTAGAATTTATAATTATTTTTATAATTAAAAATGTAGCCTATAAAGAGCTGAAAAATTGCAAATATAATCCAGTTTCCTTACCGTCTCTCTCTCTCTCTCTCTCTCTCTCTCTCTCTCTCTCTCTATATATATATATATATATATATATATTGTATAAGCCATAAGGGTATATGGGAAAGAATGGAAACGCAAACACCCGTAATTATACTTTGTAAGTTTGTACCGGCATTGTGATATAAAATTTTACTCTGTCATGGCAACACCGTACCCATATTACCCGCGACTTATTCTTTATACTATATTGAACCAGGTTTTGCTCAATTATCATTATATTAAATTAAGTCTCCATGATCAATTAATGCATGGGTGTACCATTAACAATAAAATTAAATCAGTATTATATTATTTAACATTTACTATGTAATGTAGCATAATTGAGGTTGTTATGAATGAATGTTGCTAAAAATGATCTATAGTATTATTATTGTGCATTTATTTCTATGGATATATTCGTGCAGTTTTTGCACAGGTAAAATGCTTTTGCTTTTGTATGAATGGAGACATTAATAAACGCATTTTGCACTCGTTAATAAGTATATACTTATTAGTTAAAGTTATACTATTCCCATATATAAATAATAATAATAATTAATTTTTTTTAAGAGGCCACAAAAGATACATACCCACTTACATGGTCCTCTCTAACTTTTCATTTAACAATAATCACATGTCAGAGTGTTTCATAATTTCATTTATTATAGAAAATATCTATAATATCTATTAGTATTTTTTGTTAATTACAGTGTGTATGCGTAGTATTTCCAGATAGCAATAAAATGATCTATAATGTCTCAGTGTCTGTATGTAAGGTAGTATTATTATGAAGTAAAATATATTATGCATTATACAATAAAATTAGTGTCATATATGTACCACAAAACAGGTAAATGCTTGTTTTCAAAGTAGTTTCAATACTTGCATAAGAATTACCGTTATTAAGTTGAATATGGCTTCAAGATTTAAAATATTGCATATATGTATAGTATATACATACATATACATCTGTATTGTGTAAGAAAGAGATTCAAATCTTTATATGAATGGAACACTTTGTTATCGCGGTATAAAGTGACTCAAATATTATATTGAGCACAATACGTTACTTTATTAAAAAAAAATCAAAGCAGATTAAATTTTATTTTTAGAATACGTAAATTGTAAAGAAAATAATCTTGATATTAAAAAGTTAGTTTTTAATGCCTAGAAAAATGAACATATGTGAAGGTATTTTTACCGACTTATTATTATTATCATAGAAGAAGAAAAAAACTTCCCAAACTGCTTTTTTATGGATGTAAAAGCTGTTGATAATATCTGAAATATAATTTATTTTAAATATATTGAACTAAATTGGCAATAACAGAGAGCACATTATAAAAAGAAGATCTTGTTTTGGAAAGCTAGTATGAAAATGTATCTATATTTTTTGTAAGTTTTTTTTTTTTTTAAAGAATTAAATGCAAATTGACAGGACAAAGATTTTCAGTTATACATAGTATAGCTAACAGCAATATATCTATTAAGTAGCTAATTCTTTAAAGTTTGATGTTTCTTCATTCTGAGTGGATATTTTGTTGTGTCAACAGGCTCTGGTCTACTTGCACCAACACCACTGCATGCACCGCGATGTCAAGGGTCACAACATTCTGTTGACCGATGATGCGGCAGTGAAGCTCGTTGACTTTGGGGTCTCGTCTCACCTCGGCGCCACGCTTGGACGCCGTAGCACTTCGGTAAGTTCAAACTTTACGTCAGTGAGAAGTTGAAAATTATAAAAATAATAAAGCACGCTAAAAAAAAAGAAAAAAAAAAGTAAATTAAATTGCCAAGAAATTCAAATTAGTTCTTTATTCAGCAACAGAGCAAGTCCAAATACACTGAATATAATAATCAAAACAATACTAAAATACAAAACAAACATAAAAGACACATCATCCATGCCATTCCATGAGAAAAATAATATTTTACATTTAAAACGATGCTAATTAATGATTTGCTGCGGAAATTTGTATTAAAAAAGTAAAACAAAAAACAAAATCACCTTAACTATACATTTTTGCTTGGATCTGCATAAGGAGGACCTAATACATAAAAAAATTGTTGCTAAGCACTAAATTGTAGTTCATTTAGTTATTTTGAGTCACATATTCCACAAGGGCTACCAAAGCTATAATAAGAATAATTCAATAAATATACGACACAACTATAATTCTAAAGAAAACGTTTAAGCATTTCAACAATGAATATAACTCAATTGTGGGTCTGAGTCTGTAATGCGTCATCCCGCAATGTCTCCAATTTTCGCAATATAAACCTTTGTTTTACAACAATATGCAATGCAGCATGCAGCAATATGTCTTTAATAGCAGAAAGCTACTTTGTTGTGCAGTATAATTCTAAAGTCTCTTTCAAGAGCTATTAAAATTATTATACTTTTATTTTTAAAACTGCTCTATTTTAGCCATTCTATTTAATTTCTATACAGCTATACAGGATTTTAACATTTTAACTAACAATATTTTAAATAAATGATATTAAAATACTAAAATCAGTGTAGTAATGCAAAAGAAAAAATAATAGATAAATAAATAGAGCAAAATAATTTTTATTATAAATTTTAAATGTCAATTTTTACATAATTATATATCCAAAATAAATAACCCATAATTGGTTATTCTTGAACTAGGTGGGCACGCCATACTGGATGGCCCCTGAGGTTATCGCTTGCGAACAACAATTAGACGCCAGTTACGACGCAAGGTGTGATATTTGGTCCCTTGGAGTAACGGCTATTGAACTTGCTGAAGGTGACCCTCCACTTGCAGAATTGCATCCTATGAGAGCTCTCTTCCAGGTAAGCAAAAGATAAATTAATTAATTTCCACTTGTCATATTATATAATATAAAAACTAGATAACGATCAAGAAAAAATTTCCAGTATATACTTCTTTACATATTAGTATAATATTTCACTGTAACGAAAAAATTAGCGGACTGGTAAACAGATTATTAATTACATCCTCTCTAATTAAAGTTTACTTGTTTTTAAGTTATTAAAAAAATTATATAGTATAAATAAAAAAAAAATACGAGTTGCTTTACAGCTGTAATAATAATAACAGCTAGCTGTTATTATTATTCTCTTCCTGATTATGAACTTGCTTGTTAAAAACATTAAAAGAATAAAAAAGCGAAATGTTTATTTATCCCTCCTACTGTGGCGATGGTTATTGAATTATTTCATACTTATAATTTTAAATTACTTTTACTAGGTGAATCATTTGACCGTAATATTTTAAAATTCAATTCTTTAATTTTGTTGTAATAATTGTTGATAAATAAAGAATGATATAACTATTTTGTATTATAACCAAAGCTGTGACGAAATTTAGAATTATAAGAACTAAACTAAAAGCTATAGACCACACTATGAAAGAGAGCTATATATTGACATAAGCCTTTTGCATTGAAAAATGTTTCATTTCATTTTTTAATGATAAATTTGTGTTTCAATGAACTTTTATTTCATATTTTAAACTAATGTTAAAAAATGGTAAATATAATTCAAAATTAGTGATGAGTAATGACAAACTGAAATCTATACGTCTAAAAAAAACTTACTCGTATCGCAGTCACTTTAACAATGGATATTCAGTTTAATTCTTGGTGTAATGCTTCTTACCGGTGATAATTTTTGATCAATTTATTTTATGAGCTTAAAACAAGTAAAAGTGAATATCTATAGACTATCTATACGACATTTGAATTTCTCGGTCCTAACTGCAGTAGTTTCTCAAAAATCGCTTAAAGAATGATCCTGAAATGCTGAAGGATGGGAAATTTTGGATCCCCCGCCGTTTTTCACCACATTTTTTATTGTTTACACATCACCACCAGTGACAAGCAAAAAGCAATAGATAAATAAATTAATAATAAAATAAAAATACACAAATTTATGCAAAATCTTATGTCTATATGGTGAAAGCTACTTAATATGGTGAAATTATGTAATTACAGTAAATTTAATAATGTTAAACTTGTTTAAGATAAAACTTGTATTAAAATTTCTACTATAGACTTTTGTAATTTGTATAATATAGTGATTCAAGCTCCAGCTTAAATAACCTCACTGGGAACTGTATTCATCGTATTTATACTAAAATCAAATGTATTTATTTCATTGAATAATACACGAATTAGAGCCATTAATCGATAAAATGATAAAGAGGCTTACAGTTTGATAAACTCACTATTTAAAATTACAATTTTAATAGCCATGTTCCATGCCCATAAATAATAAATCAATAACCATAAAAAACCTTATTTCAATTTATACATAGGTGTAAACAAAATATTATCTAGTTTTAACCTAATTTTGCAACATTGTAAATTTTCGTTAATAAGAAGTGTATAGGCTTAAAGCTCTTTCTACAACTTAATATCTAATATTATGAAGCCATAATATTATTGTATCTTATATGTTATATTGTAGTTATGAGTCTTAAAAGAAAAGACACAAGCGCACAGCACAGGGTGGGTTTCATTTTGACGTATATGCAAATTAGTGCGAGAATATTTACTTACTAGTGAAGCAACCACTTTCAACTCAAACGCAGCGATTTTTTTTTTCTACTCGTGAACATGAAGTACGTGTTTTCATTTGAATGAATTGTCTGTTTAGTTCAATATGTTATTTGTGTACTAACAGTGGGGGGAGGGGGAAATAAGAGTAGTTAATTCTATTTGAAAAATAGAATCATAAAATTATGAATGAGAAAAATAAGATTTCTTTATTATATTTTCTTTCATCCTGCATTCATATTATAATAAATGTATAGTTTTTTTTTATTATTATTATTATTTTTTTTACTTTATACGTAGTAGTTATAGAAATGATAATAAGCTTTTGATATTAAATTTAAACTTTAATATAATTTAATTTTCATTGTGCTTCTTTATATACCTGTGAAAAAATATTAGTCAAGTATTTTTTAATCTTATAACATAGAAAAGTGTATCTAGAATGTTTATGTTAGTTAAATTTCTCCGTTCTTTTAACTGCAGAAGTTTTCTCAAAAATTGGTTAAAGGATGTTCTTAAAGAATAGGGTCCCTTGCCATTTTCCCGCGCAGATATATGATTGACCACATGTGACCACCGGTAATAAGAAGCAATGAGAAATAACACTAGCTCCAATCATTTGTTGTGAATACCTTATAATGTAATTCAATGAGCATAATATAAAAATTACTGAAGTTCTTTTATTATTATTTTTAAGTAAATCATTTTGATATTTTGTCTCTCGAAATATATTTAATATCTTTTATAATTCTGAACTTACAGATTATTTCTCGATTTATATTTACTTCCTTATTGATGTAAATCGTTTTTTTACGGTCATCATCTGTCAATTATATAGTGCAATTTATTTTAAGTCATTCGACTCTTATTGCAAATTACGTTATTCTTTTAAAAAAATATTATAATTTAGGTTAACGGTACTTAGTTTATTAAATTCAAATCATAAATTGTCTTATGTTTATTTATTAATCTAAAAAAATATCTAATAGGTAACAATAAAATGGGGGAAAAAAAGTTATACAGTATGATCTTACGTATTATCTTCTAATTTTTTATCATGAGTTCTAGAGAAAAGATTTATAACTTTAATCATTGATGTTTTATTGTGTTTTTGTTAACATTTAAAAACGATTATGTATGTTGCTTTGTACTGTAGATTCCACGTAACCCACCACCCAGTTTGAGTCGACCTGACGAGTGGGACCCTTCAGTTCCTGACTTTATTGCAGAGTGTTTGGTCAAAGATTTGGAACAACGACCTTTTGCACGTGAACTACTCGAGCATCCCTTATTGAAGAAAGGCTCCATTGCCAACAGTCAAGTACGTCATTAAATCTCTCTCGTTCTTATATATTCTCTTTTATAGATTTTCAGACTGATATTCAGAATATTAATCTTTCTTTGCAAAAATGATTTTTATCATACTTTTTTTTTTCACGCTCATCATTTTGAAGTGTCTGAGAACTTTTGTGTCTACAAAAGTTACAGTTTTCACATAAAATTATCACATCATTAGACATTGCAGTTTCTCTAAGATTTTGAAATGTGTGTCTGTGTGAATAGGCTAGGCACGCTTTGAGACTTGAGATCGAGAGACAGCGCCAGGAGGGTCGAGTGACTCGCCAGCCTGAGGTGACCACGAAGCACGGCAAACTAAAGTCTGATCGCAAGTCACAACCTCAGCAAATGTACATGGATGATCTGGCTGCTCTCGATGCGCTATCAGAGGTAAGTCATTTGATTTTTGTTTTATTTGGTTGTTTGGTTGTTTGGTTGTTTGGTTGTTTGGTTGTTTGGTTGTTTGGTTGTTTGGTTGTTTGATTGTTTGATTGTTTGATTGTTTGATTGTTTGTTTGCTTGTTTGTTTGTTTGTTTGTTTGTTTGTTTGTTTGTTTGTTTGCTTGTTTGTTTATTTATTTATAATATATAAGTAATATCCACCTCAAAAAGCTGACTAGGTAGTTTATTTATAAAGATAATAATAATATTTACTTTATAAAATAATATTACGATAGAGCTATCTTTTTTTTTTTAATTACGCTCTAATGCTCTAATGTCTACCAAATCAATCATTTTGATAAAGCTATAGATAGGCTTTTGACATATTATATTTCGTGATGTATATAATGCTTGTTAGTTATACTTGCAAGATTCTTTTGATTAAGATTTTTTTTTTTTTTATTGGCTTCAAATATATAAAAGTGTTCCTGGTATTAATTTATTCGTTTTAAATACATCAGTTTTCTCAAAAGTTGCTTTAAGGATAGTGGGTCCCCTTGCGTTTTCCCACGCTTGTATAATTGGTTCGACGTCACCACCGATAGCAATCATTAAGTGATAATCCAATGCTTTTGTTTTTCAGGATGCCATCGTGCAACAACTTGAGCACCGGTATGAGGAAAAACAAATTTACACTTACATCGGTGATATACTCGTCGCCGTCAATCCATTCCAAGATCTCGGCTTATACTCTGATCCGGTAAACATCCTCTATCTATAATGTTTTTATAATTTATATATTTATTATAACAGTTTATTAAACAAATTATTGAAAGGAAGTTTTTCATGGTTATAAAATTAATGACCATATCAAAAGTGAGAATAAAACTCTGATCGACAGTGAATTTTTGTGATGTTTTTTTTATTTAATTTTTTTGTAATCTGTTTCCACTTCAGGAGCAAAGAAGATATCGTGGTCAAGCTCGTTCAGAAAATCCTCCTCATATTTTTGCGGTGGCTGATGCGGCGTACCAGGCTCTTTTGCATCAACGTCAGAATCAGGCCATTGTCATCAGTGGGGAGAGTGGTGCGGGGAAGACAGAGAGCGCCAATCTTCTGCTCAAGCAGCTCGTCTTCCTTGGCAAGGTGAATAATATGCACTGTAAATTAACCTAACTTTCGTAGGAAATCAATTGTTCAAACAAAAAAATTAGGCTGAAATTATATTTTATAACTATACGAAAAGTACATGAGTTTTCTTAAATTGAGTTAGTTTCACCAGGAAGTTTGAGTATAATATTAAAAACGACAATTTCTCCTATCATCAAGCCTGTATTCTCATATATCAAATTGTTCCATATTGTGCTACTCACACCTTTATCATTGTCTTATCAAGATATAGTCTTATCAACAGGTGTAAGGAAACACACAGCCCGGCCAAGGCTTAAAATACACAGTCCGACATTTACCATAATAGCCTACAGAAATCTAGCCTATGGTTATTAATGGATTACTCACTTATAAACTCACTTAATCGGGCCATCATTATAAAAAAGCGCTCGTTGTTTGATTTAAATACTAAATAACATCTGTATTTTATCGTTCAGTAATTTGTATAATAGTTGAGTCAATATCCTATATATTATATAGGTCTTTTGCAGTTATTGCTCTCGAATATGTTTCTAGGTGCCCCTATCAAAACACTTACTAAAATATAGCTACTATTATACTGTGCTTTTTACATCAAAACACTTACTAAAATGTTGTTAAATAGTAAATACTAATACTATTGTGCTTTATATATATATATATATATATATATATATATATATATATATATATATATATATATTATAATATATAATGTAAATGAAACTTTAAGTCTTAATAAATAAATAAAATTGTTGAATTTTATGAAGCGAATAAATAGATGGTCACCACTTTGCACTAGATTTTTTTCACATCTTCTCTAGTCCTTTTTTATGAGAAAATAAAAGATTATAATACAAATAAAATCATTGTTAAGTGTATGAAAAAAAATTGATGCCACTCAACTGTAAAAGAAACAACTCTACTTTTTTGATGACAGGAAAACGTTTAATACAGTACTTTTCATTACAATAAATTTTTTATTACTTATAATACAATTTCACTCATATGTTATATTATATAAAAAAATAAAAATTAAAAGAAAAAGTATAAGAATGAAAGGACTTTAAAATGATAAATACTTATTATACCAATGGGTGGTACTACCGTTGAAAATTATCGCACTAACAATTCTTTTTATATTTATTACAATTAGGTAATTGCCATAACGTTATTCTGCACTAATGTATATAGATCTATAAAATATATTGTTTTATAATAATCATATACTTGAATTTATTATATATCTGAAAATGTCATAAACTTTAATATCATAAGTTTGTTTTAATTTAAATATATATATATATATATATAAAATTAATTGGAAAATGATCATTAATTATATTATGGTAAACAAGGAATTTAAAATTTCTAGTTATTTTAATAATAAAATATCGCAATATCACTATGCTTAACGACAGACATAATAGCGGAAGAAATATCATATACATATACATGTGAGAATATGCTCATTAATTTCCTAACTAATTATAATTGTACTTCATACAAACTTTGATATTTTAATCAGTTCTTAAATGAAAGTTTTTTTTGTTTGTAAATTAAATTGGCCTATACGAAGCAACATAATAATCATATTTTTATATACATATCTGTTTAGTTTTACACGGAAATAATTTAATGATCATTTATAAACTTTACGTAAATAATCATGAAATGTTAAAGTACTGTTAATCAACGCTTAATTTATATTTTATTTAGATGTCTATATGATATGATATTAATACATAGTTACTTTCTGTATACAATAATAATTATTTTTACTTATTTTATTTTAAAAGAAAGCGTCATGATGATAAAGCAGTTTTTAATTATAAAATTAATATTTATATATACCAAGTGTTCTTACTCAAAAGTTATATAATTTTTAACACTTTTGTTACATAAAATTGCATGTTTGTAATTTATAATGCTTATATTTTTTTCCTCAACCTTATGGTTAGCATGCTTTAACTTAAATATTTGAAGCTTATGTGTTTGTTAAACTTTGTATGATTCGATGAAGTGCATGGTATTTGGTTTTAAATTAATCGTAAAATGGTAAGAAAAGTTGTAAAGAAAAATTATTTTAGTACCATCATTGAAGAATTTGTGTAATCATGATTATACTCAAAACGATTACGTTGATCACAATTTAATTATTCCTGAGAATTATTCTTTGAAAATAGTGGTACAGACACTGTGATACAAAATTTTACTGCATATTCATTAGACGCCGAAAATACAAATACATCTATATTATATTGACATGAAGAATCAACTGTTTTGAGGCTGACTTTAAGTAACTTCGATCACTTCCGCTTCTGTTTCTATGTACTACACATGCGTAGTATGTTAAAACGGAAGCGAATGTGAGTCATATCAAGTCAGCTTCTTTAGTCAATAAAATTGACTTTAGCTTGTAATGTTTTATATTAATACATTGTATTTCCATCAAAGAATACACAGTAAAATTGTACGTAGTGTTACAGACACTGTGCCATAAATTTTTAACTTCATTTCCCTGCAGCAAAATTAAGAATTTATATGGAGTATTGCGATAATTAAAGTTTCAATATCAATGCCCTAAGGTATTAAAGTAAAACTGCATGTATACACTCACCAGACACTAATAATTATGCATGTACACGTACTTCATTGCGCAATATAAAATTGTGTCAGTAATTGTATACTTTATATAATATTCTATTTCTTAAAACAAAACCCATTATAATAATTCCTTGAGCTAAATATATTATACATGTATATATTATTTTTGCATGTAACAGGCACCAAACCGCAACCTCGAAGATAGAATTCTTCAAGTGAACCCAATCATGGAGGCATTTGGTAACGCTCAGACTGGTATCAATGATAATTCATCACGTTTTGGCAAGTATCTCGACCTTACTATGACAAATAGTGGCAAGGTGACCGGTGCTCGTATCTCTGTGTATCTTCTGGAACAGTCTCGAGTGGTCCAGCAGGCAAAGTAAGTAGACCTCGAATTTAACTTTTTATCAAATTTTTTTTCTCACACTTTACTTTCAGTTCCATTGATTAAAAATGTTATATTTTTATCTCTATTTAAAATTTTCCATGAACAACTTCAGTTTCTTTACAGTTTTTTTTTTTTTTTTTTAATTTTTTTTTTACTTTTTAATGTAAAATTAATGTACCAAGAAATTAAATACCGGGTAAAAAAAAAAGAAGAATAAAATTAAAATACGGAAAAGGAAAGAGTACGCGTGAAAACATTAATCAAAATTTATATTAAGCGATCTTTATACGAAGAAAAAAAGTGTTCTTACTGATAATTTTATTTAATTTTACAGTTACAAGTAATGAACATTTTTCAAATTAATTATTTTTGTTTTTTAACGTTTAATATACGTTTATGTTTTTTGTCTTTGTTTTTATTAGAGCGTATACAGTGTGTAAGCACAAAAACATAATTATTTCAAATTCATTGTTTTGATGAGGTTATATAGCTTTTTAAATATAATATGACAAACGCGTATATAGATATAAGTTGCACTATTTCACGTTGAAAAAATATATATACAATAATAATAATATATCTCAAACGTATAAATCGACGTATTTGATGGCAATAATATAAAGTGTGGAAACACGCAACTGTGCGTTCAAAATTGGCAGCATGTGCTTTAAAGCATGAGTTTACATATTATTTTGATTTCATCTATTTCAAGCATAAGACAATTTTTTTTTAAATATAACAAAAGTAAACACCTGCGATAGTTTGAAATTACCGTGAAGAAAGGGAAAACTGTTGCCAGTTGGAAATTGTTAATAGAAAATAAATAGATAAAAACATTCTTCCATTGATTCGACTAGAGCCAGATTTTTTGTGTTATACAGATAACTACAGATATTCCGGCAACCCACAATGTAAAATGTTGAATTACTAATTTAAGGAAATTTACTCTCATAAGCGTCATGTTAATTTACGTAAAAACATTTTTTTTGTGATGGTCGCAAGCATGGATATGCCACGAGTCCTGAAAATTTTAGTTTTATAGAACATTAAAAATACATTTATATAAATAGGAATAGGGGATAAACTTTTGAACATTAGAGATACACGAATCTTCAAAATATAGTCCTTAATTGTATCATTTTTAGTCCAAATAAAACATTTTTGAAATATCTAATGATTTATCATTTAATTAATAATTTTTAAACTATATTGTATAATATTTTCCTTATCTTGAGTTTTATATCAAAATGTATACTTTAAACTTGAAAAAAATTCACTTGCCATTTGGTGAATATATGAATTTTTCTATCTTTTCTTTTTATCACACATCTTAAGTTTGCAAAAACGTCTTCAAAGAAAAAAAAAAGTTTGAAAAAAAGTTTGAGGACGCTGACTTTATATGGTTAAGCTGCGAAGCGTGACTTTGCGTTTTTTTTATTTATTTATTTTTATAATTTCTATACCGTGTGCTATTGTGAGCTTTTTCTATATGATATAATATTAAAAAAAAAATTCAATAAGCTTTTATTTTGAATTACAATTATTAAAATATTATTTATATTGATTGATATATAGGTAACTCAATTTGTAATAAATGTAAACCAATCAAAATTAATGACATTTAAATGGCATATATAGTAAATAAAAAAATATGAAATTGAATAACCATTAAAAACAAATTGCCATTTAAAAAAAAATCAATCTAAACTTAAAGTTAAAAGTTTTTTTTTTTTTTGCATGAATTAATTTTACATGATGAACAATTTATTTGATTTATTTGAACATTTAATTTAATAATAATTAATTTAAAATTCATATATGCCATAAGGTTTGCATGTATCATGCATCAGGTATCATATATGTGTATGTTGTATTATAAACGTGCATGAATCAGCTATATAAAATATAATATTTTATTAACATGTACTAGATCATACTTTATTATTATTATTTTTTTTAATTCTAGACATGGATAATTTTATGTATGTTATAAATAAAGTAGCTCAATATTTTATGCTTTATACACAATTCTAAAACTAATTTTTGTAATATATTATATTCTACTTTCATGTAAATTTAAGAGAAGAAAAACATTAAACACACGCTATTAGTTGAAGTGCATGAGTAGAAACTATGAAAGTGCTTTTTTTATTATTATATTATGAAATTTGAAATTTTAACTTAGAAATTTCGTTTTCTAGCATGCATAAAATTACCTTAATTTATTTTATATACTGCGTACATTACATTACAAATTAATTTCATGTGCACCAATTGTTAACAAAAAGCCATAAAATAAATTAAATTAATTGTTTAAAAGTACATTAATTATTATTTTTTTCAGGGGTGAGCGTAATTTCCATGTGTTCTACTATTTATACGATGGACTTGAATGGGATCGTAGATTAAAAGAATTCAATTTAGACTCTAAGTTACGAGAACATCACACATTCTTAGCTGGAGATCGAACTGACAAAACCACTAAACAAGTAAGTGTGAATTTGAACTTTTAATTTAATAACTATATCTTTATTAAAAATATTTCTAAATTTAAATTATAGATAAACATAGGAAGATTCCAACAACTTAAAGAAGGATTCAAATTACTTGGATTCAAAGAAGATGAAGTGGATTCAGTTTATTGTATACTTGCTGCCATCTTACACCTTGGTGATCTTGAATTTGGCGAGGTCGCTTCCAATGATAACACTGATAAGAGTAGAGTCATTGACCTTGCACCACTTCACAGAGGTCAGTAACTTTTTTTAACATTTTTATATATATATTTTTTACTTTTGTTTGCCACGGAATTAAGAAATTACGCAATTTATGCTATAGTGAATAATTACTATAAAAGTTTTTTTTTGTGGTAGAGAATAAAAATGCTCTGCAACAGAACTGTTTTGCTACGTAATATTGTCGCTACAAAATTACAAAATGAAGCATAAATTACTTTTCATTATGAATAAATAATTATTATAATATTTATAGTCTTATTAATTTTTATTTCGTAATTAGTTTATACTTACAATTAATAGTAATTATTTACTTATATGTTCACAGTATCAAAGCTGTTGGGATTAGAAGCTTGTGATCTACTTGAGTCACTCACCTCTAATTCTGTTGTGACTCGCGGTGAAACCATCACGCGGAACAACACGGTTGCTGAAGCTGGCGCAGCAAGGGATGCCATGGCTAAAGGTTTATATGGACGTCTCTTTGACTGGATTGTAAACCAAATCAATAGATTACTCTCACTTAACCGATACACATGGTTAGTTATATCCTCGCATCACCTAAATAATTATATGAACAATAAAAAAAATATTTATATAATTTTTTTTTTCGTTTTACAGCAAAGAACCACTTGCTATTGGATTACTAGATATCTTTGGGTTTGAAAACTTCACCAAGAATTCATTTGAACAATTGTGTATCAATATTGCTAATGAGCAAATTCAGTATTATTTCAATCAACATATCTTCACTTGGGAACAGCAGGTACTTTAAATGTGTTCCATATCATTAAACTTTACTTTAAATGTTTTATTAATGTACACTATACTATATAAAGTTTCTCTTATACATAATTTGATTTCTTGACGTCATCAAATTGTAATATTAATATTTTATGCACACGTGCTATTCAAAAATGTTACAACATCTTATTTATTTTAAAGGAATACATGGCAGAAGGTATTCCCGTGGACTTGGTTGAATTCGCGGATAATCGTCCAGTATTAGACATGCTTCTGTCCAGACCGATGGGTTTACTAGCCTTACTGGATGAGGAAAGTCGATTCCCACGGTCCAACGATTCTTCTCTTATTTGTAAGTATAGAAAAACCAAATGAAAATATATTTTTTTCCTTTTACTTATGTGTGTTTAATTTCTTTTAGCCAAATTCCATAATAACATAAAGAGCAAATTCTACGTTCGTCCTAAATCCAATGCTCTGTGTTTTGCCATTCACCACTACGCTGGAAGAGTTGTTTACCAAGCAGAGAATTTCTTAGAGAAGAATAAGAACTTCTTACCTCCAGAGGTATATTATATGACATTTAATATAGAGTTTGTATTATGACCTTCAACTTTTATAGTTTTCATATTTGCATGCTAAATAATTTTTGCTTCTTTATAAAAATTCATTCGTGTGTTCATTTATTATTATTATTTTTTAATGAAATTATTTCTAGTTTTTTGTTATAATTTCCAGGTGATTCAATTACTTCGTCAAAGCGAGCGTGATACCGTGAGATTCCTATTCCAATGTCCACTTACCAAAACTGGCAACTTGTACTCCTCGGTGACTGGACCACCTCCTACCGGTCATCCTACCATGGGACCTGCGGTTTCACCAACTCCGCATGATCATGGATCTCGGGTAAGATATTTTAATTTAAAATATTTTTAATTTGTATATTGTTCTAACTAATCAATTAATTAATAATATTTTATTGTTTGTTTATATTCATTACAAATCTTAAACCAAATTACATTATTTATATTATTTAAAATGAAATTCCACTCTCCATGTTACAGGAAAAGTTCAGTAGTCGCGGTCTAGCCTCTCAATCTCGCGCTCAGCAAACTGTGGCCACTTACTTCCGTTATTCCCTCATGGATCTTCTGCAGAAGATGGTGAGAATATTTTTATATTATGAAAAAATTTATACGTATATATTTTTAGTAATTTTAATAATTATTATTTTACGCGTAAAACACATTTTGCTGTAGAATAATTCTATAATTGAAATAATTGGTGGCGGTGATTGATATAACGAAACGAATACCAAAATGTAATTAAAAGGGTTTCTCCTATATCGATCATCAGGTTAGTGGCTATCCCCAATTTGTACGCTGTGTGAAGCCAAATGACAGTCGTAGACCACGTCTATTTGATCGTGAGAAGATGTTGAAGCAATTGAGATACACTGGAGTCATGGAGACTATTCGTATTCGACAGCACGGCTTCTCGCATCGACTTACTTTCTCCGAGTTCTTGCGACGGTAAGAGATACGTTGAAATATTTTTAGTTTAAATATTTTAATGAACTTCCCTGTCCTTTGACTGAAATATGTTTCATCTCTCTATATGCCATGCTTCACAAAGTTTCATTTTTTTTTTATTGAACAACAAGCTGGTAGATAAAAAAATTAGCACGTTTGTTTGCAATACCTTTATTTATTTATTATTATTATAGATACTACTTCCTTGCGTTTGGCTACGATGAACGAGTGGTAGCTAACAGAGACACGTGTCGTCTGCTCTTGGTGCGCTTGAAAATGGATGGCTGGGCTCTGGGCAAAACCAAAGTGTTCCTTAAATATTATCACGTGGAGTATTTGTCAAAACAATACGAGGAGCAGGTGAGATATTGTTAATCTTTGTTAGTATTTTACTGAAACCTTGATAAATTATAAACTCATTTTTTGCTGTTTTCTTATTATAGTTACGTAAAATCGTAATGGTCCAAGCCGCAATTCGTCGCTGGATGGCGCGTATCAAAGTAAAACAACATCGCTGGGAGATCGAGAAGAGTGCAGTCACAATCCAAAGTTACTACCGAGGCTGGCACGCACGTAGAGAGGCACAAAACTTGCGTGAAGAACGTTCAAGAAGAAGACGTGCCGATCTTGTCCAGCAAATACGACGAGGTAAAAGTCACCTCTGTGAAGCTTTTGAATTAAGAATATAACTATTAATTTTGTGTTTGAAAATGTTCAGCTTCTCAACAAGGAAGTCCAAAGAAGAGTCCAGGTGCTTGGATTCAAGAGAAACTGATCTCTGTGATGTCACATGGTGACGGTGAGAAAGAAAATAGAAGAAAACGTGGAGATAGAAATTTAGATGAGGATGAGGCGGCTGTTGTTATTCAAGCTCGTAAGTATTTTAGTTTAGCTGTTGAGACACTATCATTATTATTATTACTATTTATTGATTATTATTATTATTATTATTATTTTTTTTTTACGCATCAGATTTCCGAGGTTACACTGTAAGACGTCGGTGGGGCGCAGAAGTTGAAGCTCGAGTCAAACGAGTTCTCGCCTCGTACAACAATCCACGTGAAGCCCATGCAGCACTTCAGGTACGCGGACGTTAGATAGTAATTTGATAGAGACTTAGAGAGTAATTTAATTAAAAATTATGTTTTTCTCATAGGCCGAAGGGTTGAGCGCAGAGGACGCTGCTGAAATCATCCAGCGCTACTACCTAAGTTGGCGCGATGCAAACAATAAGTACCCAGCACCACCACCACCTCCTGCATATCCTAAGGGTGTTAACCCCAATAAACCAATGAACAATAAGGACAAAAACAAAAAACAGCGTCAACCAGACCGACAAGCCGAACTTATTTCTTTCTCTCAAAACGTTAGTTAAATTAAAAATTAATTTCATCTAAATGGAGAATTAATTTATAATATACGTTTCCACAGGTTCATATGGTGAATCAAGATGCCCATAAATTCCTTCGACGAAATAAACCTGGCATTCGTCTATCAGAGCTCCAGGAACCACCATTAAATTACCAGAGACCTCGAGGATTTCAATTAATTCCTCATTTACTACAACGTTCTGAGCAGAATAAACCAAAGATGGAGAAGAGAAATTCCGTAAGTTGGAAGAAATGAGAAATAATACATGTTGAAATTTAATTTTTGTTATTTGACATTTTTTATTTATTATTTTAGAAAGGAAACAATTTATCATATTATGATGCTCTGCAACTGGAAATGGGAAGGTATGTAATATTTTTTTAAAGTGGAATTGTCATTTGTGGATCTAATAAAAAAATATATGGTACACACGATTGTGATAACATATTTTACTACTCGAAAACTCGCTCTAAATTTGCAATATTAATCTTATGATGAAAAAACTCGCTTGTTTTGAATGGTAAAATATTATATTATCTTACTCGTGTGTACACTATTATATATTATCTACTCGCACTCGCACGCTCTTTAAAAAAAAATGCTTTATGTAATCTCTGCAAAATGATTGATTTGAAAAATACTATTGACTATAATAAAGGAAAAACTGTTTTGAGGCTGACTATAAGTGATTTCCCTCACATCCGCTTCCGTTTCAACGTACTGCGCTATAATGTATAGTAGTAGAAACGGAATTGGATGTGACCAAAATCGCATAAAGTCAGCCTTAAATCAGTGGTTCCTTTATTGTTAATACTTTCTTTTATTTTGAAATAAAGATTTAATAATCATAATCAAAAACTCCATTCTTAAATATTCGCTCGCTTTTGTTACGCTTTTTTACCTGATTTCTTGCAATGTGGTCTGTATTTCTCTAAAACACTTGTATGCTTGGTGATCATGTTCTGTGCTGCACGTCAATCGTTTTCTTTTCTCTCTTGTGCACCAGTGGTTCTTCTCCCGAACAAACACCTGAAGATGACAGTTGGGATACACCACTTGTTCAACTTGGACAAAAGTTCCGTCCAAGTTTGGGGTATGTCTGGGCTATGCTTGCAATATTTTTCTAACTCATATACATTTCTATGCATGCAAAACTCATTTTACATCTTTCTTAATGCTTTTTACTTGGGAATTTACTAATTTATTATTGATATGATAAATAATATTTTAACACTAATTTGAATTATTTATTAAATAGTAGTGACGCTGTCAACGCTATGTGAACTGATCGAAAATTAATAAAAATGATATTTTGACAGAGGTCAGCCTGATGGGTTGGACGTGGAGCGCACGAGGCGTGAGATGTTGCTTGCTGGTAATTCTCAAGCTCGTGCGAATATTCGTAGAGAGAGCCAGGTGCTGGGAGCTTGGCATAACGTTATCAACGTGCAGCAACCAGAAAAAGGTACGAATAATGTAAAATAGTGTATTTTTTCAGAGTATTATTTATTATTTTATCTCAGTTTCATATTTGCACGAGTTTATTATTATTATTATTTCTTCTTCTTCTAGAAATAATTTACTGCTTATTTTACTCAACAAAAAACTTATAAAATAAAGATAAAAATATATTATTACTTTTTAATACAAAAAAAAAAAAAAAAAAAAAAAAAAAAAAATCGCACCAATATGTAATGTAGTGTTGCTAGTGTTCAAAGTGTTGTTATTTATTTATCTATGCACTGTACAGCTATATTATTTATATAGAGCACCCTTACTTTAGATGCAGATAATAAAGCTTGCCTGCTTTTGTATTTTTTTGTTTCTCTACACTTAGTAAGAGTACCTGTTCCAGCAGAAAAGTTGAGTCGTATTGGCAAGCAGGTGATTGGCACCGCGCTCGAGCAAAGAATCAGGGAGCTGAATAGACAGGACAGCGAGGGGTAAGCATTAACATCACAGTTACTAAACTTAAGAAATTAATTAACGAGTTATTTGCTCTTTGAAATACGGAAGTGTTCTAAAATTAAACGTTCTCTAAAATTATTTATGTTGGGCTCCTCGCAAAATTTAAATAAATCATATTTTTCGTTGATTATCACAAGATATTTTCAATTTTTAAAATTAACAAACGTCTAATATTTTTCTATTTTATGGCACACAGCAACAACTTGATTCAAGAAGGCAATCGCTTTGTATCAGACCCTCCACATCATCCGTCCATTCCAATGATTAACAATAATCACACTCAAGCCATGCAGTTCAGTCCTGCTTCAGATTTACGTCGACTTTTGAGACAAGGAGACAACTCGATGCCTTACCAAGATGTAAGTTGGCAACTAATTAATTAAATATTATTTAAAACACAGAAGTTTTTATATTTTACAATTTCATTTTACAAAAATTGTTATATATACACGTGCAATATTAAATATTAATTTATTTGATTATTATTCTTATTTTACATATAATTTTTTTTTTTTTTTTTTTTTAGTTATTTGATTATTTATATAATTAAATGTTATAATAATTTGCAAGAAACTAGCAAAGGTCTTACCATAGTGATGAGAGTTGCTCATAGGTAAAAAATATTGTTATTACAGAGATAGTAAACACCTTTTTTTTTTTTTTTTTTTTTTTTTTTTGCATAAGAAAAAGAGTTTTTGTGTGTGCCGTTATTCGTCCTTACATACTTATAATTTATAATTTATGTTCAAGCCTGCAAGGCCTGATGTAAGTATACATACTCCTTCTTTAATTTTTTTTTTTTTTTTATTTATTAAAATAAGGTTAAAAGCTATATATATCTAATATGTGTTTATTTATATTTCTGTATTAGCAAGACTTTTTACCAAAACAAAATTCTCTATATGTTTTATTATTTATTATTATTGATATATTTTTTAATTTCTTATAATTAAACTAATATTTGAATTCAGGATGTGAGAGACGACACTGGTCCTTACAATTTCAAGCAGCTATTACGTCCGACAGAATATGCCCCAACAGAATCCTTACGTAAACGTAAAGGACTTGCAAACAACAGTTCTGGTAGCTTTGATGATGAAATTGACCCCCAGTTTACCCAGAACCCAGTACCTAATAGGAAGGGACCGGCCCCACCAAGACCTAAGGGAAAGATGAACCAACCTGACAGTCCAACGAAACGTAGAGCAAAACCACCTGCAGATCTACTAAGGAGGAAATATTAGAATTATAATATCCTCTAGAGTTAGCTGTTTTAAATCTTATTTTATTGTCTTTTTAAAAGAAATAAAATTACTATACTGTTCAGATATATTTAAAAAAAAAATATTGTGATATTCAAAAAATCAATTTCAAAAAAACAGTCTTGGAATCAAAATTAGAGTATAAAGTTTTTATATTAAAAGATAGTAAAACATTATAATGACACATTATATAAATATATATTCAAATACTTAATACATCCACATTTTACCATTCACGTCAATCACTATTGAAATACTTTAAAAGTATTCTTACATTGCTGTAATCTGTAATAAGGAGTTGTTGTTTTTTTAAAGTAAATCTTTTATTGAAATAAAAGCTAGTCATATGTATACTCCCTACAGGAAAAAGTATCTTACGAGACAAATTATACAAATTTATTGAGTTGCATTTTAAGCAACACGTCTGCATCAAATATGCTGCTATTATATTTATGGCAGTTCCATAATTTCATTTAACCAAAATATAATTTTAAAGTAGAATCGTTAAATTGATATGACAAATCTATTAAATATACGTACTATTTTTTTCCTCTTTAATTGATTTAATTTTATTATGTGTATAAGTATTATTAGTATTTTTGTTGTATATTTTGTTTTATAGCTTTTGTTGTATTTTTTTCCTAATTATATAAAATGTTATAAATAATATCATATTATAGTCTATATAAATATTATTTATAGATGTTAAATAAAAAAAAAAGAAGTATTGTTAATGTAGGAGCTAGTTTGTAATTAATAGCTTGATTTTTTTCTTACTTTGAGAATAAAATATCTTTATTTATGCATTTCAAATAAATCATATTATTAAAAATATAAAGCTGTGTTTTATTTTATTGCTATAAAATTTGTTACCAAAAATGGAATGAATATTTATACAGATTGTATAAGTGTACACATGACAAGGATAGCAAATATTTTACCATTGAAAGGTGAAATAGTGGCGGTATTTTTTTGAATGGTAAATTATTTACCTAGCATTGGTGTGCACTGCAGTGGAGAGTATGGAAAACATGCACTTAATGACATACATGACATTTACATAACATGTCTATCTGATGTCCATTATTTAGAATTGGGCCTATACTTAACATAAGAGTATGTAAAAGCGCTTAATTTGTTTCTTAAATTTACTTTGTTTACATTGAGCAATATTTTTTTCTTATTTTGGCAATATATTGCATACAATTTCCATTTAAAACAATTAAAATTCAATGGAATTACATTTATTGCACAATACAAATCGATGGCTCTACGGAAAACAGGACTAACTGTAGTCTCCCCGCGCCTCAAATTTGGAACAATTGCGCTCTCCGCCTCTCCTGAATTTGAAGCATCTCTTACCAGCGCTCCATTACAGATGCTTCAATTTTGGGAGAGGCGGAGAGCGCAGATGTTCCAAATTCGAGGCACTCGGAGACTATGGATAGTTCAGTTTTTCGCGGAGCCATCGAAATATTGCTTAGTATGAACAGGACTTTAAAGAGACATCAAATCTCCATGCAATATAAATGTAGCACAAATCTATATGTACAGTATACGGATAGCACATAGTACATATAACACTTAAGCTCGCATAGTTCCCATTATTTATTGCTTATTTCTTCAAAACAATAATATTTTATCAATTGATACATACCAAAATTAACTTCTTTTTTTTCTTTGTTAATTAAAATGAAATTTCTATAGAAGTCAATTTAAGGAAAAAACCATCGCGGTTAGGATCAATGATAAAGAAAAGGATAGAAAAACCAGCAAGGGCCTTACCACAGTAGAAGTTCTATGGAGAGGTCGAGGTCTTGCATGGCACAGTATAATGTTATAAAAGTTTCTTTATAACTTGAGAGCTTTCGTCATATGATAATGACATTATCAATCAAAAAAGAAAATTACTTGAGCACATCACTGAGCAGTGTCTTGTCTTGTACTGCCGTGTTATGCTCTTGCTGGTTTGGAGTTGGTGGAGAGGGGTGGGGGTGGAGTAGGGAATCTGGGAAGGAGTGTGAATGAGTGAGGGAAGGAGTGAGTGAGGGAAAGGGAAAAAGGTGGGGAGGGGAGCGGGAATAGGGTATATTTTTGAAATATGTTAGCGAATATTAAGTCCAGGCAGCCCTTGGGCTTTTCTGGATCTTAATATATGTTGATATGCTAATTCATATTGTCGTAATGTCGCATAGTTGGCTGGGCCCGGAATAGTGCGAAGTATTGTTGATTTATAACATAATTGGAAATTTGATATGCCATGAGAGGCCGCATGTTCAGCCACAGGTTTTTCCATCTCATTGTTTTTTACGGATTGTCTGTGGCCATTCATGCGGTCTCTCGCTTTTTGTGTGGTTAAGCCTATGTAAAATGCTTGACATTTTTCCTGTTGGCCTGTGGTGGGGTTGGTGGTATGTTGGGTACATTCAAGTTTGTAGAAGTTACAAGTAAAATATTTAAGAATGAGAAGCATATTATAAAATATAGAATTGAGCACTTTTTCATAATCTGTATGGAAAACGCAGCATGCGTACCATTCATTGATAAACAAAAAATTACAACATGTCTTTACTAACACATCAAAACTTTCACAGTAGCTGCTGTTCCAAATATAGCATGCATTAACAAAATACAAAACAATTAATACATTTCTGTATGTATTTTTCCCCTTGTCTTTAATAAACAAAATGGGCAACGATTGTAAGTAATATCACAATTACATTAAACAACTGAATTATAGTACAATATCAATTCTGATAATACAGTATACTGTACTGTATAACCATAATAGTATTCTCTTCACATTGTGCAATTTGGTAGCATGAAAAATCCTCTCAATGCTTTTTGATAAAAATTGCATACAATTGCACTTATAAAATATCACACCATGTAAAGAGACTAGTACCAATCATTGCATTAAATGAGTATGTATTAAATGTATCACAAATCATTATACCCATTACTTGTATAAGTGGAATGTGTATATGTGGAAGGTTTTGTTATTTGGTGTAATTTAGGTACTGAAAATGTTTAATTATTGTACTTAATTCAAAACTTTCATGTCCAATTCACACAATACAATATTTTTGACGTGCAATAAATTTGATCCCATTAATAAAATTACAGAATTTTTAAAGTGCTATCAAATTTATTTCACATAGAAATATTGCATCTTATAAACAGGCCACAACAATCACTTGTTTTTTAAAATTTATTTATTTCATTTTTAACTGTGTTACAGCGCAATGAGCAAGGTATAATATACACAACATTACATAGGTATAACTCCAAATTTGCATCGAAGACAATTGAAATGATTACTACTCCATTGGATAATAATAAGGAAAACAGGCATATATAATTAATTTTCTAATATATTTAATGTTATAATAAAATACTTCATTTCATATTTCTATGTACTACTGAACTTAAAAAAATAATATCCTGAATCATAAATTGCATTTTATACTTCATAATATGTAAGATGATACTGTAAATGAAAAATAATAGCGAAAATGATTATAGCACATTATATCAAAAATTAATAAAACATGAAAATTCCTTAATTTATAGATGGAACATGGGATTGATTTTCAAGCATAGATACATACTGGATGTATAATGCTGTGTTCACGTAGAGCTTTTTGTAATTGTTAATTATTTGATCAAAATAATTTTTCTGGATTCCGCATTCTTATAAAGCTTACTTAACAATTCCAATTGGAAAAAGCTCAATGTGAATACGGCATAAAAGAAAATATATGGATGGGGTCTCTGTGTCAAATTAAAAATGATATATATTAATCTAACATCTCATGTTCTCTCACATCACAAGCTGTGTGCATGTTTCATCCTACACGCTCCAATATTGTACATCAATAAGTTATTTAACATACAAACATGTCTACACGGATGCAAGAAACAACATGTTGACAACATATAGCTGTTGTGTGTGTTGCACATTTGTTGAGATAGGAATAAAGAGACAAACAGCTAAGCTATTAGCTGCCATTTCACTTGCTAGAATTCATCAATTCAATTCTAGCAGGTTTGTAAAAACTATGCTTGACTGCTCCTTGCTGCAATTAATGCTAGTAATACCATTATTTATTTAACACAGGGGGGAGGGGGTAAAAAAAAAGTATCTATACTTCATAAAAGACAAACACTTTAACTAAAATCAACAAATTCAAAATGCTATGTAAAAATGACTTATTTAAAAGCTATTTTATGTGATAACAATAGTTACCCTATTATTCTGCTTATATCATGAACGGAAGCTTTAGTATTGCAGGAGAGAGTTGATTTTAGCATCCACTTTGGCACGTCCACCTAAGGCCTTCAGTTCCATCACAACAAGGCACTCACTCACAGTGCAGCCCAGCTGTGCCACCAGCTTGCAAGAAGCATCCAGAGAACCTAAGGAACAAGAAGAGATAGATGTAATAATCAAGACTAGTCCTTGCTCACTTCACTTGGGAATATGAAATATGAGGAGTTTGGGGTCGAAAACTGAATTGTGTTGGTGATTACGATTTACAGCACTGTACTTATAATTTTTTGCACATTTTATTTATTTGCTACTCTTCATCTTTTTACTATTAAATATATTTCATGATTTAACACACAATAGATTAGGAAAAATTAGTGCATGGGAGAAAGTGGACTGTCAGGGACACAGTAGTAAAAAATTAATTTTTTAACCCAGGTGAATAAATATCAACACATTATTATTTGGCCTGGCTTAAAAATTATTTTCTCTACTAATTCCTGTCAGTCTATGCCCATGTCATCTGAAAGCTCACTATATCCCATCCCCCAATTTGTTCTAATTTATCTACTTTTTTTATATAATTTTTATTAATTGTTAAGGATATCATTGATTGTACAATAGTTATTAATTAAAAAGCCTTGATGGAAAAACACACATATTAGGACAGCTTGGGGAATGGGAGATAAAATGAGCTTCCCTGTGAGAGTGAAAATAATTTCTAAATTGACTCTCATAGAATGTATAAATAAATAACTATACCTCCCGTAGCAATCAAATCATCAACTATGAGCACTCGTTGACCAGGTTTTAAAGCTGATTCTTGAATTTCAAGAGTATCCTAGAAACAAATTGGTTTATTGCGACTGGACAGTTGGCAGTAAGTTGTATTGAAGTTCACTCAGAGGGGAAGCAATGACAGCTACAGCTCTGGCCAAAAGTTTGAGAACAATTTGCATAGGCAACCCGCAACCACGCTATGTTATCTTTATGAGAAAACGCAGCAGCCGCCTCTGCCCCGTTCTTAAACTTTTGGCTAGAGCTGTACATTACAATACATTACATTACACTAACAAGAACTACAACAAGAACAAGAAATGTTGTGAGGAGCCTGTGCAACAGAAGCTGATGAACGTGATCGTAAACAAACAGAAGGCCTGCGGACAATAAAAACGTTAGGAGTTATATAGGATAATAAAATACTTATCATACCTTAGTGCACAGATTAAGTGTAAGAGCAAGCTGTGCACAGATAGTCTTCTATTTGAATGTTATTTTGTCTGCAGCGAGGCCTTCTATTTGTTTACTGTACTTTCAGTCTATACCGGTACTCAAGTTTGAATGACATATACTATATGATCTGTGGACAAAAGGCCCTGTAAGCACAGATAAAGTGTGGCGGCAGCTGTGAACAGGTAGGCTATTTTATCCGAGGACCTTTAGTGTCCGCAAGTCTTACACATTCAAATTACCGTACAGTTTATATGTCAGACATTCAAACTTGAGCACTGATCATATCAATATAGATTGTATGTACAGCTCTGGACAAAAGTTCCCGAACGGGGCAGCGGTAGCCGCTGCGTTTTCTCATAAAGATTACATAATGTTGTTGTGGGTTGCCTATGCAAATCGTTCGGGAACTTTTGGCTGTTCACAAGAAATACCACATACCTGACCATACTCCAGGTCATATGTAATCTTCTTAACAGCTCCAGGTAACTTGCCCTTCTTACGTACAGCAACAAATGGTAAGTTTAAATCCAGTGCAATCATTGGTGCAAAGAGGAATCCTCTAGAGTCCAAGCCAATGACAGCATCAACTGGGGGGTCTATTGCTTTAGCTTGTTCACATAGTAAATCCATAAGGATCTTGAAAGCTTCAGGTTGTTGTAGGAGGGAGAACACATCTCTGTAATATTAATTATACAACATAAATAAACTGAATTATTTTAAAATTTGTGTTGATTTTACCTAAAAAGTACTCCCGGCTTAGGAAAATCTGGATAACTACCAATATGCTCCTTTAAATAATTAATTTTTTCTTCTTGGCTTTTTGCCATTGCTAACTCTTTTAATTATTTAAAGTGATCTGGTATTAATTTTTGCTTTACTTGTATGTAAACAGCACACTAAATTATAGAGATATCATACATAACATACACAAATTATGTATGTAATATCAATCACACCCGCCTGAAACAAACTATTTCTAATCTCTAAACAAATTGAACTTTGGCTGTTAAATTCAAATAGACAGGGAACATAAATTGTAAAACATATACTTATAGATATTAATCACTGGACATAATAATTATTTTTAACTATTAAAACACGTTTCAGCAAAAACTTCAAACTTAATTTTCAAAAACTGATTCCCGTGTCGTGAGTGCCCTGCCCACTTTTATCAGCTGCTCACCTGGCACCTGTTTAACCGCGAAAATGTTTAAAACTTTTCGTCACGTCGTGCAGCTCGGTGCAGCTCGTCACGTCACAGGACCTTATATTCTCTGCTCTCGTGAGAGTCTTATCATATTATGTGCCAATTTAAGCATAGATATTTTCAGTTAATCGTTTGAAATATGGTGATAAACTGTAGTTAATAATCAATCTTTCTATATTATTTAATTATTAAAACGACGTATGCACCACTCGCGGGAGCACCAAGATGAATTGAATTTTTGAATTTGAATTTTGAGGTATACAAAGGGCATATTCATTTAAATTTTATAAAATAAAATTCTTGTTTTGATTTATTATAACCACATTTTATTGGCACAATTTTACACTTTTTTACTTTAAAAATTGTTTGTATAATGACTAGGACAGAGCTTATTATTAATTGTAGTTTTTTCTATTTATTCTATATCACTTCCATATAGAGAACCCGCAGTTCATATAATATAGGCCTCCACCGCGGAAGTTAACACAAAAAAGTTTGTATTTTTATCTAAATTACGTACATGAAATACCATTTTTTTTTTTTGTTGTTATTTTTATATTGTTTTGTGATATATATTATTATTAAGATAAAAAAAAATCTGGTTGGGTGATATATTGTGGTACAAAATCTTACAAAAAATGACATTAGCAAAGATCGTGACGTTCTGTCAATAAGACGTGATTTTCAGGATTAATGAGAGGAAAAGCTAATTCTCCTTCATCATTCTTGATATCCTTGTACAACACGTCATAGAAAGCACTCATGCCATTACGAAGAGCCACTTTCTGTGCAGGGATAGATGAAAACATCGTCTTTGTGACTTTAACACCGAGTGCGGTGCATAGTTTAAACCGAGCTTGAAGTAGCGCATCTCCGAGACCTCGTCGGCGAAAATCAGGATGAACCTAAATATTTTAAATTCATGTTATAAAATATCATAAAAATTCATTTTATTTTAGTCAAGTTTGAATGTCCACAAACAATAACATTTATTTCATAAAATACTGGATTTGAAAATAATATATAAAAAATGAGATTATCACAATTGGGAGTTGTAAGAGTGGGACAGACATAAAATGTATCGGCTCTTTCAAAAAATTTAAAAAAAAAAATTGCGAATACAGATGATTATTTAATTTTAATTTAATTAAATCAAAATTATGTTATACCTTCGAAATTTAATTATAAATGTAGAAATTAATCATTAATATTTTGGTTAATTTATTATTATTATTATTTTAATAATTTCAATAACTTACCGATAGTCCAGCGGCGTCCATATACATCTCTACTCCATACTCCTCATAACAATCCAACTGTAAAGACAAACCACGATAATTACTGTAGCTTTGCAATGAAGTGCGCTAACCAATCACAGGCAATGCGGGAAAACATTAGGGATTATCAAGGCATCCTAAAGAAGACTTCTTTAGGATGCCTTGGGATTATACTATTCTTTAACATTTTGGGACTAATAAAGCTATGTTTTAGACATTTTTAGAGAAAACTAAATAAGCCGAAGACAGAAAAAATTAGAACGTAGTAACATCCAGAAAGATTAAAAAAAAAATAGTTTTACAATCTAATATGCGGGAGTATGTTGCACTTTGTAAACATGACTTTATAACTTTCAAATTAAAAGTAATTATTTTCACCTTCTTAGATATCTTGAAGTATGGTCCGATGGATTTACGAGCATTGATGCCTTGGAAAAATTCATTCACAGGCTTTTGAGGAGGGTCGGTCTTGCGTGCCAGCAAAAGAACGTTCACTCCAGCAAGAGCTATTTTTCCCGTCACTGAAATATAATACGTACAGTATACAGAAATGAACTAAAATATTGACGTAATGAAAGTAAAATAAAAAATATTTGTATGGTTCTCCATACCTGGCTTGAGGTCAGCACCTGGAGCACCCTCTGGTAGAGCGATCACCGTGACGTTCTGATTGTTCCTCAACATGTCCCGCCACCATTCTGTCACCTCTTTCAGAGATACTGGATCTGAAGTCACTTTGCTGGAGCTATTGGTGAAGATAATACAATTGCAATCTTAATATAAATATACAACATTGGATTGAAAATGTATTCTGTCCTTAATATTCGATCTCATAGATTGTAATAATAGATTAAATTAAAATCTTCAATTGACAATAAATTATCACTCACGTGATCAAAAAACTAATCTCATTAAGATTTTGTTATAATTCATAGTTATACTTATTGTATACAATAATAGTGACAAAAAATATGTTTTGATATTAGTAGTTGTAATTTGATTTGACTTGTTTTACTCTGTAAAAATATGTATAGAACTTAATAAATCTTTAATCGTTATAGTTTACTTGTGGTCGTTTTATTATTATTATTATTATTAATTTATGTTTTAATTTCGTACCTAATTAACTTGAAAAAAGTTTTATTATTATTATTTCTTAATAAAGTCATGTAAAAATAAAACAAGAATAAATATCAAACATTATGTAAAAGTTAAAAGATTTTCTTACGTTCCATGTCTTCTATAGAGTAAATACTGTAGTCAGTCATAGAACTAGTTAGAACTAGTCATAATTCATAATACGTTTCACAACATGCACACTGATCAATTACAAATATGTGGGTGGAAATATAAAGAAATAACAAGAATGCTTAATGAAGCCGATGGTGACGTATAACGCATAAATATAAACAATCAAATGTACGTGGGAAAACAGCACGAGACTCGTATTTTCTTATATCGTTTATTATAACATAGATCATACTTGAACTGATTTCTTAAAAATACTCCCTCAATTACAACGGAGAAATTAAATTACTCATTATAATTTGGTCACACTTTTAGAGGTTTTTAGCAAATATTAGTCAAATATTATTACCCGATGGTGGAATTCAAAACACCATACCATAACTAGAAGGATCCATACCATAATATATTTTATGATATCTGTTTTGTTGGTATACATACTTGATATGATATGAGTATTAGAAAAAAATACGAGTATACGATGCAAAGCAAATTTGATATACAAAATTAAAATAGAACTTACGCATTTTGATTATTTGCGAACTTAAAAAAAATTGAAATAAATTATTTCCAGCTCAGTAGCTAGCAGTTTTTCTTTAACATTTATCATTGAACTGTAGGTCTTTCATTATATTTTTTATTATTATTATTTTAATCTTCCATATAGATTTGAAACTATATAAATAAATTTATTGCATAATATATATGTAGTCTCAAATTTGCATGCGTATCATTTTGTCTATATATTATGTTTATTTCCTCTTTTAAATGTTGTAGTTATTGTACACAAATTTGAGGCCTAGAAATATTATGTCCACTCATCCTCTACTCTACAACATTTATAAATCATACTCAAATATCAGGTAAAAATAATCAAATGTTTACATTTTGACAAGTAATGCTGATAACTTTAAGATCGTACGATGAAGCATTAATATTGACTCTGCAAATATACTCTCGGAATATATAGTGGCATTATATATAATTAGGTTAATAACTATAATTACACGTTTGCTTATATTATTATGCTATATAGTATTTGGAATGCACTGAAACAATAAGTTATCTTATCATACATGTATATTTGTATATCATACATATACATATTATCATATATGTATATATATATATATATATATATATATATATATATATATATATATATATATATATAAATATATATATATGACATAAATTATGATATTTTACTTGCCCATAAGTATTTAATATTTGTTAGAGTAGTATATTATACTGAGATTTGTAATACTGAAAGTTTTATTTTAGATTTTCTCTCTCTCTCTCTCTCTCTCTCTCTCTCTCTCTCTCTCTCTCTAATCCCAAAATATGATAAAATTTAAAATTATTTATATACGTCTCTTTTACAAATAAAAAACTCCCCCTATATATTTTTATTCTATATTGTGCTTAAAAAATAAAATAGAAATATATTAAATTATAGTATACGGAATTATGTATAATTATAATTAAAAAAACTAATTATTTCAACTACAAAATTATTACTTAAAATAATATACATACTGAACAACAATGAAATGTAAAATATAATAAATTATTTTATGCCTTTAAACTTAAACTCACCTACAAAACGGTTCTTCAGTTAAAAAATAAGTGGTCATATGATAAAGAACAGATTCTTCAAGATCTGGAGTATAATTTCGTACAATATATCCCGGAATTTGGTACCAAATTCTCGGTTCTTTTCCTAATAATTCGAGAGGAATCTTAGTTTCCATGATGATATTACACGCGAAGCAGCGAACGACTGAAAACACTGATTAGTTTTTGTTGCGATCTTGACTCGCCTCTAAAAGTCTTCCAAGACTGATAAATTAAACAGGTAGTTTTTTTTCTACTTCTCTTTAAGTTAATTTAATCATACACCTTTGCGAGTAGAAAAACCAGTTGATTGATCACTTATAAATATAAAACCACAATATACTCCAGTTTCAAAACAATAAAAAATATAAGTATATGTCTAGCATTTTCTTCCCTGTATTATATTCAGCACGTATTCGCATATACGTCATTTTTATACGAACTAATGTTGCATGTTTTTAACTTCCCGTTATGTTGTGCTTTCTTTCCGTTAAAGTAACTCCATCTCTCATATGGAATCAGCAATTATATATATATATATATATATATATATATATATATATATATATATATATATATATATATATATATATATATATATATATATATATATATAAGTAGGGGTCATTTGCGTACTGTCAATTTTATTTTTTTTATTATATGTTAATGATGTTAAAACTTTAGGGAACCACTATAGGGTCTATGCATTCATGTTAAAGTCAACGCCATGTTGGATAACTCAATAACATGGGTGACATAACTCATTTTGCACTTTAACAACACTATGCAATATTTTTTAGAGCATTATATAATTCTGTAAATATGTTAAATTAGTATCTCAAGTATGCGAGAAAAATAAATAACAAAAAATTATATTAGTATATTAGAGGTAGGTGAAAAGCAATAATACTAAAAGAAAGAAAAAATCCAATAAAATTTAATGTTTAAGTAATTTATACAAATGTTACCAAAACTATATACGTATACATATAATAGCAGCGTGCATTTACGTATTTTTGAAAACATTTTAATTAAAAGAGCTAAAAAAGCTAAAGGTATAAAGAAATTCCATGCAATTACAAATTATATCAATACCCCCCCCCCTCCTTTAATACATATTTTATGTTTAAAATTTTAAATAATATATTGCAGTGACAAAATCATATATTAAGGAATATTATAAATTATTATTATCAAAAAATGTTTTATATATGTAACAGCAGTCGTATATATCATTATTTTAATTCAATTAATCACAAAACAAAAACCATGATATATATAGTGATGTTTAAAAATGAGAGGTCTATATAACTCAAGTTAAATCAATTAAATTAACCGGCATGCAATTGAGGTACTATATTGGTATATGGTCCCTCCGCTATATGATAGATACAGCATGGTTAAAAATAACGACCATAATTCTTTATATTAAATTTCGTTACAAAACGTTCCTCTCTCAACCAATACTGCTATAATCGCTATAGTTATGACCTAACCTTAAGCTTACCCGCATAATATATTTGACCTCTGTGACACTATGATATAATTCTGAAAATATTTTAGAGGTGTATAAGATATATTACTGATTAAATGTAATTATACTTCCAACATAATTTTTTATGCAAAATCTTTCTTATGCTCAAATTATAATAAAATACATAATTTTGTGATATCAGCGTACAATAACTATGTCAGATAGTTTCAAATGAATACAAAATAATACAATAAAATTATAAAATGATGAACTGCGTCCTGTGCTGTTTTCTTATGGGTCACGATGAAGTCAATAATTTCATGGAATGGACCGAGCGGTCACCATCAAGCAATTATCAGGCGGTTGATTAGGAAATTCAATTTCTCCTCTCTCATTTTTAATGTCACCAAATTTGACTGAAAGGAAGTTCCTGAACCCACATCTCAACGCGATCTTTTGAGCAGGGACGGAAGTGAAGATTGTTTTTGTAGCTCGCACACCTAGGGCTTCGCACAGAACAATTCGCGCCTGTAATAGCGCTGTACCAATACCACGACCACGGTGACGTTCTTCAACCTATATATAAATATAAATGTATTTGATTGACAGACAATAAGGTCAATATTAACATGATTTTATATAACTTAAATTTGTTCAAGTGTTCAAAATGATTAAATTTGTCTATACTCACTCCAAGTCCCGCAGCTTCGAGCATTTCATCTACTCCAAAATGTTCATAAAAATTCACCTGGAAAAAAACAGCTTATCAATAAAAAAATCAAAATAATTTAAATCAATTATAAAGGGTAGCAATTTACCGATTTTTTGGAAATATTTCTAAAAGTTCCAAGAGCTTTTCTTATTGCAGTGCCCTTAAACATTTCCTCTACTGGGGGCAGAGGTTTATCTTTGTGTCCTAGGACCAACATATTGACCCCTGCCAAGGGAATCACCCCTACCACTGAAATATATGTAAATTTAATTATAACTTTATACTAAGTAAATATAATTTAAAACATTTACCTGGTTTCAGATCAGCACCTTCAGAATCTTCAGTTAAGGCAATTAACGAGAGATTTTGTTTCAAAATTCCACGACAAAATTGATCAACCTCTTGCATGGATATTGGATCATTCTCTAGATCACAAGAACTGAAAATGTAAATTTCACATTAAAATTAAAGATTTTTATTTATTTGTATGTATATGTGTTAATACCTGAATACTGGCTCATCTTTAAGAAATATAAGTTTCATATGTTGAACTACAGATTCCTCAAGATCAGGGCTGTAATTTCGTACCACATAACCTGGTACTCGTAACCAAATACGTGGCTCCTTCCCAAGCTCTTCACATTTTTCTGCAGTTGAAGACATCTGTAACACTTTATAACACAGAATTCTCACGTACTGTAAAACTTTATGCATACATAATATACATCATGGTGAACTTTTCAACATTACAAAGGTCATAGATCATATAAGATCAATGCCAACCACTCGTTCCGTGTTTTATTTAATGTAGTAGTACTTTCTTTAAACATTGTATAGCATTGTGTAAACATTGCTTGAATTGCTTCAAATTAAATATTAAAAACAATTGCTGATGTAAAAACTGATTTTATACTATAATAAATTTTCCTTTTAATTGTTCATTTATAAAACATCATTACTATAGTTTTTATAATTTGTCGTATAAAAAAGAAAATAAACAAACTAATGCAAATACTCACGGATAAAATAAAATAAGTAATTTATTCTACTTTATATAATGACTTATATTATAAAGTTGGTTATTTTGGAATGACATTAAATAATTATGCTGAATAAAATATTTGTTTTGTTAGTTTTCTGAGCAGCAATGTTATTATTTTGTATTAAAGAAATTATGTTGTTGCAATCATGCTTTTAATTACTCAGGTGTTGTTGTTGTTTTTTTGGTCCGTGCATAATAATAAAAAAAAAAGAAGATTAGAATTCAAAACATTTAAAAAAGGGAAGCTATATTGGTTTTAAATGCATTAAAAATAACTTTAGAGTCAATTATTAAGGTTCTCTGTTCCATTCCATAGCCCAGCAGAGATAATCAAGAGATATATTTATATTATGATGTATACAAACAGAGACTATATAATATATATATATATATATTATATATATATATATATATATATATATATATATATATATATATATATATATATATATATATATAAAAAATATATATATATACACACACACACAATAAATTATCCCTATTAAAAAAAATCATGATTTTATTATTGATACAATCGGACCACAGATTTACGTATACTTTGTTTAATTGTATTAAATGACATAAATTGTTCAGTCATGCATCAATGATACAGCATAAATCTTTATCTATATCGCATTGATTGACATCTAAATAGCTGTCAAAATGTGTTAAGTTAAAAGTAAATAATAGTATAGCCAAAAATTGTAATCGTATAATTAAGATTACGTAATAAGATAATAAAATGCTCGAAAATAAAATTAAAATGGAAGATTAAATAATAATCTACAAATACTGAGCTTGGAGATTCTAAAATAAAAATTATAATATTTTGTGCCTTTTTTTATAACATATACCGTATAAGCTTGCAGTATTTCATTTTTTTTTTTAAAGAAATATGAATAAGCTTATTTTTTAACAAATTATTTTCAAGGACATTGTATTTTTAACCACAAGTATACATTTCTTATTTCACTTTTAAGATTTATTATAATCCAAATTTGTTACATAAATAAAGTATTAACAATCAAATTAACTTACTTTTTTATCACAAATGGTACACTTTATTCTAATTAGAATTTAGTTTCAATAATACTGTACTGTTTTTAAACCACGTTACGTTCCTTTCATATAGGAATTTTAACTTGAATGATTATAATATGAGACTTAAACTGGACTTGAATGTATAATAGTTACACATATGATTCAATGTATGAATGCAAGGCTTCTAAAGTAAGAAGTACAGTACATAACGCAATTTGCTCGCGGAGAAGCAAATAATATAGGAAATGAGCACACTGCTAGAGTTCATATGTTTATATGACGTTTTATAATAATATGATCATGCAAGATAAAATAATTTATAGCTCATCTTATTAACTATGTCTTTCATTTATTTATTTATGTTTGTTACAAACAGTGGCATAAATGCATGATCACTATTATTATGATTACTATTAATATTTAATGACGTTTTCTCTGAATTGTTACCGGTAATGATGTTTAACCAATAGAAAGTATGCGGGAAAAACTAACTTCATATTATATTCTTTAGTATATATATCTATATAATTATCCTTAAGCCCAGGACTGCGGTTGTTTCTTATCGCACTTTAGGCTCTGCCCCTGGGATAGCGTCCATAAAGTTAGCACAGGTCAAACTTTTATCGCTGCGACAAGAAAAGGGATAAGAAGGACCGCTGCCTTGAGCTTTAAGGCTTTTTTTATTTTATTATTATTATTAGAAAACTTCTGAGGATACTGTAGAATAAAAAAATAGAAAATAAATTTTGTTGCTCACACTTTTATTTTTTAAGCCATACAAAAAATAATAATAATAAAAAAAAAAAAAAAAAAACAGTAAGAAGTATTGGATTCTCATCAGTTTATTGTTGCTTTTTTTACGGAACTTTTCCTTTTTCCGGAAGTTTTACAGAAATGGGCTTAACAAAGTTTCATTGGGTAATAAAAATAGCTTGCAATTAAACCACACAAAAATTTAAAAATCTTTAAAATTTTATAAATATCATGTCTATAAAATTGCTTTACTTTCGTAAAAAACAACAACTTTCATTTATTAATATATATATATATATATATATATATATATATATATTCTTTTGAGCGATAATTAGGCTTCTCTATATATGTAGGTTTAAAATTCAGGTCCAGCTGTCGATTACATTTTAATATAAGCTGATCCCCTGATACCTGCTCTTAATGCATATTCAGCATAAGAAACGACGTAGAAAATTATTATTATAGAGAAATAAATTTGTTATATATCGGGTTGAAATGTTCGATTTTTTTTTTTTTTTTTTTTATAATCTCTCATTCTGTTATTGAATGAATAAATCACATAAAAACTAGTAGTCGTAATATTTTGCAGTGATTATCATAGTATCTTCAGCTGGAAGGTTTGGAAAGTCACGCTCTCCTTGTTCATTTTTGATATCTCCGTACTTGACAGTGAGGAACGTCTTGAAACCACACCTGAGTGCGATCTTCTGTGCCGGCGCCGTAGTGAAGATTGTCTGGGTAGCCCTTACACCCAGGGCTTTACACAGAGGCTCACGGGCTTCAATCAGGGCTTTTCCAAGACCACAGCCTCGGTGATCGGGGTGAACCTGAATTAAAAGTTACAATACTTATTAATATATCCTGGATGAAAAAAAAATCTCCTCAATGATAAATTTTATGATACGATTGCGATTATTATACATGCGTCCTTTAACCCTTCTGTGCCCTCACAAACTGAGGAGAAAACTTGCAAATTAGGCAAACTGCTTTGCAATTGCAATTTCTATTTTGTAGACTCGGCTTTCATGACAAAAATTCCCAAAGTTGCCTACTTCACTATTTTCAACCCCAGTTTGTGACATAAGTGTATGTATTATAAATTTTACTTTTCTGATTCAATATTTTGAGGCCAATATCTTTTTAAGCTTGATATTCATAACGTTTATAGCATAAGGTATCACATCACGCTCAAAATATGCCTTCATTTATAAGAGTTATTTAAAATTCATCATTTTTACAGGTTTCAAATTGAGAAACAGATTATTTAAAAGATTAAAAAGATCTGAAGCATGTGTAAAATATTTAACTTACCCCAAGTCCTAGAGCTTCTAAAATTGAATCAATTTTGAAGTGTTCATAAAAATCAAACTAGAAACATAAAAAAAATTGAAAAAAGAGCTAGTAATATTTAGATTTTGATATTTAAATATTGTGTTACTTACTTTAGAATATTTTGTGTAAGTTCCAAATGATTTTAATGTAGCGGCTCCAAAGAACATTTCTTCAAGTGGAGGAAAAGGTTTATCTTTGTATCCAATGCAAAGCATATTTACGCCTGCTAGAGGAATAATCCCTGTCACTGAAATAAAATATATTATTAGCATTTTTCAAGTCATTATTAGAAGTATTTACTGTATAGCGTTAAATTACCAACAAAAATGTCTGGTAATTAAACTTTGAAAGAGACTCAATGAGACCATCATAAAAAAAAGTATATGAAAATTTAAATTTTTTTCTTAAGTTTTTGCAGTCTTTGAAATATAAATAAATCGAAAATACCTCAACAAAACAACACCAAAAATGATTAATTATGCTTCTTTGACTGTCCAATTACTGGTCAGTGAATAATTATCATCATTAACAACTAGCGGTATGCCGCTGCAACTGCGCAAACGGTTAAAGGCGCAGAACACCTTGAACAAAAAGCTTGCCTTATATCCTAACATACCTAAATATCAACGTTAATGTGGCTGGGGTCATTGATTTATAATTTATTTTCCATTTACAAAATAGCAGCTGCGGGTTTGTGACGACACAGCTCACTAGTCCATGCGCGTGGAAACAGGTGAGTTGTGACGTCACAAACCCGCAGCTGTCATTTTGCGAATGGAAAGTAAATTAGAAATCAAATTTTCTGGCCAAATCCACGTTGATATTTAGGTATGTTTGGATATTAGACATGATTTTTGTTCAAGGTGTTCTATGCCTTTAATGTTTCGGTTACCACTTTTTTATTTAAGCAAGCAACCACTTTGGTACTCTTTTTGTTATTACCTGGTTTGAGATCTGCTCCTGGACCATCTTTAGGTACAGCAATTAGGGTAACATTTTCTTTCAAAACTTCCCTATACGATGAGTCTAATTCTTTCATAGATACTGGATCCTCCTCAAATCCACTGGAACTGCGTAAAAATTTAAATTATATTTATTGATAGATCATACTATCATACATATGGTTTAATTAACTGAATTATTACAATTCAGAGAAATGCTAGAGAAAAAACATGAAATTGATTGTTAGTTTATTTATTTACCTGTTCAGAGGTTCTTCTTTCAGTGTAATTTTCAACATATGCTGTACCACTGATTCCTCCAGATCAGGACTAAAATTCCTGATCACATATCCAGGTATACGTAACCAAATACGTGGCTCTTTTCCAAGTTCTTCGCAAGTCACCATTGCTCCAGACATTCTTTCCTTTCAGTTCGCCAAACTGAAAGTGTTATTATAGTATATAGTTTTAGCTGTGTTCATCATTAGAGCTTTCACTTTTATTTAAACACATATATATATATATATATATATATATATATTTTTTTTTTTTACTCTCTGCGCAGTGAAATGAAATGTGCAACGCCATCCTTATTATTATATAAATAATGTTATTTAATGATACAGCAAAAATTTTACTGAAGAAAATGTATAAATTTTTTTTTATAATGATTCTATTTCTATTTAATATTCTTTAAACAAAAGTTGCGATTAAAATAAAAAGAATTCTCGTTCTATATCTCTCATGTTTTGAAAATTATAACAAATGTATTGAACATTGTAGAGCTAAAAGACAATGGGAAAAAGTTTTGGTCAAAATTTTTAATAACTTGAAAAATATATAAAAACAGTGTGATATACATGCAGTCTATAATTATCTTTAAAAACTTCTTCGCTTTAACTGCAGTAATTTCTTAAAAACTTGATGGTCTAGGATTTCCAAAGTATATATAGGAACTCAGAGGTGTCCTATCGTTTTCTCGCATGTATCGATTAATTATTTATTTAACGCCATAGTAACAAGTATTAAATAACAATGAAATACTCAACATCATAGTGTCATATATTACATAATATGATATTCATTAAAATAGACATAATGATATAAAGCAAATGTGTAGCTCATCGTAATGAGGAAGGTCAAAATAAAATTAGGTGGAAATTTTACTGCATAATCTTATCTTAAAGAGGATATTGTCTTAAATCGATACATATGTGAATTTGTTAATTTTGAGTGTGTGTTTTTTCTTCATTTATTTTTGAAAGTCATGAAAGATGTCACAGACAGTAACTTTTTCCTATACCCACATGCATAAGTTGACGTCCGTGACGTCATTTTTCAATTTTCAAAAATACAATTAAAAGTACTTAATGAACTAAAAAATTAGAAGTTTGCATATCAATCAATTCAGGATAATGTCCTCTTTGAGAATATACAATAAAATTGTCCCCTGATTTTTTTTTAAGTCTTCTTCATTGTAATAAAAATTTAATTTACATAATCTTGTGATAACAAAGAGAATATTAATTATTAAGGAGATGTCTTAAATTATAAAGAAAATTATTATGTTAGCGTTTGCTGCTATTTTAACAAAACTATTGGATTGTCAATTATACACCGCGGTTAACAGAAAATGATCAACCGCAGTATAGCAAAGGTTAACTGCCAATATTCAATCTCAATTAGATGGTTTCCATAAGGGAAAAAAAGTATTTATCATAAGCATAATATACTATGCTATACAGGGACTAATTATTATAATATGTTACATCACAGAAAAATTGCTATTTTAGCATTACATAAAGAATAATGCTGAATACAGCTGTTATTCTGAGCAATCTCTCTTTGGTGATAAGTTCATTATTAATAGTATTGTTATTACATATTGTGTTCAAATTGCAAGCCTGAAAAAAAAAAAAATCAATAAACGTATTCTCAACAAATTATAAAGTTTAGATCAGTAGAGCAGGAAAGTGTAGTCAATATAGCAAAGTCAGACGAGAAAATTCTGACTCACACGCCTTTCATATCGAAGTAAATTTCTAGATATTATATTATATATACAAAAGACAATTTCATATAACACATACATATTATACATGATGTGTGAAATATTAAAGTAATTAAAGTCATATTAACATGCGATTGACTTACTAATCGACTGCTCTTGATTTTTTAAATGTTAATAACAAAACTTGGCATCAAATTAAAATTACTTGTTTCGTTAGCATTTTATGAAGCATCAGTATCAATATTTTGGGAATTAATTAAAACGCAATATAAAATAAACTACATTATAATTTCCACACTGTATTGTTGTGCTCGCATCAATGGTGATGCTGTATTAAAAACTAATTTGAATTTGAAAGACACAGACAGTAGTTTTATGGGCACGTGCTATTGAATGAGGAAGGTGAATTCTTTTTAACCCCCACTTTTTATGACATTTTTAAAAAGAGCGTTAAAAAATTTTGAGGCGTTATTTTTTCTTAGAACGTTTGGAGCATGGGAAGTATTTTTAATTAATTTTTGAAAATCGACCTAAAAAGCCTGTGACGTCATCAATCAGGCATTTATTTCGGAAAGTATTGACTGTAGAAGGTTCAGTAGCCAGTTTTTTGAAATCCTGAGTACGAGCTGATTTCATTAAACTGCGGTTACTGAACCTCGAACGATTAGTATTTGCCGAGAAAAAAAGTGGACTGATGACGTCACAGGCTTTCTAGGCCGATTTTCAAAAATTAATTAAATATACTTCGCATATACGCTTCAATCGTGTTAAGAAAAAATAGCGCCTCAAAAAAATTTAAAGCTCTTTCCAGAAATATCATAAACTCAACAAAAAAATTTCAATTCACCGTCCTCATTGCACAAAAGTTCACAACTATACGTCATAAAAATATGCAGTCCCACATTTATATGCCAAGGCAGATTAAGATTATAGTCATGAAATCAATGGCAAGTGTAAACGTTTTGGAATTTATCGTAAGGTCTCAGATACGATTTATTATTCTTGAAACTGATTATATGTTAACAATCGAATACGTTTATAATAAAAAAAAAATAGTAAAAGTTATTTTTAACACATTTTGAAACGTTTACATTGTGGTCTAATGCTATGAATGAAAATTTGTATAACTGACTGTGCTGTAAAATGCTTAGATTTCAACTGAGAGGTCATACACCTGATTTTTTCTAGTAAAAAGACGTTATAATTATTACTATTTAAATATGATTGTTTATTAATAAATATTTTAGCATAAATTATATTGTAAATTTAACTAGGAAATGTCTACACGTTCTACATCAGTAAGTTTAAACTATTGCATAAAAATATTAATAAAATATTAAAAAAGAAAATCTTTTTATTAAATTTTCTGTATAGTATAATTGTTTTATTGAACTTTTCATATATGTATGTATCAAATAATGATGTTCAAGTACCATAAAATAATTCAAAAAGCTATATATAAATTAAATTTAAGCCGTCCGGCATTCGATCATTAATTGCTTTAATTATATAAAACTAAAAGTTTATTTAAATGAATTTTACTTATCACTCATGCATGCACGTACAGATATATTTACAGTTAAGTATGTTTTGAAGTAAAGATGCGAAAGTTTACACACTTTTTATTACTTTATTTTTTTTTTTTGTATTTATTTAATAACTGTTTGTTTGTTTTCCTTCCCTGTTAAATCTTTCTCCATATTTATATTTTCCTTTTCAAATGATTGACTCTAAATACTGTGCAGTACTGTTCTCATACTCATTTAAACATTTTACTTTTGCAAATTTCAAATAAGAAAATGCATATAGTCATTAATATTAAAAAATCCTTTTCAATCTTGAAAAATGAGCATTGAATTGAAATCAATGAATTGAATTCAAATAATATTATCACTATATATTTCACTATTTTATTGATTATGATTAATTATATATCTTTTTGATACACTAAAATCTGAGCATAGATGTTTATATATCAACGAAATAATCATTTCTACTATTATTTAGTTGTCACTTTCTCACTTTCATTGAAGTTATCATTATTATTATTAAATTTTTTTTTTTTTTAAATTGTGCAATATTTTTTTCAGAAAATTTATTTCCAGGTGCAGTATACAGTATATATTATATTATATGTTTACAATTTAAAGAACAATAAAAGAAAATTTATTTTTATGTCACACTCTTGAATTTTATAATTAAATTTTAAATTGAAATACCTAATAAGAAAAACGTTTATTATTATTAATTATTACTGATCCAAAGCAAAAAAAATACACAACCACAAAAAAAACACAATTTAATAAAAAAAAAAAAATAAAAAAAAAAATAAGCTTCTTCATTTTTCTCACCTATCCATTTATAATTTTACGTAAAAAAGGAACACAAGAATTGCGATTAGATCACATCATAGACATATAATTAAACATTTCCTAAATCTACACAACAAACAGGTAAGAAAATAAGGAAGTTTCATTAAGTTAAGTCCCATATATTCAGAAATACTACAAAATTATAATAATTGCAGCTATCTTGTCACGACAAAAACGCATTTTGGACGGCATTTAAGGGAAATGCAGTTGCGCAGCTATAGGGTAGATGGGCCGCAGGGTAAATTATATTTCTGCACATTTCTTGTCATACATAGGTATAGTGCAATTTCCCAGCTTTGCTGTGTCCTTGTAAAAAATAATTACTATATCTGCGTTCCTGTTAATTATATACATTTCTTTTGTCTTACCTTATTTTTTAACTTATTATGAGATAAAAAATTACAAACCGTGACGTTTTTTCTTTTCTACAGGTGTTTCTCAGGTAACAAAATATAGTTCAATTTGATACCTAAAGATGGCACAGGTTGATTTCTTTTTATATTAAATAATTATTCAACCTTGGAGGAATTTTTGTGATGCGCGATGTAAGACAGAACTTCTCCAGTACACGCCGCACGCCGCTCCGTCCTTTACTTTGAAGTGCTCCATCAACTTGTGAGTGTCAACTGGATTTTATTTTATTGGATAAATTAATATTTTATTGTGTTAATTGTGTTTACCTTCAAGTAAATATACATTGTGATTTAATTAAGTGAAATATAAAAATAATGGTGATCAATAAATTTGTGCTTGAAGAAAGTGTTTTATAAAATAAGTTAAAAATGAAGTAAAAACAGTGAGATTTTCAGAGATCAGTTTGAAAACTTTATTTTTGTGATCTCAGTATGTTTATTATGTGAGTATATTCATCAACGTTTTTTATTCGCTTTTGTTTGAAAGAATTATTTTATAATTTTTTTTACAACACTTTTAAAATATTTCAGATTTACATTTTTAATGAAAAATGTTAATTAATACAGAAAAATGTTATTGTTTTCACATTACTCATCACATTTTTTTTTCTGCAAAATATTTAGTATGTAGACAATTTTAAAAACATATAATATTAATATTTTATCGAGATCTTTATCAATTTTTATAACACGTACAAGAAGCATAAAAACAATATTTATATGTATATATTTTGTCAGATCGTGCGAAATGTTTTTTTAATACTATTTAAAACAATGAAAATATACCCGGAATATTCACAAGTCAGATGAATCGGATACAATAATAAAATAGTTAAAAATATATATAGTATTATTTTGAGAAATAGAGTATATAATATTTTGATAAGGCCCCATCTAGTGGACTAGATATATACCAAAGTTTGGAGGGCGGGTTATTAACCGGAGGGACTGTGGGTAACCCTCTCGGCCTTGGAATCACAGGTGCGTTGCGTATTATACCTTGTGAGTTTTATTTGATAGTGAGAAATAAAAATGAATAAATGGCTGCAACACAAGTGATGCATTGTAGCGCAAACTAAAAAGTTTATTCTTAAAAGTTATATAATAATTATATAACAAAAAGTCATAAAAAATATTTTTTAGCTATAAATTTTATTTTTATGAAACATATATACATACAATTCAGATGTGTTTTATATAAAAAGAAATATTTAAACTCTTTTCTATATAGGATGCATTACGTCTTAATATTATTTATTTATCATGCATACATAATATGTACTATCAATTTCTTAAAACTGATGCGCAAGGAAATATAACACATAAAAATACAAAATTGTCTTCAGTGACTTCAACGCTTGCAAACCGTTTTTTTTTTTTTTTTTTTTTTTTTAAATTACATCAAGTTGCATACATATTATTATTACTTATAGAAATTGTAAAAGAGGAATATAAATATTTGTCTTCATATTCGTTTAAAAATACAATGACACTGCTGATTTTTTTAATGTGTTTTTTTGTTCCATTTCTGCGTTTTATTTGCGTCATAATTTTTTTTAAATAATTCAACTGCTGAAAGTGTATATAAAAATGAACATTAACTTTGATGACTTATAATACATACATTGTGTGTGTGATTCAAAATATTTAAAACAAAATCACTAATAATCCTCTAAGTACACAGGTTTTTTTTCCGTACAGTTTTTTTTTTTTTTTTTTTTTTTTTTTTTTAATTATGGAAACAAAAACTAAAAGTATAATTTAACACATTTTATTTTCACACATGGAAAGTATAAATTACGCACGAAATTTATGCTGCACTAATGTTCATTGTCATTATAGCACATAAATGATGCTAAATTAGAACAATATAAATAATTATGCTGTATAACATAATAGTTATGCTATTTTACATACTGTAGTTATTATGAGGTATATATAGCAATATAGATAATGCAGTATTCAACAAATTCTGATGAAAATAAGCTAGCATAATTATTACGTATTTATTTATTCCGTGCAATTTAATCCCTGATTATTTTTGTAATTCAGCACATTCAAACATTATATTAATATTGTCAAATATAGTAGTGTTGATTTAGTGCTTTGTTATAACTTCGAATGGTTTTATTTAATAATAATAATGAATGGTTCTCACGGCATAAATCTGATGGGATTGATTTATTGAAAATAGTATTGTACGTTCTGTTTATTTTTTATTTTTTTATGAACTCTTATATATATATAGCGTGTGATGGAAAAAAGTTTGCGTGCAAGGAAAAAATAAAATATTGTATTAAAAGAATATCCATTAACAAAATATTAAATATAATTATATTTTAAATTTTACTTGATCATTGAAAAAATTTCAGTTTTGTTATTATTATATGTTAGGAAAATCGTATAGTAAAGGATTGATGAGTAGCTTGGTTTCTTAGTATAACAATATATATTTTTTTGCTTATGTGTTAACACGACCTACCTAAAAATTATATTTTTTATGTGTACAGTTTAGAGCTGTAAAAAACTCGAAATATTTTTAACCCGGGCTGAAAATTTTCAGCCCGGGTTGACTTGAAACCCGGGTTTAGCTTGAAATCGAGCTTAAACTCGAAAAACGAGCTAAAGCTCGGAAAGCTAGCCATTTGAGCCAAAGTTAAAAAATGAGCTTTCGAGCCTATGAAGAAAAAAGCTCGATTTTTATTATGAAAAATTTGTTTTTGAAGGATTTAAGTCATAAATAAAATAAAATAATTTTTAAAAATATTTTTAACAGCTTATTTTGCATCATAGAATATTAAAAATGCCATTTTAAACAAAAATTACAAACATTTTTTTCTTTGCTTTCTTCAAAAATTGTACTTTAGCTCGATTTATTTTCAAAAGCTCATTATTTTCACGAGTCATTTACGAGCTCAACTCGAAAAAGCTCGTTTTCGAGCTAAAAGCTCGAAACCCGGGTTAACCATTTTCAAAAAAACGAGCACCCGAAGATTTTGGCCCGGGCGGGTGCTCGAACCGGTTTAAATTTACAGCTCTAGTACAGTTTATTGATCAATATTATAGCAACAATAACGATAAACACATTTTCTTCAGTATGCTGTAATTTTAAACTAATTTTGGTTCATTAAAGTCAATGCTAAAGCTATATGTAACAATAACAAAAAAATACACAAAAGTCCTTGATATGGTGGCTCAAATTTTAACAGCTGATTATGATTACATACTTACACTTTCTTGATAAAGGAAAATAACATAATAATACACAAAAAAAAAAGCACTGCAAAATTACATTGATTATTGTTCATCATATAACATATATTTGTTCTTTCTTTGATTATCTCTCGCCGGTATGGTTATGACAAACCGAGGAAATGGTTTAGATTATACTCTCTCATAGACAAAAATAAATGAACAATAATTATGCTAGCTCTTTGTTAGCAACATTTATTCTGCAATCCAAAAAACTACAAAATTTATGCTGTACGTCATAAAAATATAGCATAAATTATATACGTAAATTCTTCTATCCATGCTAAGAGTAAGGCCAATCATTTTTGTTATGTCATAGAACTATGGCTATGGGTTTTATCAATAAAAAAATGCACGTATAGCTTTGTATAGATGGTGTACATTGGATTGTGATGATATTAAGTCGTTCGAATTTAGCGCGTGTTTTTAGAATACAATTGCAATAAAGTTATCGCAAGTTTTTCAATGCTAAAATATATTATCACAATCGTGTGTATACTTACGATTGTGATATCATATTTTACTATTTAAATTCAGCACGTGTTTTTCTCATAAGAATAACACCAATTCAACTTTTTAGCGCTCATTTTTTAATGCTGGCTTGCAATCGTGTGTATACTGTAACTATAGGGTCTATGCATTCATGTTAAAGTCGACGCCATCATGTTGGATAACTCAATAACATGGGTGGCATAGGAAAATAAATCATTTTGCCAGTTTAAAACCACTATGCAATATTTTTGAGAACATTGATGCTGTAAAAATGTTGAATTATTAGTATCTCAAGTATGTGAGAAAAATAACAGTAACAAAAAAATTAACCGATTTCCCAAAAAAATTTGGCTTAAACAAAGTTTGTCCTATGCTCAGCAATGTTATTCACTACTCCAGTATGGCCTCCAAGCGCATTAAATATGACGTCATCCGCATACACCCTTATATAGTATACGTTTTTATTTAGAAATGGCATTTTATTGACATTTCTTCAGAACTAATTAACAACATGTTAAAAATTAAGCCTAATCATGTTATTCTTATGAATGTATAATTTCTATTTTTAATTCTCATCAATATTTTTCTTATATTTTAAACAAGAAATAAAAAAAAAGTTGCCCGCACGATTCTTGGTGTACGGCACGAGACACAGATTACAAACTGCGAAAGCTTCAATCATAATCACGACTTTGGAACAACTATTATAACATTCAATTTTTTTATTATATTTAATATGTGATCTATACTACATATTTTATTATTAAAATATGAACCATAAGAACATAATTTTTTTTTAACACTGTAAATCATGTCGTGGGAGGATAGCATGACATTGTTAATTTGTAATCTTTTTTTCTATAGAATATTCATCTGTTTCTTTTTTAGCTCTTAGCACTTTTACTAAACATTTAACTTTGTTTAAATAGGTTCTAATAAAAGAGAAGAAGATTTTTCTTTTTTACACGCGCGTGTCTTTGACTCTTTGCAGACTCTTTACTAAATTTGAAGGTGATGAAAATTGATATTAAGTGACAAAAACAAAAAAAGAAAGTCTAGACTTTTGATGTGTATGGAAACATTATAGTATTTAAAAAAAAAATTTAATTACGTATTTCTTTCTTTCAAGTTTTTTTTTTCTTCTTTATTCTCAATTACACTCTTCTTAGCTTATACGAGCTAATTTTAACAACAATAACAACAAATAAAATAAAAAATCAAATAGATCCATTTAAAAGTCAATTTTCAATGTGCATATGAACAGAAATAGCTTGAATTATTTCCATCGTTTGCAATAATTATAAAAGACCAAAAATTCAAACTATATTCATGTTATTTAGTGTTTTATCTTAATTCTGATATAAATATTGGATTCTGATTTTAAAAAATCAAGATGTTTGCAAGCGTCATTAAAAATTGTTGAAGATATTCCATACAAGGCTTGATATATTTTTTGTTTGCATCGAACAATATAGATTTTAAAAAAGGATCTGCAAATTATTTTGTCATTTTGTCTTTTTTATCTTTTTTTTTTTTTCATATTAAAATAAATATTATTGACCTTTTTTCCATTCATAATTAATTATAAATAAACCTGTATACGTCTGATACAGATTTATTAACCGTTTCAATTTCCAAGAATTAAAATTTGGTACAGCATTATATAAAAAAATTATAAAATAAATGTATCACATTGCCAACCTGTGGGCCAACATTTTTTAGTCTGCTTCTTTTTCTTCTTATTTCTCTCTCTCTCTCTCTCTCTCTCTCTCTCTCTCTCTCTCTCTCTCTCTCTCTCTCTCTCTCTCTCTCTCTCTCTCTCTCTCTCTCTCTCTCTCTCTCTCTCTCTCTCTCTCTCTCTCTCTCTCTCTCTCTCTCTCTCCTTTTGTTCTTTCATTGAACTTTATCGATTTAAAAAAAAATCTTGAATTTATATAAAAATATGGTAAGCTTAAAAAAATAATTATTACATATTGTTAATTGGAATTAAAATATTGTATAAAAAGAATATAATTATACTTCAAAGTCTAATTAAATTGCAAATTAAAAAGATAATGGAGAATAATTAGCATTTACCTTGCTTGCTCGCTTGCTTGCTAATACGGAAATTGTTTTTCTTGTTTTGCTGACGTGATGACAAAACCTAACCACTTGAAGTTTAAAATAACTTAAAGTAATTTGAATTTACCCGATTTGGACCTTGTAATTATGTTAATTAACAGACTGGACGTATTCTGTTGAATACAAATTTTCTCTGTAAATTGTAAAAATGATGTTCATTCAATATGAGCTACTTCCACATAACTTTATTAACAATGCATACCTTCAAAAAATTTAATCAATGACGAAAATAGTGTGTGTAAAAGAACTCAAAATCTTTGTTGTTTCTTTTTTTTTTTACGATAAAAACTTCATATTCTAGCTAATTGAGATATAGCTTTTTTCTTTGAAAATAATCATCATATATTTATAAAATTTATTGCACAATCCAAAACCCTAAAGGTATTATTATATTATACTTAAAAATGAATAAGTATTATTTCATTCCTATAATTTTTAGACACAATAATTATTATCTAATAAAAAGATTATAAGGGAATAAAGAAAAGAAAAAAATATCAAAGCAAGTTAAAAATAACATTAATTTGAAACGAAAGAATATTAGTTAGTTAATATGGTGAAGTGCGTAGGTGAAAAAAAGGATGAACTTTAATTTGTTTTATAAATTAAGTCCTTTGATTACTTTATTGTAAAATATTTTAAAACCTATATAATATTTGTATTTTTTAAGACAACAATAAATCATTTTGATTTTATAAATAAGACTAAAATATGACATCAAAGTTATATGCGGCTCACAACTCCTTCTATTGCGTAGAGTAATTATATTATTATCTATCTTTTTTTTTTCTTTCAAATTTTGATTAACTGTTCGCCTATATGGGACCATATTCATAATAACTCCTCCTTTAAATACTTTCCTTTTAAATCATTCAATTCTTATTTAATTCAAATCTTATATTGTTTAGTTATTGTAACTTGTAGGCAACTGAAATGGTGCCTGTACTTTATTGGAAATACTAAATGAGTAAATTTATTGTGACATAAACGTATATAATAATGATGTTCGTAAACCCTGTTCCCTTGCTCCAAAATAAAGCGCAATTTAATTTAAAAAGCATTAGATGATCGTCATTTTTTGTGGTTTGGTGCACGAAAAACAGGGCTTACGAACATCATTATGTATTTGTATTGTAAAATGCAAATACATATTATATTGCTGTATAAGTGACTAAGATTTAAAAATATTTCTAAACTTAGTTTAGAAAAGACATGTTTGTAAAGACATGGAACGTAATAAAATCTTATATCTTATATCTAAATCATAAAATATATCATAATAATAATATGTCACGTTTCTTTCAAAACATTTTAAAGCTCATATACGAAAAATATACAATATAAATAAAAAGTGTTACCTATTTTAAAATAGTTCTACCATATTCCTTATTAAAAGGTTCTATTTTTGAGTAAAATACTTGCTTAGAAAAATATATAAATATTTAGTAATATAATAAAATGTAAAGTTATCATATCACAATAAGTTCTAAAATATATAAATTTTGCGTAATATTTCATAACATCTCTCCTATATTCAGTCAGTATACGTGATTTAATAATAAAAATTTTCATTACAGTAATCTAGTACAGGATTACATATAATATAAAAAAGGCTCATATTACCTTACATAATAATTGAATATAATTCACCTATGATTTTCAATGGCTTGCTTGCGGTATAAAACTAGTTATTACTCTTGGTGTATGACAAAGTGTAGCTTTTTATTTTTTATTTTCCATTCTTTTCTTTATATAATTTGGTATAATTTTTTGTTACAGTTATTACACTTATATATATATATATATATATATATATATATATATATATATATATATATATATATATATATATATATATATATATAAATATCACATAAGATAAATTATGAAACATAACTTTTTGAGATAGTACAAATTTTGTTGTTTTTATGTTGTTCAAAAATTTTTAATTGAGTTTTCTTTACAAACAAGACTAGTTATATAATAACAAAATATGATATTATTAAGGCGGAGTAGGAAAGAAAAAAAAAATACAAACTATATAGGATCATGGCACTTTAAATTTTATATAACAAGTTAAAAAGTGCCTTGTCTTTTGAGATAATAAAGATATTATTATTTACTTAATTAAATTTAAGAAAAATGAACTGTTGAAAATATTATATATATAAAAGGTCATCATTATTAAAATTTATTAACTTTAATATTTTATAATAGCTTATTAATATATTCAAAAACAATATGAATTCAAACTTTCTATGTATAAAAAGCATGAAAATTGAATATTATTTTGATTTTGTCTGTATAATCACACACACAAAAAAAGGGGGAAAAAATCGTGTTGTTTTGTCTGTATAGATATCGGGATTTCTTTCATACCGGAGGCATAGTTTTACATCATTCACTCCCACCTGCATTTCGTGACCAGCATTATAAAATAGCTAACAAATTTTATAATATATTGTAAGATATTAGAAATATAGTCAAAATATTATAAGAATTTTTTCAATGCAGAAAATATGTTCAGTATTATTTTTATATATTATTTGTTGAATTTTTAACTTGACTTTCAAGTTATAACGCACATTCTTTTCTAGTAGCCTTTTTTGTCTAACTGCCAAAAAAAAAAAAAAAAAAAAAAAAAAACGCAAGCAAGAAATATAGTTAATATTTAAAATGAAATGCTACATATTTCCATAAATTGTAATTAAGTAATAAAGTAAGGGAGAATTTTCGTTACAGTTCATTTCCTTTTATGTGAACTGAAGTAATTTTTTTTCGCATACGTATTAAAAAAAAAGTACGTAATGTTACTTTTGCAAAAGTGCTAAAAGATGGATGGAAATGTAATAATTTTTTCTTGGTGTGGTTCACAATTCAAGGTCAACTCGTGAGGCGCCCACTTTAAAAATATACATGAAAAAAATCTCTTTATATATATATATATATATATATATATATATATATATATATATATATATATATGTATGTATTATGATAAAAAAAAATCAGAACAGCTATACAAAAACCACAGTGTAAATAAATATATCATGGTGGTGAAAGTTTTTCATATTAAATATATAAATTTCTTAGAATTTACTTTAATTGATTGACTTTTTGAAACGGATTCTCTAATTAGTTAGTAGATCAGCTCAGTATATATATGAGAAAATTGTATTTGTTAATGAAAGAAATTAATATTAATTTATTTTCTAAATAAAATGAAATATATGTAAGTAACATCTGTATAAATAACGAAGAAAATAATTTTTTCGACATACAAATTTTTGAAGTGTGTTAAAGTTATTTGTAATATATATATAATATATATATATATATATATATATATATATATATATCTATATATATATATATATATATATATATATATATATATATATATATATATATATATACATACATACATTATATAAATTTAAATATTAAATACAACGTTAAGAGACAGGTTTATTTAAAAAAATAAATTATTACTTACAAAATAGAATTTAATATCTTTCCAATTAATATTCGTACTTCGTATTCATATAATATTTTTGGTATGTAACATTTTATTTAGTGGCAAATAAATTTTATTTTTTACTTTGATGGCAAATTAAGAAAAATGGCGACTATTGACGCTTTTTTTTTTTATTTAATACTTCTTGTAATGTATTTATGGAGCCTATTAATATTCAAAGTTGCTGTTTTTGTATACATTACAAAATATTACTGCATGAAAATATTTTATTTTTTTTATAGATTAATATTGAACTCAATATCAATTTGATGTTTGTTGTTATTAAATTTTATGTTTCGAACAGTTAAGCCTACTTAAGAAGATATATTATATATTTTTTAAAGAACAGATTAATCTTTTACTTCAATTTTTTATTATTAAAAATATGCTTTCAAATTAAATTCTACTTATACGAACCTTAAAAAAATTATATGATAGTTTTCCCTTTATGTTACAGTTAAAATGCATCATTGAAAAATTCTTTCTAAAGTTATGAATTTAATTTTTAGGTTAGGATGATAGATAATCTTTAATTTATAAAAACACGCTATAGGTGATTCTTTTCATAATAAGTTCCTCCGTTCATTCATTCTTTCATTTTTTTTTCTTTAATAATATTTTTAACCACACAAAACATTCTCTCGCCTCAATGATTTTTCTAGGAAGTAAGGATGAAACTCAAATTTAATTGTTAATTATTTTCTATACATAATTTTTTTTTATTGGATAGTCACTACTTTTGTCTTGCCTTAAGTCTTATACACCAATGGATCACCTCACCATGATTTGACACAACTTTAATAATTTATTTATTTTACATTTCCTTATACGGGAAAAAAGATGTCCTTTTAAAAAGTATGCCTCATACATCTTTTATACAGTATATATCATAGACATATACCTTTATGTCTATGGTATATATAAAGAAAAACCTCATTTGTTTTCAATATACTCATATTGTCCTCTTTTTTAATCCCTCCAGTAATATAATTAAAATTATTTATCAATCAAAGAATAAAAAGTTAAGAATAGTTGTATTGCCTAAGGAAAACATTTTTTTTTTTGTAAAACTTAATCTTAATTTAATCTTAATGATTAAATTTTTGACGATTGACTGATTCTATCTTTTTTAGAAAAAAAAATAGCTTAAAGGGTTGAAATTTGTTTTGATTGTGAGTTTGAAAGTTAATTGTATATAATTTGTATGTCATTCTGAATCTTATATTGATGTATGTGATAATATTATATTTCACAGCTTTTTTGGGCAAAATCTCGTAATAATAATATTGTGGGAATAGTTTTTAGATTTAAAAACTAAACGAAAGACAATTTTTAAGCTCATATGCACGCACAAATTACAAATAATTCTAACTTTAAGATGATATTTAATATGGAATTCATGTAAAATATAAGCAAATGAAATTAATTTTTATTTACGTAAACTTTAGAAAAGAAAATGCAAAATATTTTTACTTTCTATTAATTTACTTAATAACCATTAACCACTGATTTCCAATTATAACCAAAGAGAGTTTATACAGTTTTTGCAGTACATGAACACCAAATCAAATAAATTATTAGATATTTAGTAGATCTTTTAATTAGTAGATTCACAAATCAATTAACATAAAAATTAATGAAACAAATGAAATGATTGACAGTTACAATTACTGCAATCTAATCATCATATTTACTTTACACGAATTGTACTACAACATAAATATACATTATATTATATTTTAGCTGCGTAATGTACGTTTTTGTTCATAATAATTAGATTTATTCTCGTCATTAATGTAAACAAATAATAAAAATTCAATTTTTAAAAACGGTATTAAAAATAGACTTCCAAACAATGGAAGTTTCCTACTTTATTAATTAGTTTTTATTTATGGTTGTTCATTTGAATACGCATCTGCTCTCCAAGATAGTTATAGTAAATTTAAAAAAATTCTATTTGTTTCTTCTTACAATTGTTTTCATGAATATTTTAAAAAATATTGAAATAAAACAATTGTTGATAGATTTTTAATTTAATATTTTTTAATGTATTTCACCATTTTACGCCAATTATTTTTATTATTTTATCCTGATTATCTTTATTATATATATTTTAAATTTTAATTCGGAGAGTGTTTGTTTTCTTAGCCTTAAATAAACATTTTCAGGTAATAATCAAGTTAATCTTCACTCAACCTAATTAAAAAAAGAAAAAATAAACATTGCAAAAAAAAAAAAATAAATAAATAAAAACTGGCAGTATTGAATTGAGTATTAAAATTCTGACTATTTCAGACTATACAGATAACAGACGTATATGAAAAACAAAATTACTTGGACGTAATTCATCAAAGTGTGTAAGAAGTGTTTCCGATTGTCATCAGTTACGAGACGCTATATTTTTTTAATTTTTGCACCAGTGTTGCTAATACAGGAGAGAACAAATCCAAATATTTTATATAAAAAAATTGGGTGGTTACCTAACAAAATTTTAAATAACCGGCTTTTCAGCTTCTACATACCGATTACACCTAGAAGCCTAGATCTGATGTTTTATTTTTGATATTAATTTCTCCTTTTCGCTTTTTTTATTTGATACTCGCACATATAAATAATATACTGTAGTCTAAATTTTTTCTTATAGTTAGCACTTTTAAATTACACACACAAAAATGGTGGGGGGGGGGGGATAACTTAAGTATTTTGTATTCTGCATCAGGATATATCGACATTTCATTGCCGAAATTGTAATTTTTCATATTTGGAAGATTCTTAACAAAAAGTCTGTCGTGCGATCATGTGATTTCCATTTGAACAGCCGCGAAAACGCCTAAATTTGAATGTGATTGTCTGATTAGAGTTGATGAAATAGTGTGATTGCCTGAGAGCCATAGTAATATTCTTATGCAATACAAAATATTATTGAACATGTAGAAACCTGAAGTTGAGTATATATGTACAACTTTTCATGATTGACGTGAAATGTTTCAGATTCCGGAGATGTAGTGAAGAAATCGGGCAGCCTCAAATCTAGTCTCAGTCATGTTCGAGGAGGAGCTCGAAGTCGCCATCAAGGTAAATTATTTAAATAATTAATACAAGAACAAACCATTCAAATACAACACATGTGTGTTGGTGGTTAGGAGGCCTACGTACAGGAAACAGGTGTTTTCAGCATTTTTTTTCTTAAGATATAGAATTTTTATTTCATTTCAACGATTTTTTCATAATGCAATTTGAGGTATACTTCTAAAATACTTTTCAATACATATTTTGCTGAAATATATTACTGGGTATATATTTGTTCTCTTCTTCTCTTTTTGTTTAAGTAATTAGCCAACATATATTTACAAACAACCAAATAAATTAATAGATTCAAAAGCAGGCTGACGAAATTAAAAACAAGAAATTCTTTTAACCAAATTGAAATATGAAAATCCCATTATCCATGTATGTAAATTTTAGTAAAACGTCTCATAAAACCTTACTTTTACGTACCTTATAATAATAAAGATAAAACTAATAAATGTAAAATTATTCTTTGCTTTTTTCTCTCTCTCTCTCTCTCTCTCTCTCTCTCTCTCTCTCTCTCTCTCTCTCTCTCTCTCTCTCTCTCTCTCTCTCTCTCTCTCTCTCTCTCTCTCTCTCTCTCTCGTTGCTATCTCTTACACCTGCTAAAACTCTCTTTCAAAAAGTAGAAAAATAAAGGGCTTGTCTTTAAGTATAATGCTTTTATCGCGTTTGCTCATACTTCTACCATGAGCATTAAAAAAAAAAAAAAAAAAAAAAGTTTTAATCCATGAACGACCATGACTGAAAATCACCGCAAAATATTTCTCATTTCAGAGATTGATTAAGAAATAGAATATAGATTTTTTTAGGAATTAGGTTAGATGTAAACTGTACATAAATAAACGTAATTAAATCATTCAAAAATTTAACGTAAACCAGAATCAAGGTTTTTCTTCAATAAAGATATCGGGAAGTTTGCCACTTAGACTCTAATATATATGTACTATTTCTCATTTTGTTCATAATACTAAACTAACAATGTAATATATTTTTGATTGCCATATGAAAATAACAAATATTGACATAAAGAATATAATGTAAGGAACCCACTGCTAAAATATGTGATAATTTGCCACTTGAATAATGAGACTTTCTTCTGGAACCATCTGACAAAGATTTTTATTTTATAAAGAACAAAATACACTTTTTTTTTTCATTTTAAAAATTGATGCATGTTGATGCATGAATACTAACGGTTCATTCTTTTTTTCTATTTAAACTATAATTTTTGCTTCTTTTACTATATTATCGTTGCTTTCTGCCTTAAAAAGAAAAAAAAACTATATTATGTATTGGTTTAATTTTACTTTTTATTGCTAGCTTTACGGAATCTCTTCCGCGACTAATTGAAATATTTGTATCAACTAATTTTGATATCTGTACATTAATTGTAAATATGCATATGACTAGTACGCTCGTTGTAACTCCTTGTTACTTACTGTATCATACAATGTGAACTGCCACAGGGCACAGGGTCAATAAGAAAAATCATATTATTTAAAATAAGAAACTGTTACTAACCCACGCAGATCATAGTAACAAAACATTTCTAACAATATTTCCTAACTAAAATTTCCGTATATATAAAGTAGTTTTCCATAATGAAATAAATAAAGTAAAGATTTTAATCTTACAAGCGGTATACATCATGTTTAGCTTCACTTATGGCTACTCATTTTTTTTTAAAGCTTTATACTCTCACTCGTTCCATGCACGGCGTCATTTCATCATTATTAAGTACCTCAAGCGTGGAGTATAGACCAAGTTTTAACAAAAATTTCGTGTAAAATACTTTCATTATTAAATTAACTGACAAATCAGTAGAAAAAAAATTATTAAGTACATTCACATTTAAGAAAAATAAGCTAATGAACTGATAACCTTCTTCATATTTTTTCTCTTTAAAAGATTTATTATTATTATAACGTAATCTGTGCTCCTGATATTGAAAGTTAAAGCATCGAAGTGTTACCAAAATATTTAGGCTTTGTCATTTATAGGTATGGCATTTTAATAAAATACTATTAAATTTTATTCGGCTAAAGAGTTCCATTAAAAACAGAGACAGATACATCTTTTAATAAAATGTTATATTTTTTACAAGAAGTTTGAATGTTTTAATCCACATTTTATTTGATAATCTCTCTTCTTGGGATCATAAATTTTATTTTGTAAATTTCGAATTTTTATTTCTTTAAATTGAATCCTATAAAAATATACTTTCTTAGTATTATAACATTATTTGATTGGATTTCAATTCATATACTGTTAATTTTATAGAATCATATTAAATTTCTATTTTATTTTATTATTATACGCCTGGTTTTAAGTATTTCATTTTTATACTTATTTAGAAAATGCTCCCAGAAAATGAATTTTTCAACATTTTAGAATATTCTCCATACAAAAACAGTTTTGCATTTTTTTCTCCCCAATGTTTTGAAAACATAGACGTATACCTTTATGTCTATGTTTCAAAATTCTTGCCCTTTACCTACGGTATGAATTCGTAGAATTAAATTTTATTGCCTATTTTCACAGGTAAATGATTTATTAAAAAAAAAAATAGGAGAAATTTTTGGAATAATGTTTTTTAATTAACATAACAAAACGTCTCCAGACAATTTAAATGGAAATTTTCTCAAAGTATTTGCTATCATACATTCATACAGTATTACAGTATATTTATAATGCATCTTGTTTACAGAAGATATCGAACCCAGCCACCTACAGGTTCAAGTTTTTATATAGCCCAGGCACCTTCTAAATAGGTCCTGATAGCCTATCTTCACTATAGAATATGTATGGTTATAAACAAATACATACAAAATAATTAAAATTTAGTTTGCGTTAAGTATAATATACTGTAATAGTATATTTTAATTTACTTTTTTACTTGTAAATTGCTAAAACAAATAACTGATAAAAAGATTGTATTATAAAAATGCAAGTATTTGGTGCACACAAATTTTTTGGTAGCAAATCTAAAAGCTACATGGAGTCTTCACGATTGCCTGGCACTCGTAGACCGAAACTTCCGGAACAATAATATTAATAATAATAAAAATAAGCCGCTTCAGTAAAACTCAGCAAGTATTAATAATTAAATATTTCAGTATCTCATCATACATAAATCACACGTAAAAAAAAAAACTTAATAATAATAAAGAAAAATCCTTTAATTCTTAAAACGTACACATTGATATTAAAGATTTAGAAATTTGATCATTTTGGGATAACATGGAACGACGTCAAAATAGCATCCTTAAAAACCACTAATACGTCGAAATACCATCCTTAAAAACCACTGTAGTATAAATTTATGCATAGATTAATTATAGTTTTTAATTGTGGAGGAACAGATTTTAAAATTAACAATGAGCCAACTTAATGCATGCATGAATTAAAAGTGGAAGAAATATACTTATATATTCATATTGTACATTATGATCATTGCATGATTGTTGTTAGATACACTTACATTAAATTGACTTTATTAACTTACGTAGATACTATGTATTTATATGGAGCAATACTTTAATTAAAGTCTATACATATAGATGCATTGTATGTCCATATAAGGCACTATACAATAAAATCTCATATCACCGCAGCAGTGTCTGTACATTAAGAAAATAGGATCCAAATTTTCAACATGAATATCACTATAAAAACAATTACATATTAAAAACTAAATTATATTTTAATTAAGAATAAATTAAATTAAAACTATAAGAAACAAAGATATATATACCTGTATAGTTACATTGTACACATCATAATAAAACTAAATTAAAAATTTATTTCTTTATGAGAATTGTGTGAATAATATTCACTATCAATAATAATTATTGACCTAATTTCAAAAGTATATTTCCTGTTTTATTGTACGTATATTTCTAAAAATATATTAACAAATGTACTTTAAAGTGAGATTATATTGAAAATGTTCTATTGTGTAATCTGATTTCATTTCTTTTCACTTTGTTATAAGTTTAATAGATATAAAAAAACTACAAACAATGACTGCAGTAGTTATAGGAAACTTAAGAGATGGATTTTATTATTATTATGCAATTTTATTTGGAAATCAGAAAAAAGTAAACTTTTTTTTTTTTTTTTTTTGCAAGTATACGTACTATTGACCGAATTAAAATTTAATTTATTACTGCTCACCATTATTCTGGTTTAATATATATGAAAGAAACGGCATTTTTTTTTGTTATATTCATATAAAAAAATGACAACATTAGCTTATATCTGGTCAAGTACTCATCATAATTTGATGTGATTGATTAATGAAATCATTATTTTATAACCCAGATTTAAAATTTAAAGGATATCCTGTCCAAAAATAGACTTATTACTTGAAATATTTTTATATGATGTTCCAATGTCATGTACTGACGACTTTTGTCATAATATATACTTACTTACCTTCCAGTCATGTCACTGGTACAGACAGATGCATGCGGTACTTGCTTACATATATATCTTCGTCCTACTTTATATGTATACACATATACGTGTGTGGTGTATTACTTTCTGATACATCGTACTTTATTTCTATTGTACAAAAAAATTAAATGCCTCAAAGCATGTAATTAATATAATACTTTTTAACAACAGGTATTACGTAACATTTTTTTATATAGTTGCACCAAAAGTTAATTATATTTAAACGTTGTAAATTATATGTAGTGTGTCATCTTTATATATATTGTTTTGTGTGTTAAGAGATAAATGCATGATAATTGCTTTATTATGATTTTTTTTTTATTATAATTTGGTGAATAAATTGTTAATGTATAAAGTTTGGTAGTTTTTTTTTCAAAATTTGTACTGAATCCTAATATATGGTTTTATATTTAAATCAACTTTTAGAAAATAAAATTTGAGTTTAATAAAATGAGGATTTGGGCAAAATTGGGGTTGATTGATTCATTTCGAATTATGTATACATAGACGGAAAGAATAAATTACCTAATTTATGCTGCATTTATGTCATTATAACATAAAAGTTGCTAAATTAGAACAACGCGTACATAATTATGCTGCACAACATAATATTTATGTTACGTAACATACGTAGTTATTATGAAGTATGAAGTATTTAAAGCCATAGACCATGATAGAACACATAAAACAACATGTGCTTTTTAATGAATAAACATGAAATGGGATCTTCAAAACTGATGAAAATTTTTACCAAAATGTTAATGAAGCCCCACGAGAGAGCGTGAAATTACTGTAAAGTATGCAATTTGCGTGAAATTTCATGTTTATGACGTCAGAAACATGCAAAATTTAGTGTGAAAATGTTGTGCGGATTGCATAAATCGATTTTTCTGATCACTGCTACGGGGCTACTGTTGGGTTTGAGACAAACTAATGTTATTTATGTAAATCTCATCAAGTGTTTTGTGGTATAAATGTTTATGTTTTCGTCCGGTCTATTCCTATAATAGCATAGATTATGCAGTGTTGAACAAATCATGCTAAAAATGAGCTAGCTAGCACATATCAAAGGTCCTCTGATATAGCGTATTTATTTTTGTCCGTGTGTGTGTGTGTATGCATATTCAAGAATATACAGTATATTATAGCCAATAAAGTGCAATGTTATTTCATTGAAAATATATTTTAAATGGTGCATAAGAAGAAACCTTATTTTATCACTACTGTATATGAAAATTAGTAATTATATGTTAAACTTGAAACATTATAATAAAAATAATGTATTTCATAATATGTAATAATATAAAATATACTGTATAACTTCAACGACGTTAAATGAATACAACTAAAATTTATACTCAAAGTTGAGCAAGCCGAAAGAACATTCAACTTATACATATAGTTGAAAACTTGTTACTTAACTTGTCTTATATGCACTTTTATACCACGTCAATGCACTTAAAATTGCACTCTTATTGCATCATTTTATAACACTTCAAATAAATATTAAAACAAGTAATCAAATTAGCATCTTTTTATAATAATATTAAAAAGAAATAACAATAATTTAATAAATTATTATTATATTATTTTAATCTAAATAATGGTTTTGTAATATAATTTAATCAATACAATTAAATATTTATAATAATAAAAATAAAATAAATATTCATTTATACAATATATAAAATTTTAATATTTCAAGACAGTTTATGTGATATAACACCTAACATTTAACATATTTTTTATTTTTAATATATGTAATTAACATGTTACCAATTTGTTCTTCATATTTTATGTATTTAAAAACTTTCGTGTGTATATTTTTTTCTTTTTTGGCGATAAGTGGAATGTAAGTATTATATCGCGTATTATATTCTTTTCTTATATGTTTTGATAAAATTGCTATGTGCAATTATAAATATAAAATAAATCACTGCGGAAACCAAATTTTTGAAAAAAAAGTTTCCCATCATTGTTTATCTCAAATTGAATGAAACGTGTAATATGTAAGGGAACTTTGAGATTATTAAAGATTTAAAGTTTTTTTTTATATAGTTTATGCTAATAGCTAATTTTATCAGAGATATCATTGTTTTTAAGTACCTTACTGGAATGAAACACGTAAAAAATACCAAAGAAACGATAAAAAGTATTTTTTTCTTTCCACAGAAGAAAAAAAATTAGAGCACGTTTAAAGAATTTTCTTGAACATTTCTCTACCTTCAGATCATAATATGTTGAAGTAATTTGTCTACAGAACAAGAACCTGTGTATGGACGCAGCAGCAAATGCAAATACACTGAAGAAACAAAAAATCTCTATTGACTTATGGATATACAATGCATTCATATGGAGATTCAATTTAACGTAATGCTCTATAATATGCTGTAAATATTTCCATAAAGCAATACACGTGGACAAAAATCAATTCCTAAAAATTATGCTACCCTGACTCCGGCACAACAATCATGTAGAAAATTGTAATTCATTATACAAAATAATTTATGCAATAGTGACTTTGTTATGCATAGCATAAACATTATGTTTTAGAGCATAACTATTTACACAGTTCCAATTTATCAACATTTACATAAATGTAGCATCAATAATTACGTAATTTCTTCTTTCCATGCAGTATCACAGTTTTTGTATTATTTTGAGAGGAAATCTTCCACTACTTTTAATTTTTTTTAGGAAAATTTCCTATATACGTGATTAACCAACGACAGACAGAATGATCGTATAAGTCAGTTGTAGTATTATTTGCCCTAGCTATATAGAGAAAGCCGCATATATATAAAATGATTCTCATCCAATATTATAACATAATTTATTCACGATATTATCAGCACAGTCCATATACTTTACTTTTTTTTTGTACTTAATTATTATGCTATACCACGCTAAAGATGTTATTCTGAACATTTTAGATTATAAAGAATGAAGAAGTGTACTTTCAAGTATGTGAAGTCGGGTCGTTTTCTTGGTACCAACTACCACGTACTAAACGTAAATGTTGTGCTTTCTTTTCCTTGGCTAATGTATATATATATATATAACAGCAAACAAGTGTATATAATATAAGTATAAAAATCAAAGAGAAATAAACCTGTTCGTTGAAAAGCTTGGCTTACGTCCCTGTAATGTGATGTGCATTCTTGCTTGAGTTTTAACTTTTAATTGCTCTCTTTTCAGATGGAGTAGAGCAAAGTAGAGAGAGAGAGAGAGAGAGAGAGAGAGAGAGAGAGAGAGAGAGAGAGAAAGAGAGAGAATTAGAAGAAAAATATCAATATGTTCTACATGAGCAAACTTTTACTAAGTAATAATTACAATACATAACTCATAATTATTATCTTTTAATACGTCGTTTGGATTAACTTTTATTTATAAAAACCAATGAAACCATAAAGAGGTATATTATATAATATCAATTAATTTTTATGATTTTAAATAAAGTAATTTTATTTTACATCAGATTTATGTATATATAGGTAAAAATCAAATACACTCACGTATAAATATTGAGAAATTTAGTTATATTTTTATTTGAATTTTATTTTGATTAGAGAAAGTACATGATAAAATATTTGACGTATTCAGAACAGCAAAAGAATCTTTACATCATAAGTTGCATTTTAAATATTAGAAATAGTAGTAAAATTTATTGATTTATCAAGAATTTATATGTTTTTTATCTCTCAATGAAATCGATTGGAAATGTAGAGTATGTCATTCATATAAATAATACGAGACATTTATTGATAATGCTGTCAATTGAATTATAAAATATATGGAGTTAATCTGGATTGTGTTTTGAGTTTTCTATAGTATTTGTTAGGAAAAGGACTTAAGATATTATTATGATTGATATCTTTGTCAGTATTATGTGCTTGAGTATGAAATAATTATTTGGCTTTTTTTATTTGATTGTCATTTTTAATTTTATCATTATATACAATCATTCTGATTACTCTAATTTTTAGATTATAGTCGTATTGTTAAACTACCTTTACGGTTTTTACTACCTTTGCGGCTTATCATCATTCAAAAACATGCACTGTTAATTACTATTCAATCAGCAATAAATTAATGACTTTTTATTGCGTTGTTAATTGTGAGATCACATTAGATTTTCCGTAAGAAATGTATTTATTGTATTTTGGTCACTTATAAATAAATTTACAATAATGAAACTTTTTTAAATGCTAGCCGTCTAGATTAGGTATAAAAGCATATTTTGATTATTTTGTACCAAAAAAACGTCGTTTTGGCATTTTTATGTGTATAGATAAATTAATCTGCTCTAACATTTTTATCATATTTCTTTGGTTACATCATTTTAACCTATAAAAACCATCAATGAAAAAAGTTAGTATTTTTTTAATTAGCGAGTAATGGCATTTTTCCTATTTAAGTTATGTATAATTTTTCTCCTCAAATATGCATGACGTCAAAGTGCATATTCAAATCAATGATTTCAATTACCCAATACTTAAATTTAGCACTTTTAAATTCCATACAAATAAGATAATACTGGTTCATTGCATTTTCAGACCTATATCTATTTTCTTTGTTATAACCGTAATATTCTTGTCACCATTCTTTCCACTCACAACCTATATACAGTATACTGCGTCACACGAACTCTGTGACAATTTATTCAATCTCATTGAAACTATGATAAAATATCACTAATTAAGATGATTATAATATCAAAACTAAAATATTTTTCATAATAACGTTTCTTTATCTTTATATTAATTGTGAGTTTTGACGATTGCATTATTTCATAAAAAAATTAACATATTATGTGTGACTGACTGATTGTTATAAAATGCATCATCTTTATATAAATTACTTTTTTATTTTAATTTCATTATATTATTGATGTAATACCGTACATGAATATATTATTATAATTAAAAATTACTTACTACAGTTAATTGCGAAGTTCATTTTTTTTTTATTGTTTTCCACACTAATTAAAATAAATAAATTTCTAGTTCAAAAAACGTTTTTCGTTTGACACAGAAAATGTCAACTGTAATTAAAAAAAATAATAATAAAATGTCACTGCGTGAGGTCCAGAGAAAATTAATTAATTGTTTTATAAAAATCTAGGTGAAAAATATAAACAAACCTTTTCTTCTTCCTTTTTTTCTGAATTAAGACATAAAAATCATAGAAGCGAAGTTAACGGTATGAGAATCATTAAAATTTTAGCTTTATGATATTGAATGAAACTAAAATCAAGTTTTTTTTTTAAAGATCAAAAATTTGCAAACACATTTTATGGCTTTAAAAATGATCGTTTACATAATTTTATTTATGCTGATTTTCCGATATTCGTGACTTACAAAAAAAAATCTATCAATCTAACAGAACAAGTAATAGATTTATGATTAAAAAGATTATTTAATTTTAAAATCGTGATGAAAATTGAAGTTAAATAAGAATATTTAATATATTATATTTCAAACTTTACCCATACAAAAAAAAAGTTTAATTCTGTTATTCTTTTTGCTTAAGGCTTAAACTGAAAAGAAAAAAAAGAATAAAGGATTATTTTAATCTTTCAAGCTTAAAATAATTCTTTTAATGATAATATGCCTTTAAGAGTTTTTGAAAGTTTATACTATATATTACAAAATCAAAAATTGAGTGTGTTATTCTGTCCGCATAAATAAAATGAAAAAAAAAAAAAAAAAAAAAAAAAAAGTGCTATTTAGAAAGCAAAAATTTTGATTTAATTTATGCTTATTGTAATACTAGAGATGTACGTTTAATATTATACTGTATATATATATATATATTTATTTACGTGGTATTAAATTTCTTAAAGTGTTTTTTAATGCTAATTCTCTGGTTGATTAAAAATTTGATACGAATGTAAATCAAATTGTATGTATATTCTATATGAGGAAATGTTTTGAATAGGCAAAACGTCTATTGTTTTCTTTCATTATTGGTGTCTGCTTATACTTTAATACCATAAAGTGTGCGCCTCTCTGCCTGTATTGTTCAAGTGCGACATATTGTTATACTTTCGATACGCTTGGCTAAATACAGTACATACACTACACCACGAGGGGTGGTCAATACTTAGAACGTGTTCTTTTTGTTTTAACAAGGTGTTCTAAATTATCCAAGTCAACAATAATTTTTTATTGCAACTTTTTCTTTATTATATATACTTTTAAGAAATACTTGTATTTAAATTGTGACATTTTCATTCAATGGCTTGCTAATTTTTATAAAGAAATAATTTTAGTAATTATATATTATTTTTATATACTTTCATCATTAATTTTTATTAAATTTAAGTTAAAAATTTTATACTAATGGTCATAAAATTTAAATGGTATATATGAAAGTTGATGCTGCTTTTTTTTAATGAAGTTCTTTTTATTATTACAACATAACGTTTTTATCTTCTTCGTATTTTTTTTCTTTTTTTTTTTCACGAGGCAGATTCGTAAAACTTTTTCTATATAATGATTAGTAGTTTCCACGTTGCAAAGTAAAAAAAAACGTGAAATTTTGGTCTGTCATTAACGGTAGATTACACAAAAGTAATACACATAAAAAAAATAGTAACAATGAATTAACTCACTTTAATGTTTGTCACTTTTATCCATGATATTCAATTTATTTTTTTGTACATCAATACACATTTTGCATTATTGTTTATTCGACATGCAGCGAGGCGTAACCTATATATTAGAGCAAGTGACCTTTTTTTTAATAAAAAACATATTACGTACGACACTGAGATATAAACTTTTATTCTATTGTATTGCCGTATGGACATAAAATGCATTCACATATAGTCTTTCATTAATGAAATGCTCCATATAAAAATGCATGGTATTTCCATATAAAACAATATATAGAATAAAATTTTGTATCAAATAGGTTTACATAGGCATTTATTCTGATAAACAAAGCAGCACCAATATTATTTAACCATTTTTTAAAATTATTATTTAGAAGTACTGAGATACGCCATGGAAAGGTTTCAAATTCAAATGTCGTAAAGAGGGCTTGTCGGAGGTGCGTTGTACTAATTGGTATATAGTTATAATTTATACGTACTGTACGATGGTTATGGTATAGGCAGCCAACCACAGGCGACACAAGAAGAAAGTAACCCTCATTTCCTATCTTTTTGCATTGCAGAGCCCTGATTTTGGATTTTGGTTACAAACAAAATTACCACAATTTTTACTTCTTTACAAAAATTAAATGAGAGATATTATATTAATACACTTTTACGTATTTTATTAAGCCAATAATAATAAATATATAAGATTAAAAAATTTCTCCGGTAACCCCTATTAACTTGCTGATCGAGGTTATGGAGCTAAATGATGGGTTAAATTTTAAATAAAAAGACAATGTACAGTACATCACAATGTGAATGTAAAATATCTACGTGCATTATCATTTTCATGTATTCTTGTACTTATAGTCTTTAAATTTCGTCTCATTTAATTATTATGAAGACGTTACATTGCAATCTATATGAACTCGTCTTTCTTATATTTCTTATCTGCAGAGCAGATAAACTTTTGTATGTTTATTCAAACAGGAAGCTTCTCTTTGTCATAAGTTTGAATAAATTTTCTCTATTACAATATCAACTTTTGCACGAATATTTTTATTCATATTCTAAAATAGATGTTTATTAAATAGATAGTAAGAAAGTTTCATCTCGACGAGAGGAACAAACTATACATAATTAATTTGAACCTAAGTACCCAAAAGTATACTTCAAACTTTTATTTCATTACAAAATTCTTTCTATATATGTATAGACATTTTAAAATAAAATTATTTTGGAAAATTTGGAAAGTAATTGAATAGTTTTTTTAAAACTTTATCCTTACTCATTTGCGTTTGAAACAGTTTATTATTTTTATTATTATATTAATTATGTACTTAATTTAATTTAATTTTTACAGGTGGTGATTGTTGGTAACGGTGCAGTAGGTAAATCCAGTATGATCCAACGTTACTGCAAGGGTATATTTACTAGAGATTACAAAAAGACGATTGGAGTCGACTTCCTCGAGCGACAGATCTCGTGAGTATGAAAAAAAAAAAAAAAAAAAAATGTGATGAACATCGCACACCACACATCGATTTTTGTAACTGACATGACAAAACAATGAAGCAAGCACATCCTTTTCCGTGCAGTGCATTGCATGCAAATCAAAATAGATAATCACATTCTCAGAAGTGCCTTTTTTTGACCGTGAAGAATTTTTTAGAGTAAAAAAAAAAAAAAAAAAAAAATTGCAACTATATACGAAGTAAAGTAAAATGCTTTAATACACGCAATCTACTGGAGAATTTTTTAATGCATAAATTAAAGTTTAATTTAATTTGAAATTAAATAAATAAAAGTATTTTATAAAGAATTTTTTAATTTAAAAGCCCTTATATACTTATTTAAAGATTTCAATTAATATGTTGATAATTTATTTTACGAGATAAAAAAATGTTTAAAATGCGTTTTTTTTTCTTTTCGTTTTCTTTGTTTGTATTGTAAATTCCTTCGAATGTATTTTTTTTATAGAAAGAAATACTTATTTTTTTATATAATTGAAGAGTTACTTTGGTTTTGATAGAACTTAGAAAAATGAACAGAATTTCCATTCTTTGCATATAGTGGCATTGCTATTAAATACTTTCACAATAACAATGCTATTCAATTTATCCTTCATTATATCTAGAGTCCATTAATATTTTTTTTCTCTTCTTTCTTCCTTCACATTTTGCCTGGAGCGATTGCGGATATTTTCCTAAATCACGTAATGTACCAAAATGACATGCATGTAAAATAAGTTTTCTTTTGAAATGTAATGGGTTCGAATCTCATATATATTTGTTGACCTTTCTCATGACTTGAGAAGTAAATATTAAATTTCCAGTATTATTTACCATCTACTTTTAAAAAAAGTGTAAAAATCAATATTATATATACGTTAAGTAATTTTCCATTTAAATTTACGTACTTATTTTTTAAGTCAAATATATGTTATTTATTTAATAAGCAAGTTTAGACGTGTCAATTGTATGGTTAATTATTTTTTTTATTACAATCACGGATGAACAAATATAATGTTAAATTTTCAGTTAAAGTAAAGATGAATTGTTTAAAATTAAATTGTTATATGGTGTGCACTTCAGTCAAAAGTAATACCATACGTAAATTGTATCCCGTTTCACGTCAAAACATTTTTCTTTGTACTCAGAGTAAATTGTTATTGCATGAAATAATAAAACAACATTTTTATTATTATAACATATTATGCTTCACTATATTTACTTATAATATAAATATTATTTTTGTTTCTTAGGATATAATGTTAGTTTACAATATTTCTTTTATAAGTATTCAAAATTTCATACATGAAATGATTCCTTTAACAATTTCAGTAATATAGGATAATATAAAAATTCCTGTTATATCCATTTTACCTATATATTTCACGTATCAAAATAAATATATAGCTTTAAGCAACCCACACTCAATTACCCGTGACCTCTCATGATAATTTCTAGTGACCTACACTGCTGAAATCTTTTTTATTTTGTTTCTATTATGACCTTTGTTTGACCTCTTGTTGTTCTCCACTTCAGGCTTGGTGGTGAGGAGGTGCGACTCATGGTGTGGGACACCGCAGGACAAGAGGAATTTGATGCCATCACGAGGGCGTATTACCGCGGTGCACAAGCCTGTATTCTAGCCTTCTCAACTACTGATAGAGATTCCTTTGAAGCCGTCCGTGCTTGGAAGAAAAAAGTAAGATAAATATTATAAAATATCTGATTATATAGTAATCAATGGTTTAAATTAAGTCTTTTGTTTTTATATGCATTTATGTGTGTTGTTTTTTAAAATACAATAGAGAGAAAGCATTGAGAAATTTTTATTCTATCGTAATTTTTATTTTATTTAGTAAATTATATCTTTGATGTTCATATGAATACGCTTCTGTATGACTTTTACATGACTTCTAACAAACAAACCAAGGAAATGCGCACTTTTTAATATTATACTTTTTTTTTATACAAATTTAAATTAAGTTTGCTACATCCCTAAACAAACCAATTGTCTTTTGGTCTCACACTAGATCATCACATCCCCTCTTTCTCGGCTCATACAATACAAAAAAAATATTATATTGATCAGATATATTGAAAGAAAAAAAAAACATCATAGGGCTACCTATGTTTTCTTCTTAACCTGCGTCTCCAGCTAAGCCTCAAATTGAGTTTAAAAATGGTTAAAGATCATACCAAAACTTTAGAATTAATTTTAGCTTTAAAAAGAAAAAAAAAAAAAAAAAAAAAACTATTTACAGAGGGTTGCCTACTTTACAATTTTTCTATCTAGTTTGTGGGTTTTATAGGATAGTCCCATCTCATGATAATTTATCAATGAAAGAAACCTTGTTTCAAGTGCAGTGACTCCTTAAACAAAATTTACGCATATGAAACATTACAAGTCAAACAATTATGAGATGCTTTGGGCGATTAAGACCAAAAGATCCTTTTAGCTGTCGAGGTGATGATTTTTTTTTTTTTTTTTTAAAGAAATTTAGAGCGATGAATTGGCACGGAGTTCAAATTAAACATTAAACTTTTTTTTTTTCCCCTGTACCATCATTTCATCCTACTTGCATTTATATAACTTTTTACAGTTATTCCTTTAACTGTGACATTATGAACATCAATAATATATGCTCTGACACAGAGTATTTTAATTTGTATTGCTAAAGGGTATATTGTCATTTAATATATTATATATATCCTCTATTGTATGTATGTATACAGTAAGTTAAGTTTAATAGCTTGTTTGCAGCGCGGCTTATGTGTGACGGTGATTATAAGCTCTATATAATATAGTTTTTTGTTTCTTTTGATGAGTCAATGCAAACAAAATGATAAAAGATTTATTTAATAAAAAGCTATAGCAAAAATTTTCCTTATGAAGGCAATGACATTGCAGTTATATTCTGGGTGGGAAATAGTACCGTGTGTATTAATTTTATTTCTTAAAAAAAAATCAATTTGTATTATTGTATACGTGTGCAATAAAAAAAAAACTAAATGTAAAAAAGTAATTGAAGGAGAGCATAATATAAATATAACAGGAGAGCAAATAATAATAAAATATTATACAATTAAACCGCACTATATATATTTCTCATGAACACTGATGTTATATTTTATTTTTTGTAACATTATGCTTTATAACGGTGTGCAGTAGTTTTTATTGCGTATATCATCAAAAGTACATTTAATTAGGAACATAGAGAGAGAGAGAGAGAGAGAGAGAGAGAGAGAGAAGATTAATGAGATGAAAAAGTCTTGTCATATATAACTTTTAAAGCTTTTATTTTTAATTGTAGAAAATGCAACCACAATTCAAATTGAATTCGCACTCTTAATCAAATTTATTAAACTTCTTATAAGTTCTTCATTGTGCATTTTTTTTGTCTTCTTAAATCGACATTAAAGGTAATATATGACGCATTATAAACCGTGATCCAAAAGTGATGTATACTTTATTTATTTAGAACATAATTTAAAGCACGCACATAAAAAGTCCTAATTTCAATGCAAATTTTAGTGATCTAACCTCATAATTAAGAGCCCACAGTAAATCAAAATGTAACGGAAAACAAATGTGATTAGAAACTTATTACGGGAGAAACTGTAATTCATATTTTATTATAATTTTTTTTTCAGGTGGAGGATGAATGCGGCGAGATTCCTACCGTTTTAGTACAGAATAAAATTGATCTTGCTGACCACAGCATGGTTGACCCGTGAGTATAAAATTATAGTTCTTACATGTACTGTGTTCATCTATGATTTGCGATCTGCGCAACCATATTTTTAAATATAGCCTTTAAAGATTTTAAACGGTGATCAATGGATTGTACAGTATGTACTTGATTTTTGCTAAAACAAAATATGAACATGCTTATTTTAATATTATTATTATTGGTTTTGTATTTAACTTTACCCCTGCTAAGTTAAAAATTTAAAAAAAAAAAAAAAAAAAAAAAAAAGACTTCTGGTCTGGTAGCATTGAAGATGTTCGTGCAGTTAAATAATAAAGAAATTCTTTCTTTCTTTCTTTCTTTCTTTCTTTCTTTCTTTCTTTCTTTCTTTCTTTCTTTCTTTCTTTCTTTCTTTCTTTCTTTCTTTCTTTCTTTCTTTCTTTCTTTCTTTCTTTCTTTCTTTCTTTCTTTCTTTCTTTCTTTCTTTCTTTCTTTCTTTCTTTCTTTCTTTCTTTCTTTCTTTCTTTCTTTCTTTCTTTCTTTCTTTCTTTCTTTCTTTCTTTCTTTCTTTCTTTCTTTCTTTCTTTCTTTTCTATGCAATATATAACCGATCACTTATAATTGCTATTTTCCAGTGAGGAAGCAGAGATGCTGGCTCGTTCTTTAGGCTGCCGATTGTTCCGAGTATCGGTGAAGGAAGACGTGAACGTGGGTCCCGTGTTCCGCCACTTAGCAGCGTGTTGTCTTGAGGAAATGCGCTCTGAAGAAGAGGCCATGGGTCTTGGCAGCCACGCATACCAGGCACCGGCAATCAGTGAGTATCGATTAATTGGTGTAAAAATTACACGTTAATTATTTACATTGAAGCCAATAAATTGTATACAATCAATCTCATAGTAGACAAAAAAACAAGGGAAAAAATGTAAAAATTATTGTGGTAATTAATAAAATAGGAAATGGGATATTTAGAAATTTAATAATTCAAATATACATTTTTACTAAGATTTTTTTCCTCCACTTCCCACAGGTGCTTTCAGTCTCCCAGTATCTCCACTCCACAGTGGTAAGGGTAACAAACACCACGGTCCTCCGGGTACAATCGCTCTCAAAACAAGATCAGGTCGGCGACTATTACGAGGTCATAGTGGCAAAAATATGCTACGCGCTGCTTGCAGTCTACTCTAAAATTATATGTGAGCCCCTTGTGTATATGTATGCTCTTTACCCTTTAACCTGTGAATATATATATATATAAATATAAGCTCCAAAATTGGTGCTTTATTATCGCTATACATAAACAGTTTATTCATATATACTCGTATTGAGCTGATAAAATGAATGATTAAGTGTGATGCAACTTAAATTATAGTGTTTACTTTTAGATGACGAAAATTTGCAAGGAAATTTAATCCTCGATATAATAACACAATATTATATAATATTTCCTTGCATATTTTGCAAGTAATTTAATAAACATAAAGTATTTACAGAACTTTTTGCACAAAATGTTTTTTTTAAGTGCAATATGCAATTTTTTTTTACTTATGATGTGCAAAAATAAAAGACCACATGAACACAGTCACTTTAAAAGGTGCAGCATTATAATGTGTCATTAAAAATGAATTTTCATTTCTTTAATTGTTACATTTATGATGGTACAGGCCTAAACTTATAAAAAAACAAACTAATTTTTGTACCTTCAAATTTTTTGCTAAAAATATTTTTAAGTGATTTTGTTGCAATTATCATGCACACCAATGATAAAATAACTTATAATGACTTACTGTTAAAAAATAAATTAATAAAATGTCAAGTTAAAATAATTCTTTATTTACTAACTTTAATTCTAGTTTTGTATATTTTGTTCTTTAAACAGGATTAAATTTATCATGTACGTAAAGTAAAAAAAAAAGTGTCTTTAATGTTTTTCTTTTTAATATATAATGTTCTTTTATTTTTTTTAGATGTTGTAATTACAATAAAACTTTTTTTCAATAGATTGTTGTTCTCTTTTTCTGTAACATTATAAGTTCACATATATTTTCACGTAACAGCCAAAATTAGGCAGTTTTTCTTTTGTATTTACTTGTCATTTTATAACTACAAACATTAAAAGAGAGAAGAAGAAAAAATTGTAAAGTCTTCATAAAACAGAACTATTCATTTTCAAATATGTTATTTAGCTTTTTTAGATGACAGGAAGAAGTTGCAATTTTAAGTACTGCATGTTATTATTCAAAATAATTGCAAGTATTGATTAACAAATGTTCAATACTTTACAGAAATTAAAAAGTTTTTAGAATAATTCATTGTCATAAATAAACAATACAGATTTTTAGGATACTTGCACAGTCGTAAATATTTGATACCAATTTTGTAAGCAAATAATTAACATGGATAAATCATCATGCCATGGTTAGATATAATATATTAAAAGAAAAAGATGCAGAAAATTTGCAAGGGCAAAAGAAGAATTTAGTGAAAATCTTGCTTGAGATAATTAAGTATACACTCTAGTAATTTTTGGCTCAGAAGACTCCAAGAAAAAAGAAATACATTATATGTGCGCCTATTCATTGTGTTTATTATCTCTTCGTTAACAAGATTTTTACTGAACTATAGTCTAGGACATCTTGTCACTATATATAGTAAGACTCATACAGTCAAGGTGTGTACAGCTCTGGCCACTAGTTGGAGAACGGGGCAGCAGCGGCCGCAGCGTTTTCTCATAAAGATAGCATAGTGTGGTTGCAGGCTGCCTGAATCATTCTCAAACTAGTGGCCAGAGCTGTACCATTAAACACGGGGTACTGAACACTTTGAACATACTTGAGCAACAAGCTTTCCAAATACCTGTGTGTATAAAGGTATAGGAAAAAATGTAACTGCGCTTGGGATTGGTTGTTCAATGTTACACCCTGTGACTGTACTGGTTTTCTCACTTCTTTTTAATTCATCAATTGTATAAGCAGTTGAACTAGGAGGAAAAAATTAAATAAAATTTGCGACTGTTTGAGCATCTTAACTCTCCATATTATGAATGCACCAGCTACATAGTATACAATAACAATGGCAAAAAGTTGAATGACAAGAAACATAATAATCTACACATATTGTTTGTTTGTTTTTTTAGTCTTGACTTGAACTAGGTACTACTTAACCATACACAGTCTTCAATATTATAAATAATACAGCACATTAAAAATATATTATATAAGAATGCAAAGGTAAATAACAATTTAACAATAAATATTATCATTATTTTATTTATTTCTTTACCAATACATAATAAGACTCCTTGCACTTTTAAGCCTCATAAATCTCAGTCACACATCATACTTAAACATTTAAATTATCCAATTGTGCATAGGATAGTCCTATATTATATAATATAGCATTCTATAATTTAATAATTAAAAGTCAGATTCAAGAGAAGCTGACGATTTTGTTACTTTTTAGGTGGGAATGTAAAATTTGTTCTACTTCGTCAGTGTTGTAGTCTGTACTGGAAATTCTATAATGATAAGTTGACTAAAATTTGACTTTACAAGTTAACTTGAATTATGAAATTGAAAAGTTTAATTAAAAATATGACGTTGATTGGACATCTGAACTTTTATTTTTGTAACTTTTTATAATTTTAGTATTACACATAGAACTATTTTGCTTCTAATGGATATATTACCATTATTTATTTTCTTAATTTACTGTATAATTGTGTTTTTTAAAGTCCCCCCCCCCCCCCCCAGAAAAATATGTATTGGAGGTTGAAGTTGTAATTATCAAATAAGGATATAATGCTAAGGTTTGATATTATTAAAAAAAAAAAAAAAAAATAGTCACGGTCCCCGAGCAATTGACAATATCTCAAAGTATGTATGCACAAAGCACGCTGCATGGCAAAAACATACACCTCAGTTACTATGCATTTTTGATTTTATTTCACTAGATTTTGATAGTGATTTTTACAGACACTATCACAAATACGTAGAAACTTATCTTACATAAACTTGGGAGCTTTATTTTTTATTATTCTCATATGAGACACTTGGTAGCTATGTTTAACAGGAACAAACAAGAATAATCAAATTAACAGAGCTAGAATTCTTTGTCAAAGCTGAGGTGCATGACCTGGGTTTATACTGAACTGTCAAAACTCGCCACTGTGGCCAAATAAAATATTGTTTACATAACATAAAAGTTACGTGTATGGACGTGTATCACCAGATTAACAAAGTTGGAACAAAGTAATCAAATGGAGACGTTCACATTTAATTTTCAAAAACAATGTGAACGGCTCCTTTGTTTACATTATTCTAACTTAGTTTATCTGTTGACGTGCGTTGACGCATGTAACTTTTACGTTACATGTGAAAAAAACTTTATATAATGATAACAATACATTTCAAAATGTCTTCTTATAATATTTTTATACTTAATAATCATTATATAATGTAAATCCAAGGAAAGAAAATAGTTTAGCAAATAATGCACACGTCATGAACAAATTTATACTACCCAAAAATCTTTACTTATAGAAACAAATATGGGATGTAGAATTAACTGCAAGCTCTAGGCCATGAAATAGAGGAAAGATTTGGTATTTTCTAATATTATAATCATTAAAACTATTTTATCATTATTGAACTTCCAATCATTGACTTCAAGACTGATTCTATTAATACAATTATAAAGCTATATTGTAATTACAAGCATTTATATCTACAGGCAAAACTACTGCAATTTATTATTACAAAACTTTAAGTGTTATTTAGATCAGAGACAAGTTAAGAAATTTTGTTAATGCCATAGGAAAATGAAAACACAAAACAAAAACTTATAATTTATGGATACGTTATTAAAAGAAAAATATAGGAAAACCAAAAAAAGCGTATAGTCAAGTAACCTTAAGCAACTGATAAAGAAGGCCCCTAAAACTTCAAACTTATGCAAATATTTGTGTAAACTTTGCCATCAAGATCGTCACTTAGCTACAGACATCATCATTCTTGGTTTTCACATTATTTTCTTTGTAAACATATCCAAATGATCAAAATTTCCTTTAAGTCAAAGAAACTTATAATCATTACACATGGAGGGAAATAATGTACTCCAGTTCATTAGGTTTTGACAAAGAGAGTTAATTAATTAGTTACAGAGTTTAATTATAATCACCATTCTTTGAATTAACTCCACTTTTTATGGTGCTATGGTGTAACCTAGCCCTAGCATATTTTTTCATACAAAATTAAACAAGAGGGCAGCTAGGAGTGGAGTAAGGAACAATTGACATTTTTGTTAAAGTTGACTCTCTTACAAAAACTGCTCAACATAAATTATTTGTTATCTTAAAAATTTAGCTGACAATTATTTATTTCTTTAAGAAAATGGTGCAATACTCAAAAAATTCTAATTTAAAGGCAATAACATGGTAAACAACAAAAATGGTTTTTACTTCCTAATAATCATCATTGTATATTTTGTTTAAAACCATTGTCAACTGTCATGCCTACTGTTACTACTTGTGGATTATTATTTTTTTAATTTAAATTTGCAATATTAAAAACATGCTCATTCTATGTATAGCATTTATGATTGAAAATATGCTTTTTTTTTTTTTTAAAGCAGAGTAATGGTTCTATTATGCATAAATTAAATATTTTACACAAAGATATCTCCATTACAAAGCAATGAAAAATTGATAGCAGCAAGAAAGGACAACTGCCAGCAACATAGTACATTATAAACCGGTCCTGTAGCAATTAACAAAACACTACCTACAAAATCATACATTCTTCTATGTTCATGAGAGAGATTTATTAATTTTTTTATTTCTCCAGATCTCTCATGCACATAAAATCCTAAAAATGATATCTCAAACAAATGTATGCATTGAGATTTGAACACACAAAACAACAAAACTTATTAAACAAATATCGGTTATGTATTTTTTTTTATATATAAAAAGTTACAGCAAGGTGGCCTTTTTTAAAAAAGAAAAAAGAAAAAAGAAAAAAAAAAAAAAAACTAACAAAAATTAAATGAAAAGAAAACCAAACAATTCGGCTTTGCACTAAGCATTCAACCAAAAATAAAATACATACTGGTACATTGAAATACTGGCAACACTTGTGAATTTTGCCAGCTATTTTTAATTTGTCATAACTTCATGATTTTAGGTAATTGGCACCACTTCAGGCTCACTAGCAGCTGTGACATCACTTCAATAATTGACAATTATGTTAATTTCCATGAAGCCTAGAACAGCGGTCCTTTCTTAGCAATTTTCTTATCGCAGCAATAAAGTGTGGACTGTGCTTACTTTATGGACGCTATTCACAGGAGTGAGATAAGAATTGTGATTAGAATTGACTGCCGTCTTAGGCTTTAATGACACTATAATCATGTGACGTTACTTCCTCACCACGTGAGCCTATTGATGGTATACTTTCTTGGATCAGCACAACTCAGTTCTGCTGCAATGATTGCTTTTTTGAAATATGTACAGTACTGTATTTATTTTATTAATTTAAGGGGAAAAACATCACGGCTAGAATCAATAATAATAAAGAAAAGGATATAATTACCAGCAAGGGTCTTACCACAGTAGAAGTTCTATGGACAGGTTGAAGTCTCACGTGGCACAATTTTTTTGTTAAGAAACTTTTTTATAACAAATAGCTGTGCCTTACCCTACTGTGGTACGGCTTTTGCTGGTAATTCTATCCTTTTCTTTATTATTGATCGTACTGTATTTATTATTTTTTTTTTTTAATTATTCAAAATATGATGTTAGCATGTATATAAATTTTATTTAAACTGCATTACTGCGGTACGTACAACAAAAAGCCACCCTAATTGTAACTTTACCAACTTAACTTAATTGTAAGAGCTTAAAACTGTTTAGAGAGGATGTATGTTACTTATATATTCCAGAAGACCACGCAGACGACGTTTCACATTCTTTTGATCATCTAAAGTACAGCCGAGGAGAGCACTCTCAAATCCTTTATCAGTTCTGACAGGTTGTAGTCCAGTCACCATGGCAACCAAAGTCTCATGTTCATCTCTAGCAGAGCAGGCACTCATGTAACTAAGGCAACGTCCTTGTGTTCCAACAGGATCTTGTTGTAAAGCCAGTACGATGCCATCAATCAGGGTGTTCACCTGGAATGATACATGCATTTTAATAACAAAGAAATTATATAATACATATGAAAATTTTTCTTTGCCAATTAAGCAACACAATTTTGTGATTATGAGCTCACCTTATGCAGTGAATCCTCCTGACCATCATCTCTCAAAGTAGAAACTTTGACGTTGACTGTTTGACAACGTTGGGTGATCATATCCATGTAGTTTTCTAGTTCAGATTGTTCTCCTGTAACATTTCATATAATATATTATTATTATAAAAGAATGCCATCACAACTATACCAGCTTATGATATTTTAATTTTTGGAGTAAAATATTAATAAATTTAAAGTTTTTTATTTATTCATTACTTTCTCCGGCCTCTCACAAAACAGTACCTATACCGATATACAGTATGTAATGGGTATTAGAAAATACTAGGACATTATGAGACACGTTTATCAAACTTGTATGCATACAGGAATTTTTAGAATGCTATGTTTACATAATATATGTACATATACAATACATAAACATTGGTATATATGTATATGTAACATGCACAAATAAAAGAATAAAACGGTGCCCGGTAATAATGAACATGCGCGCAGTCATCTTACACACCTACATGCAAACAATAACCTTAATTTGTATGTATATTACAAGCAATCAAAACTAAAGACAAGTGCAAAACCACCGACAGACAACCTATCTTTTGCATCTTTGTTTGTAAAAAAAAAAAAAAAAAAAAAAAAAAAATGCTTACCCGCATCCAGACTTAAAAGAGTTTTAGAGTGACGTAGAGTATCTAAATTTGTCGTCAAACAATCCTTCTTGTCCTCTAATGCCTGTGCACTATATCTCAGACGTTCTACATCTTTCTGCAATCGGTCCAAGACTGTCAAAAAGCGATCTTTAGTTGATACTGCTGGGGTATCATCTTCACAGCGATCAGAGAGGATCTCCACGATTTCCACGTTGGTACCGAACGGAGTAGTTTCTCGATACTCATGAAACTCATAGCTTGGTCCACCAGCATCCATCTTCAGAAATATTATATATTTTATGCTACTTGAATCCTGTAAACTGTTATAAAATGATAAAATAGTAGGAAATAATTTTCAACAGTCAGTGCTCAGCGCAGCGGCGTCAGCTGAATGGAATCAGAATGGAATTGAAGTAGCGCAGTGCTGCCAACAAAACAACGATTATATGTTTCGAGATTCGAGAGTTTTCGCTTTGAAGTGTTGCCAATACTACAAAAAAGTCTTTGGTTTCATGCCACATTTTTGACTGACGTCATTTGATTGAATTAAAATTGCTTCATGCAGGCAATAAACGATTTGACATTTAAAAAAATATATATTTACTAAATTTGTAAGTTTACAAGCTTCGCTTAATAATATATAATAAATAATAATAATAGCTCGAATAATCGAGTGGAAATAATTTTGTATTAGTTGTTACTATATCTGTAATAATCAAATATTTGTATTGGGATAAGCAAGATAATATATAAAAATAGATTTAATTACATATTATTTAATATTTTATTGTTATTTATATAAAAGATACAAGAGATGTCAAGCAACAAAATGATATAACATTAATTGGAAAATTACAGAAGAGTCGGATAGATGTGCGAATGTTGGATGCTATCTCTCAGTAGAAGCTGCCTCATCAATGCCTTTGAACTCAGCAGTTTTTGTCTGAAACATAATAATAATAAAATACAATTACTTTATAGGGGTAACCGGACGATTAGTGACAGACAATTTGCTACGGGATGGTTAGCGACCGGACAATTTGCTGCAGTAGACAAAATCACTTATTATCTCTATAACTTTTATATAACTGATATATAACTGCAGTTTAATTAAACATTATAATATAGTGATTTAAATAAAATTTATAAATAAACTTTTTAATTTTTATTACGCGAGTAAAAGCTGTTTAATGTTAATAAACTGTGTTGAAACGTTGAAACAGACAAATATGATGCAACAATTATGAGGAAGAGGCTAAAAAAATAAAAGTAATTTTATTGCATATTCTAAAAGAGAACTTTATTTTGCATCAATAGATATTCAAATTTCTAATTTTTGAGTTCATAAAAGGCGTAGAACGCCTTGAACAAAAAACTTGCCTAATATCCTAACATACCTAACGTTAATTTGGCCGGAGTCATTGATTTCTATTTTATTTTCCATTTACAAAATGACAGCTGTTATTTGATCTTGATATTAGGTATATGTAATGTTTATGAGTTGAAAAAAATGACAGCTGCGGGTTTGTGACGTCACAGCTTACTAGTCCACGCGCGTGGAAACAGGTGAGCTGTGACGTCACAAACCCGCAGCTGTTATTTTGTACACGGAAAATAAATTAGAAATCAATGACTCCAGTCAAATTAACGTTGATATTTAGGTATATTAGGATATATTAGGATATGATATTTAGGTATATTAGGATATGAGGCAAGTTTTTTGATCAAGGTGTTCTAAGCCTTTAAGTATTTTTAATTAATTTTAAAAATTGAAAAATGATGCCACGGGCGGTAACTTATGCATTTGGATAGAAAGAAGTTAACGCCTGTAAGCAAGCAAGCAAGAGAGACGCACGTCTGCTTGCTTGCTGCCGTGATAAATAATCGTAATCGCTATAGTGATATTGTCAGGAAAAAGGAAATTTGCTTGTTTACATGATTTGTGTGGCGGGTTGCATTTCACATCGTTCTCAAACTTTTGGCCAGAGCTGTACATAAGCAGATGTGAGTGAAATCACCTAAAGTCAGCCTCAAAACAGTTGTTCCTTTAAGAGTCAATTGCTACATCTCATAGAATGCAGGTTTCTAACAAATGCAGTGCTGTAGACACTTTAGCCAGATGTTGCACTGTCATGAGAAAACTAGGCTCCAAATTACCTTCATAGAGTTTATTGAATGTTTATGAGTTCAAATATACAGTATTAAACTGATGTTCGTCTGTATGTTCCGCGAATTTGCTCAACAAATAGTGCAGCATACTTACACTGAAAACCTCAAGTGTGTGATCACACATCTGAGAGAGGTCTCGGAGAGCCTGTTTAAGCACATCTATAGCTGGAGGTCCGTTGGTCTGGATACGTAGGTTCATCTTGAATTCTGCTGGGTGTGGAACAGTGTAGCCACAAAATTCTACTGTTGAGCTATGAATCATACAAATAAATTAAATAAATTTTTTAATAAATTAATAATACATCTATGTTCTGCAGTCATATTTTTTACTGCAGTGTCTCATCTATAACACAAGCCTACAATCACTTTACTCTGATACTTACTACTGAGATAGTATGCATCTTAAAGCATTTCCTAGTGTGTGTCCTTCATTGTTGAAAACGAAGGTTCTGTTTCTTTCTTCAGAATCCTCATCACCAGTGAGCTGAAATATTAAATAAACAACACTTAAAATTAATAAAATAACATGCACAACAAGTGTAATATATGTTCGACACTTACTAAATTACTATACCTATACAAAGATCATGGTTACATACATATTATGTGTATTAAAAACACAGCGTTATATATGCATGACAATCATGAATCATGCATTACATATGTATGTACATACATAGAAACGGAGCACATGTGCCGTGTGCGTCAATGCGGCTTAAATTAGTTTCATTTTACATAGTTACATAAACAATTCCCTAATAAAATAATAAATATAAATATTCTCTGAAAATCATAAAATAATTTTTCATACCGTTACAATTATTGGAGTTTCTGGTTTAGGAGGTTCTGCAACATTTCCTTGTTTCGACGTTGACGTTGATTGTACTGTTGTTGACATTTTGATTTTTTTCAAAACAACTGTGCGAAAAAAGTGACGATCGAAAATAGTGCGGATTTGACAGCTGAAGGAAAAAGCTGACATTTTGCTAGTGATTGTGTGATTACGTCGTATTGCAATTAATTATGCTTTCTTCGTGCTGTTCTTAACTTTAATTAAGACATTTATTTGTGCAATAGCTTCATAAGTATTTATTATATATTTCAAAAACAGTTAGTGTGTAAAAAAATATAATTCAAAATGAGTTTCTTGGGTAGAATGTTTGGTGGCAAGAAGGGAGACAAACCCCCAACAACTGGAGAAGCCATCCAAAAATTGCGTGAAACAGAAGAAATGTTGATGAAAAAACAGGACTTTTTAGAAAAGAAAATTGAACAAGAAATAGCTACTGCCAAGAAAAATGGAACAAAGAATAAACGAGGTAAAAAAAACAAACTTTCTCTTTCTATTAACACTGCAATCATGAATCATGACGACATAGCGGTCCGCGGTGACTCACACTGACTGACGCTTAATGATCTTTAATATTGTCTGTGTTATCAGGCATCCTATCAATTAAAAATTTTTCTTTTTACGTCTGCAGGCTATGTTTATGACACTAATTAATCATAAACCAAGCTAAACAAGCAGTTGTCACAAGCAAAAAAAAAAAAAAAAAAAAAAAATGCTGTACATATATGTATAACTATAATAACCTATTTAGAAATTGTATGTATGTATATCTTTTTGTGATAAATAAAATTCATCAAACTTCATGCACATATGAACGTTGTTTTAATTGAATTTTATTTTTTGTCCGTGACTATGCAGGTGTATGTATGCATGTGGTATGTTACTGTATGTACCATATTATGCTCATGTAAATATGTTACGGTATGTATGTATGTATATGTAGTAGAACTATACCCGGGCAGTTCATAGCAACATATGAAATATAACTGCAAGCCTTGGTCTTGTCAGCTTTAACTAGTTGACAATGTATAGGTATAGATTACATTTATATTTAATCTGCATACTTATTAAATTTGAATTCATTTTTATAGCCGCAATCCAGGCCCTGAAACGTAAGAAGCGATATGAAAAGCAGCTGCAACAAATTGATGGCACTTTATCAACTATTGAAATGCAAAGAGAAGCACTGGAAGGTGCCAATACTAATACTGCTGTGCTTCAAACTATGAAGAATGCTGCAGAGGCCCTTAAAAATGCTCACCAACACATGTATGTATTTATACCAAGCTTTCTGTTGTTCCTAGGTCTGTAACTCAGACACTCGTACTCAATTTTACTGTTTTTACAGGGATGTGGACCAAGTTCACGACATGATGGATGATATTGCAGAACAACAAGATGTTGCAAAGGAAATTTCAGATGCAATTTCCAATCCAGTTGCCTTTGGACAAGATATTGACGAGGTAAAAAAAAAATCACAATTTAAAATTATTATCATATTTCTTTGTATTTTACTTTTATTCTTTTAAATACAATACATAGTAAAAGAAACCTATAAATTTAGTTACTTTGAAAGAGAAATAGAAGACTTCAACACCAGATTTTTTCAGCAGTTTTTCATAAAACCTTCTCTCACAAATCTTCTATTGCAATAATTATTTTGAATTAAAGTGTAGTTTTACAGTACTTACTCTCAATATGTTCAAATTTAATTTTGTTATTTTTAGGACACAATAAAATGAGAAAATAATGTTAGAAGTCACTTGCAACTTCAATAAATTGTATTAGAATAAAATAAAATTACATTTAAACTAAAATTAGCATGTGTATTTCCATTTAAGGAAAGAAAGGGGGGGGGGGGGGAGAAATACCATCAAGGGCCTTACCATAGTTGAAGTTCTATGGAGAGGTTGAGGTCTCGCATGGTACGGAGTTATACTGTAGTTTTATTGAAAACTCTGTGCCGTGTGAGATCTTGCTATCTCTAAGTAACTTCTACAGTGATAAGGTACTTGCAAGTATTTCTGTCCTTTTCTTTAATACTTAGCATGCAAAATTGTAAAGAAACTGCTCTAAACATTTTCTTTCCCCTGTTTTAATTGCTAGGATGAACTGGAGAGAGAACTTGAGGAGTTGGAGCAAGAAGAGCTGGACAAGGAGCTGCTTGGTGTGGGGCCGGCCCCCGAGGAGTTGCTCCCCAGTGTCCCCAGTGCCGAGCCTGTGCCTGCTGCAAGAGCAAAAATTGGTATGTATGCAGCATATAACACATGGCTTGAGAACTTAATTAGTACCCCTATACTTCATGCCAAAATCCCTAAAATTGAAGTAGTTATTACCTAAATACCAAATATCTGCAATTATTATTATTACTTAAATTATTTTATTACTTCACCATGTATGATAACTTAATGGAGTGGAATGGGGAGTAGCCAGGGCTTAAAATAGAAAAAAATCATTTACCAAAGTACTCACAGTCAGTGCCCAAGAACTTAAGATAGCTCCGGAGTTCCCAAAATTGCAATGTTAAATTCTGAACTTTTTAGTTACTCCTTTCCATTCTGTTTGTGTTGTTCCAATTAGCTCTGGCTTTCTTTAAGCCCTGTTAGTAGCTCAAATTCCAGACACCCTCTCAAAGTATGCATCATTGACAACTTGCAGTAGAATATTTTTCATTGTTGCAAACTTAACAGTTGATGACCAAGGGGTTTATTCATTTTCTTTTATTAAAAATCTAATTTGATCACTAGCAATTTTTTTTTCTGTTGCAAGTTGTCAATCAGCAACAACAATAACAAAAAAAAATAATAAAAAAATAAATAAATGGTGATTGTTGGTTTTATTAGTGACAGTCACAAATAGTCATTTAGAGATCTCATCTGATAATTAATGATATACTTAAGTACACTAGAATTTCCCAAGTATTCTAGCCCCATAAGAAATTTCTATAATATTTTTCATTGTTGAGAAGTCACGATTGCTATTTAAATGCATGTTACTTTAGTGAGGTTTTCAACAATACAGAAATAATTTGGTCAGATACTTGGTATAGGGACTTTAGATATACGGTAGATATAGATTTCAAAGTAATGAGTTTTAGCAAAGCAAAAATCTTCCAAGTAAAGCAGTTGCGTCAGATTTTGTAGGAATGTAAAAATACTACAATAAATTAATACCTATTTGATGTATAAGAATGCATACATGTTAATATTAATACAATGCACAGCCACCCCCATCAAAGATGCACCACCTGTTCCTGCAGCAAGAAAAATGCCTAGTGAGTTACACAAATAAAAAAATAATAATAACAACTTTCTGCAAATTTAAATTTAGTGTTAACTTTGAGCTTTCTAAATCCCTCTGTAAGATGCAGCAACCTCTAGTTAAACCTTAGTTACTTTTTTTTTTAATTGTTGCAACAAGCAAAATAACAACATAAATACAGTTTAACTTGTAAAGTATTATTCACATGATGCTAAATTTAACACGCGTCAACGTGCGTCGACGCGCGTTACAAAGCTGGAACAATGTAAACAAATGGAACCTTCACATTGCTTTTGAAAATTACATGTGGACATCTCTATTCTTTTACATTGTCCCAACTTATAAGGCACATCTACGCACGTTGACGCGTGTTAAACTTACGAGTCATGTGAATAATAATTTAATATAATAATAATAATTTTATTTAAGAAACATACAGAGCTATTTCAGCCATATTACATGTTCTTGACCAGAATATTACAACATAATTTACAAAAAAGAAGTAATAGCAAAATATATATATATATATATATATATATATATATATATATATATATATATATATATATATATATATATATATATATATATATATTTCATGAGGTAGCGCTTCTTTTAACAGTCTAATTTATTGTTACCGTAATGATAATTATAATTACAAATAATTTTACATATAAACTTGTAACACCTTTTTTTTTTAAAAATATTTATTTAGTTTCAACCAATATAAATTTTTACTTACACTTTAGTTAGTGTTGCAGCTTACAGGGGAGCTATTTTTGTAAAACAATGTTGTTTTAATCTTTAATGTATTTTCTTCACCTGTTCCTCTTGAGCTTTGTGTAAAATTTTTCCTAACTTTGTGTCATATCTAACTCAAATAGTTTCAATGGAGTCAAAATTCATTAAAATATGCTCTATCTATTCCAAGAATATTCAGACTTAAAAAAAGTCAGATTATTTTGTGTTCTTTCAACCCAAACTGAAATGCTAAAGGAAATTATAAATTCTATTTTTTGTTGATAAATTTCTGAACCTCTGAAAATATTCTTACAAAATCTTCTGTGACTGCTTTAAAGTGTATCTAGACTTACTTGTTAGTGTTGTAAATATGGTATGTGTAGTTTATATTTTTTATCATAAAGTATATTGGTGATGGTGAGAAACATGGAAATATTTAAAATACGTACTATCAATTTTTGACTAATATGAAGATTTGATTGCAAAAACAAATAGATAATATTAGTAAAGAAAAATTGATTTCTAAATAGCAAATTTTGATAGAAAAACACATAGCTATGAATTGGAACATTTGTGGAAAGGGAGGGACAGGGCTGGCCGGCTGGCAGAGGACAAAACAATTTCTTACCCAGGACCTAATAAATGAGCATAAAGTATAAAGTATTATTCACATGAAGCATAAATTTGATGAGCGTCAACGCGAGTTACAAAGCTGGAACAATGTAAACAAATGGAGCCATTCACATTGTTTTTGAAAATTACATGTAAACAGCTCCATTTGTTTACATTGTTCCAACTTTGTTGACGCGCATCAAATTTACGCGTCATGTGAATAATGCTTAACAATGCGTTTTTGTTATCAAATCATTCTTATTAGTCATATTAGTGATTGCTGATTGTGCCCTAATTTAAACGACAATATTTTAAAATAATAACACATGTTCTCTTTGTCTACAGCTGCCAAGCCAATAGAAGAGGATGATGATATGAAAGAACTGGAAGCTTGGGCATCATAAATTTTAAATATTCATTGTAAATGGTTTGCCTACCCAGCTTTCAATAAACATAAATACTGTATTTTGAGTTCTTAGTTTCTAAAACATCACATTACTACTTTATGCTGCTCTTATAATGTTATTTTACCCGGTTATTTACATAACATTCAAACCCACTTTTCAAAATCTAGTAGTATACCTATCTGCTTTTCTTATAACAAAAAATTGAGAAAATCTAGGGCTGGCTTTACGTATAAAATTAAAAGTGAGTTTTTCTCCCTCCAGCAGCTTGGTAGAATGGTTTAGAAACTATGCACTCATTATAGTTGCTGTCTGGTAAAAATTTGAGTCCTATAAAGATGTTATTGAATTTACTTTGCGATAATAAAGCTATTGACTAATAAAGGAACAATTGTTTTGAGGCCGGCCCTCTGGCCATTAGTGATTTCGCTCACACCTGCTTCTACGTCTACTTACTACGCATGTGCAGAACGTTGACACAGAAGTGGATGTTAGCAAAATCACTTAAAGTCTGCCTCAAAACAGTTGTTCCTTTATAAGTCAATTAAGGAAAATAAACCATAATGGTTAGGTATGATAAATTTGGAAGAAAAAAAAAAAAAGAAAAGAAAAGAAAAAAAAAAAAAAAAAAAAAAAAAGAAAAAGAAAAGAAAAGAAAAGAAAAGAAAAGAAAAGAAAAGAAAAGAAAAGAAAAGAAAAGAAAAGAAAACCAGCAAGGACCTTACCATAGTGAAGAGAGTTCATAGTGAAATTTTGATAGCACAGAGATAATGAACTATCACATACTGGCTATCTTTCGGCACTAAACTCCAAGAGGAACAGAGTGTGTTTTGCCTTCGTCAGTCCTTACAAACTCGGAGAGAAACTATGAATCATAGTTCATAGATAGAACCATGAGATTCTCTTCTTTAAGGCTTCTCTTTGTGGTTTTCTGCCATCTTTTTCTTTCAAATTTATCTTACTGTATCTGCTTGAAATTAAATTGAAGCAGTCAAGGAAGATACAGTGAGAAAATGAAAATAATTAATAATAATTAGAAAATTATAATAAAAGTAATTATTAATGAGAACAGACAAGGTCTTGCTAATGTTATCATAAAAGTGATATTGCTCACCATTTGTAATATGATGCAGCTATGATGATTTTCAATAAACATGCAGCAAACATGCTGCACTATACTTTGATGTTAAGTTTAGCAAGATTGCGTGTAGGGTATGTACTATAGTACTAAGAATAATATTTTTATAGGATTTAAATGCTATTACCAAAGTATAAATTAATCATCTTTTTAATAATTTCACAGCTAAAAATATTTTATGATTTGAATTACAGTACTTTGTTTATATAGATTATTAATTTTTATATTATCTTGTAAAACTATATTACGGTATACATATTTTATGAACTGGTATCTTAAAAATTATTTCAAAGCTAATTTGAATCCATGTATGTGTTTGCTGTAAATTTTTAATATTACAAAATGTGATCCAATTAAAAAAAATTAAAAGTCAAAATTTGCTGTCTTGTTAAAAAAAAAAAAAAAAAAAAAAAAAAAAAAAAAAAAAAAAGCTGGACAATTAAACATCTATTTCTTTTAAAAAGTAGTCTCAAAAGTTATCATAACAATCTTCAAGCCTTGTCTAAATTTTAATTATTAAATACAATATTTTATGCTATAAAATCAGACAGATGACAAAGAAATAAATAATATTATATTAATAATAATAATGAATGGGTTATATAAAAGGCAAAGTAATTATCTTGATCTGTATATTGTAAATAAGACTAAAAAATAAAGTTAAATGGGGGCTGCTTGTAAAAAAATGTTATATTTTGCTATTTTGACAGCATTTAGAGAGTAAATAATATTGCAAAAAAGTTTCAATAGAAAGAATTAATGACAAATCTAAATTTGTTGTTTTGATTTCATGGCCCCCATAAAATTGTGCTTTTATGAAAATGGCTATAACTTTTTATATTATATCTTGATTCTGTTTTAATAACAGATACAATATTAGATTACATTATATACCTATGTATAAGCAAGCACCACACCAATGTTTAGTGAATACTAACTTATCACAGTCTCAAAATTGCCCATGTCTTATTAATGACAAAAGAAAATAATAACAATAATAATAAAATGTACATTTAAAATTCTAAATTAATATATTTTAAATTTGTTTTATAAAAAAAGCTAAATGAATACCTACAGTAAAGGAAAAAAATATTTAATTTAAATCAAAATGCTTTTCAAAATAAAAACATATTATATATAACTTTGGTTTTTACTCTTTAGGGTTTTAAAATGTCCTAACTTAAAAAAAAAATCTAGAAAAAAATTCAGGAAAATATAGTTATTAAATTAAATATATGCTAGGCAAAATAAACTATGCAATTTACATAATTTAATTTAACATAACATAATTTAATTTACAATATTTTATAGAAAAAACATACAGATTAGGAAAAATTGGAAATGGAGATAGTGTGAGCTTATAGACTGACAGAAACACTATATCGGGCAAAGCAAATGGTCTATCTCGATTTTTCATTTTTGTCATTTTTGTCGATTGTTGTTCCCGAACGTTATCGAGATGGCGCTCGAGATAGACCTTTTGCTTCCACTGACAAAAAACGAGATAGACATTTTTTTCACAACAATATCAATAATATAGTCTTTTATGCAAGCAAGTTTTTTCCTATGTTTAGGATAGTTTTAGTAAAAATTGTATTCACAGCTAGAGGTAGAGCAAGTTGTGCATATGTCACAAGTCACAGGTTTTTCTCCATACTTAATTGTCTGAAACTATTTTAATATTAGTTCTCCTGAGCTGCTGGCTGAATTTGCATACTTGCACTCAAAAGACGAAAATTAAATAGCACCAAATATCTTTTAACATTGACCCATATGTTTTTCAAGTAATGGTGTGACCCTCTTGTACTAGTATCTTGGAGAAAAAAGAAAAAAGAAAAAAAAAAAAAAAAAGAAAAGGAAGGTTAAAACCGTATATTATTTTATTATATATCCATGGTTTAGAACTAGTTTACATGCTAAAGCTTCATCTGTACACATCCAGAAAATACCTCTCTGGACTTTATGCTATAAGGGCAGTAAGCTGCGACCTGTAGTTAAACCTTAGTCATATTTTTTTAATTGTTGCAACAATAAAAAATAATAACTTAACTACGGTTTAACTAGTTATAGTTATATAGCATTGCAGCTGATGGGGGTAAGAGCACTTCCCTTTTACTTTTTATTGCACCCACCCAATATTATTCACTCAACATCCATGTATTCTTAACTTCTTTTTTTTTTTCTTTTCAACAAGACATGACAACAATATATATATATATATATATATATATATATATATATATATATAGGATATATATATATATAAAATATATATATATATGTAAAGATGGGGGGGGGGGGGGGGGGGGAAGTTAGCCAAGAATAACTGCAAGCTCTTCAGGGCAAGCCAACAGCATTTCTCATTAACTTAGTGATTGATCTACACACCTATGGTGCATAAACTTAATTAACTTGTCTCACTTATAGAGCACTTATAGAGCCACAGTTATTTTGTCATACATTGTGTTTTACGTCCAGTACTATGTACATTCTACTTTCTCAAACTACTTTAGACCACAATGGTTTAGACCTGCTCTTTCTTCTACTCCAATCCACTGTTTTGGAAAATCATTTTTGCAATCTTCTAATCATTCATCCTTTCCACATGGCCAAACCATATGGTTGAACACTTTTTTCAAATCTCTCAGTCACTGCGTTTCTTGCACCCCCACATTCATTCAATGCCCTACCTGATCATGTTTTACCACACATGTTCCAAAGGAAACTCATATCCACAGCATCCACCTACACTTTACAAATTCGCGGCTACCTGAAGCTTCTGCTATATAAAACAGGTAGGTGAAGTTCCAGGTAGCCGCAATTTTGTAAGGTGTAGATCGTTCATTCTTCGGAAATTTGTAAAGTGTAGTAGCTTCGTCTTGACGCAAGAAGATCGTTATACAGTTTTGCCTTAGGTTGGGTATTAGTGATCAATAAAATAATGCATATTATCATTTTTATTTATTTAAAGAACTACAAAGTAAAAAGTTGAATATCTTCAATATGAACATGGTATACAGACAAAATGGATAGGTAGGTTTATAAAATGCAAGATGAACAGGAATGCCATTTAATCTACACGTCTCTTCTTAACTAAAGACCCCAGCTGTAACAAAAGTAACAAAAGTTAGTTACTGAAAATAAATACTTGAGGAGATATTAACTAAACAAATACTTGGACAGTAAATCTACTTGTAAATAAGCTACATACATTTTGCTAATTAAGGTTTAAATTAATTTCTGAACTGTAATTAGATAGCCTTTCTAAATAAAAAGGAACTATCCAAAGCTATAAATGCTTGATTTTCTGCCTGCCTACACAGACAATTTTAAAACATATTGAATAAGAAGTGTATTGTCAGTAAGGATAGTTTATTTATAATGCTCTCACCACGAGTACTAAGGATTGGGCCACTTACAACATTTTTAATGTTTCAAGTTCAAGAATATATATATTAGAAATTATGTTCCACAGTGTACCTCAATATCTTGGTTCTAATAGAATAAATTAAGGAATAAAATAAAAAAGGAAAGGACAGAGGAAACCAGCAAGGGCCTTGTCATAGTGAACTAGTGAAGACAGTCCCATAGTTCGTTGAAAATTTTGCTAGCACAGATAAAAAAAACTAACACATATTGGATAGCTTTCAGCACTAAACTGTAAGAGAAAATGGAGTATGTGTGTGTGGCTTCTTTGAGTCTGAAAGAACCATAGAAGGCCCAAATAATCCGTTTCCTCTTGGAGTTTAGTGCTAAAAGCTATTCAAGTGCTAGCAAGATTTTCCCCGAACTATAGGAACTTCTTCACTATGGTAAGACCCTTGCTGATTTCCTCTATCCTTTGCTTTTATATTATTACTGTTCTCTGTTAATATTATGTGTATGTTAAGTGGTCCTAATTATTATAATGATGATATAATCTACACAGTTTAGTCATGAAATGAATATAATCTTTAATCGATTTAATGCAGGACAATATACAAATAAGGGTATATAGCAACTATAAAAACACAACTATGTTTTTCTCATTATGAGCCTCACCAAGTCTGAGATCATTGAGGATGAGTCAGTAGTTGGTGCAGATTCAGGGTTCAAGCCAGCAGAAGTTCCAGAGGTGTTTGCAGCAGAGGCAGCAGCGGGGGCTTTGGCTTTCATGTTACGATGTTGTGGGAAACTTGGCATCAATTTAGGCTCACATGCTGCAAAAATAACAAACATTTATTATTTTGCAATTTTTATAAAAAATAATAATAATAATAAACAATTTATTCTAATAAGTTACGTGGCTATATTTAAAACTACCCAGTAACAAAGTTTAGTTTTGTACTACTCTACTACCCATTGAAAAAGCAAATAATCACTAAGCAATGTATAGGCTGACCAACATAAGGAATTCTCCCCAGCAAACACAACTTTCTGAAAATGTACTTGCTAGAAACTACAAGAACACTATATGTGACTCTGGGACAAGTACTTGTCCTACACTTGCCAGGTAAGTGTACAGTATTTTGTCATATACAGTAGATTTATCATAAGGTACATTTTCTGTTACTGGGCATGTACATGATAAGTAAACATGTGATTACTAGGTCAGGTAATAGAGTCACCAGAGTTAAAATTGACAAATAGAAAAGAAGAAGAAAAAAAAAAAAAAAAAGTTGATTACTATTGTTTCTCTTTTCTAATTGTGTATTTTATTTTAAACTTGCTACTCAGGTGTTAGGTTCACACTCTTTACCTGATTTACACCCTCCACTTTTTTTGCTAGTCAACTTACCTGTGACTACAAATTATAAGTTAATATAGTAATGCAGTACAAATTCATTTTCCAATAAATGCACACAATACCAAGAGAATTGTTTATTTAAATTATGATCAAACTCACGCATTGGAGGTTCCTTGAAGTATGAGCTTTGAAGACATTCCTCAGCAGTAGCTCGTTTGTTAGGATCATACATGAAGAGGAAGTTGAGTAGACGTAGGCCAGCAGGAGAGAGCCATGGGAATCTCTGCTTCAGGTTGTTGTATGGTTGTTGTTTTAGAGTGAAGCTTTGTAGAGCAGGCAGTGAGGAGAACTCTGGCCAGATTGAATCAGAGGGAGTTCCCAGGAGATCAACAATCAATTCAAGTTGGTGTAATTCAGCACGACCTGATAAATACATTGGTAAGTTGGTTTCAACATAAAAATGCATTTTTTTTTTTTTTTTTTTAACAGTTAGTGTTGCAATACACAGTATTATTAATTATTTTACTGCACAGCTCTGGACAAAAGTTCCCCAACAATTTGTATAGGCAACTTGCAACCACACTATGCTATCTTTATGAGAAAAAGCAGCAGCCGCTGCTGCCCTGTTCGGGAACTTTTGTCCAGAGCTGTACCATTAGTTTATATGCAAAATTAAGGAAAATAAACCATCATGGTTAGGTTGACAATATAAAAGAAAACGACATAGAAAACCAGCAAGAGCCTTACCATAGTTAAGAGAGTTCCATAGTTTGACACAAATCTTGCAAACACTCCAATATGTGTTAGTTTTTTTGTTTTTGTTTTTTATCTCTGAGATAGCAAGATTTTCATCAAACTATGTGACTCTCATCACTATTGCCCTTGCTGGTTTTCTCCATCCTTTTCTTTTATATCATGTACTATTAGATTAATCATCTATAGTTTTCCTATCTATAGTATCTATAGTAAAGTTATAGTTGCTGATGCCCTCTAATCTTTCTGTTTAATTTCATCAATAATCTTACAAAGTTTAAAAAGGCCTAACCATAGTGATATGCATAGGATATACCTATACCTATAGCTTACCCAAATATTTGCAAATAATAATAATAACCTGTTTACGTGATCAGCAAATTTAATGTCTTTCAACTACTATTTCACTGAAAGAAAATCAATGTAAATACTGAGTGGAAAGAGAATATTTAAATAATTGAAGCATATTTCATGGAAAATTATACTGTAATAAATAATATGCTCTATTGTTTTTAATGTTAACATTTGTACTATTTTGTATCACATATGTATTACGGTATAATATATTACCTGGTAGAAGTGGTTTGTGAGCCAAAAGTTCTCCAAGAATACATCCTGCAGCCCACATGTCGACTGAAGTTGTTTGTGTCTTGGCTTGAAGCAGAAGTTCAGGAGCTCTGTACCACAAAGTCACAACTCTAGGAGTCATTGGTTTCAGTGGACGACCAAAGAAACGAGCCAAACCAAAGTCGGCTATAACAAAACAACAATACTTGTAATGATAATTACAATTTATGCATTTTTTGTTTGTGCAATCTAACCATGCACACAGCTTAATATTATACTACTGCTGGTAAGTGATATAGAACATTAACATTATTCAACTTTAACTTGAGGGGAGCAGATGATGCTTACTGTATATTACAAAGAGAAGTGCAATAACATGGCTATTTACTAATTTATTCTTACCTTTTCTCTCCTCTCAAATGATAAATTTAAAAGAAATGGGTAGAAGAAACCAGCAAGACCCCTCCCCCCCCCCCCCCCCCCCCCCATCAATCGGTATACTACTTTATCAATGTGCAGAAAAAATTAACTTTGCAGTAATTGGAGATATTAAGGAAAATAAACCTTCATGGTTAGGTATTATAAATATAAAAGAAAAGGACAAGACAGGGGACACCAGCAAGAGCCTTGTTGTTTTATTCATAGTTTCTCTCAGAGTCAGTAAGGACTAACAAAGGGACAGACAATAGTAACTATAAAGGTAGTACAGTCGATTCACCAAAAGTTTTTTTTTTTTTTTTTTTTTTTTTTTGCTTCACACCGTCCTATCTAAACCCATGTTAAAAGGGGTCACTTTAATAAATCATAGCGCAACTAATACAAATTGTCGAGATATAAAAACCGTATCAAAACATGCCTAAATAAGTCAGCTAGTGTTTTTAAATCTATGTATATCCACCTCAGTTGATTAATATTATTAATTAATGATTTTCTGAGACGTTGTTATCCGCCGCTGAGATTGACTGTTGAAGTGACTTCAGACATCTCCTCAAAAGCGGTTTTCTCTCTACACCAATCACAGGCCTACAAAATGTGGTTACAACCCCGTACATAAGAAGAATGCGGTGACCATACTACCTATTTTAGTTACTATAGGGCAGACACGCTATTTTCTCTTAAAGTTTGGTGGAAAAAAATAATAAATAAAAATAAAGAAACCTAAAATGTGTTTATAATCTCTGTGCTAGAAAGAATTTTAACAAACTGTGGGACTCTCTTCACTGAAAGGCCCTTGCTGTTTTTACCATCTTTGTATCTTTATATTGATCCCATTTTTATGCTTTGGTACAGTATTTTCCTTTTCTTCATATAACTACCAGTATATATACACAATTGTGTTAGTAGTGTACCGCTAACTTGCTAACTTATTTTTTTATTTTTTGTTTGTTTGTGAGAAAAACATGCTTAAATACATGCTTAAATGTAGTTGCAGTGCATTGAAATAATAAAATATACTATCACAGCATGTGTACAGTAAAGACCCTTAACAAAGAAGAGACATCCCCTGATTTTAGGCTACCTGGATGTACACGGCCGCACGACAAGGCTGCATACACTCGATAAACTGCAGGCGGCGATCGACAACCAATCAGCGCTTCACTTTTTGGGGTAAAATTCAGCGGCCAATCAGAGCGCATTGATGTTCCCGCTATGATTTAAACATCTCTAGCTTCAAGGACGAAAGTGAAAGACAACGAAATTAATATATTTACTCAAATCAGAATATTATTTTAGTTGTTGTAGGACGAAAGACATAAAAATAATTATCGATTTTTACTGTTTCATTTTGTCACGGCAATAAATTAAATACGACGGCTGTACCAACTGCCGTCATATTTCCCGCATATCTGTTCTGTCTGCCGTGTTGTTAGTGATCTTTTCATCTGAAGGAGACTGTTGAATTATAATTATTGAAATTTTAGTTTGAAAGAGAGGAAAACAAATAATAAAAATATGAACAGGACGGAGAGAGAGAGAGAGAGAGAGTCTGGGCGGCGGCGCTTGGTTCTTTCCCTGCTTGCTAAAATTATATACAGATGTTTCATTCTTCCATCTCAAGCCACCGTGATAGCTCACTTGTCTACGCCTGGATGATATGTTCGAAAGGTTACGGGTTCGAATCCGTCTGACTTTTTCCTGTCTCTAATTCTTTTTTTTTTTCTTTTTTTCTATTATTATTTTTTTGTTTGTTATCATTTATCATTAATTATTATATTATTACACAATAATAATTCAGTTATTTAATTTTACAAAGAGTAAAAAAAAAATTAAATGCAAAATTATTTTCCTTTTTTTTTATCATTCTTTATAATAATAAATAACTGAATAATTATTGTGTTATATAATTATTAATAAAAAAAAAATAATAATAATAAAAAAAAAAAGAATTAGAGACAGGAAAAAGTCAGACGGATTCGAACCCGTAACCTTTCGAACATGCCATCCAGGCGTAGACAAGTGAGCTATCACGGTGGCTTGAGATGGAAGAATGAAACATCTGTATATAATTTTAGCAAGCAGGGAAAGAACCAAGCGCCGCCGCCCAGACTCTCTCTCTCTCTCTCTCCGTCCTGTTCATATTTTTATTATTTGTTTTCCTCTCTTTCAAACTAAAATTTCAATAATTATAATTCAACAGTCTCCTTCAGATGAAAAGATCACTAACAACACGGCAGACAGAACAGATATGCGGGAAATATGACGGCAGTTGGTACAGCCGTCGTATTTAATTTATTGCCGTGACAAAATGAAACAGTAAAAATCGATAATTATTTTTATGTCTTTCGTCCTACAACAACTAAAATAATATTCTGATTTGAGTAAATATATTAATTTCGTTGTCTTTCACTTTCGTCCTTGAAGCTAGAGATGTTTAAATCATAGCGGGAACATCAATGCGCTCTGATTGGCCGCTGAATTTTACCCCAAAAAGTGAAGCGCTGATTGGTTGTCGATCGCCGCCTGCAGTTTATCGAGTGTATGCAGCCTTGTCGTGCGGCCGTGTACATCCAGGTAGCCTAAAATCAGGGGATGTCTCTTCTTTGTTAAGGGTCTTTAGTGTACAGTAACAGTATTACATACCAATCTTGACACAGCCTTTGTCCGTCATGAGCAAGTTAGAGACTTTGAGGTCTCTGTGTACTACAAAATTTTTGTGTAAATACTGTAGTCCTCGGAGCAGTTGCAGCATGATGCACTTGACTTGAGACTCACTGAATGGTGCTTGCATGTTGTCCAGTAGACTGGCCAAGTCTTGTTCACAGTATTCCATCGACAAGAAAATGCTGAAATTTTGAACAACAATTACAGCTGCTCTATGATTACTTGTGCTTTAGTAGCACTTTTTATTTTGGGAAGGGAAAAAAAAAAAAAAAAAAAAGTGATGCTTTATTTTTCTAAATATCTGTCTAAACACTTTAAAAATGCAACTGTTGACTGCTAAAAGATTTAATAAGAGCATATCAATAATTATAAGTACAGAAGTATATTATATAATGTACAGCTCTAGCCAGAAGTTTGAGAACAATTTGTATAGGCAACCCGCAACCACACTGTTATCTTTATGGGAAAACGCTGCAGCCGCTGCTGCTCCGTTCTTAAACTTTTGGCCAGAGCTGTACACCTCTTGACAAAAGTTTGAAGACGATTTGCAACACACACCCACACTATGCTATCTGTATGAGAAAACGCAGCAGCCACCGCAGCCCACTTCTTAAACTTTTGTCCAGAGGTGTACCGCATACAACTACATCCAAAAACATATGCTCAGACTCAGAAACCATAAATTAAATACTGTAATACTGCTTACCTTTCCAGACTACGTCCAACAACCACTTCTTTGAGTTGAACAATATTTTCATGCCTGCATTTCAGTAATACTGAAATTTCACGAAGCCCACTGATTGGTAGTCCATCTTTCTCATGTTCCATACGAACTTTCTTCAGTGCTACGACTTTATCGCTTTGTCGCTCTGCTTTGTTGTCTTTTGCCCGGTCTACATACATAATAATAAATAGACATTATCAATATTGTACCTTACCTCTTTCATACTTTGGTGTCCAATAAAAACACTTACAAACTATTCCGTACGTGCCTTCTCCGATTCTATTGAGTTTTTCAAACTCTGATACAAATCTGCATTTGCCAAACTAAAACAAAACACAAGATTAGTATCTATAATATTGTTTATACAGTATATTTAAAAATATTATTAAGTACTCACAATGTCACCATCTGGAATTGGCATGGGTTTTCCAGTCAAGAAAGACGTAAGAACTCCACGTCTTGTGATCGGTGCAGAGGGATCTGGTCCATCGTTCTGTTTTTCCTCCACATCTGCCTCAGCTGGACGCTTGTTACCTGAAAAGCAATAAAAAATATTAGCAGATTGTTAATTTTTCACTAACACGTTTAGTAATTTTACAACAGACTAGGAATGCATCGTGAAAATAATAAATGAAACGTTCCAGAATGCTCTCAGAAGTCTCATATGTATGACCTCAAAATATTTACGTTATATCATACAGTAAAAACAGAGAGCTACATTAAATTACGACGGAAATACGTCACATAGACACAATTATAGAATCTAAGTACCTGCAAGATCAAACTAATAGTATGTTACATTACATACATATCATAATACGTAATAAAAAATGTATCAATGACGTGGTTGGTTATCAATGAAGGAAGTGGGCATGCCGGTTTTTAAAATTCAACTTTAATATCAATAAATAGACCTTACCTTTTGTCATTATTATGTTATATGGTTTAGTTAAATTCAATCAATTATTCATTTAACTCTAAAAACACAATAGAAAAGTAGAATCATACAGCATAAAGTTGAAACAAAAAATGCTAAGTGGTCTCAAAAACAATGTTGTTTACTTATGGCCGCCGTCCGCAACTGATTATATTATAAGCTGGAGCGCTAAATTTTGAAATCAAGAAAATATTTGTACAAGCTCCTTTTTTTCGAAAAAATAAAGGCTATGATTTTAAAATTCTTAATATTTTGTTAATTTTAATGATCAAAATATGTGTTTATCAATACTTTCCTTTAAACCTTTAAAATAATAATTATAATAGCGAATCGCCATTTTTATTGTACCCTGCAGATATTTAACTATATGCAACCCGTTAAACTTGCAAGCTCAAAGAGTTGCCTATGTAGTAAGGGGCACTTTTTTTTTCAGATACAACAGTATCCTAAAATTTTGAATTTAACATTTCATTTGAAATAAATTTAGGAGTATATATATATTTTTTTATTATGCTATTTAGTATTTTAGTATATTTAGTATAATATATCATTCCCCAAAAAATGCTAGTTACAAAATATTAGACTATAATCTTATTTTGTAAAGTAAAAAGGTTATAAATTTGATTTACATAATGATCATTCAGAAATGAAAGAATATCAAATTAAAATGTGGTGAAATGATGGGAGTAATAGTTGAGGGATGAACGAACAAGAAAAGGAGGGATAGAGAGAGAGAGAGAGAGAGAGAGAGAGAGAGAGAGAGAGAGAGAGAGAGAGAGAGAGAGAGAGAGAGAGAGAGAGCTTTTGGTACGTGGGCGGGTGTAATATTGAGGGCGCGGGGAAGGAGGGAGAGAAGAGAGAGATCTGCCTGCTGCTTCCTCTACTGCCACTGCGCTCTCTACACTGCCACAGAGAGAGAGAGAGAGAGAGAGAGAGAGAGAGAGAGAGAGAGAGAGAGAGAGAGAGAGAGAGAGAGAAGAGAAAGAGAGGCAGTGGAGAAAAGGGCCCCTATCGATTTCTTGTGTTTAGTCCTTTGCGCATAGCGCCATCTTGGACTCCTTAAAACCTCCCACGCAGTCGTCTCTTTCTCTCTCATCTCCTCCTCCCCCCAAACCCTCATGCCCCCATACTTACTACTCCTCATACCCATTTTGCCTGTGTGCTACCGCCCGCACAATTACCATCGAGGTGCCGTGATCATACAACGACAGAACAGTCGTCTCTTTGCATTGCTTCCAGATATATATGTGCCACTATATATACCATGCACAACATGTATAGATAACAGCTATATACAGTATACGACAATCATCATACTGCAACGCATAAGCATCAAAACACCTTACTTATAACCAAATGTCTTATAAATAAATTTTTATGCAAATATCTTCGTTGCTATATATTACATAAGCAAAAAGAAGGGAGATAAAAATATAGATTTAAGCTTAAATCTTATTTACAATTTTTTGTAACACAAAAATTTACATTTTTTAACTATGTTAAAATTTTGGCTCTACTCTACCTGTTACACCTCGCGAAAAGTAGAAATTATGAACACTTAGAGACTACAGGACTATTTCCTGAGCGTTAAACTTAAGTAATAATTAACGAAGACAGTACATAGTTAAAGGAATTAGGTACAATTAAAAATAATGCATTTTCTTCTTGCAGACACACTAAATTTTATTTGAATTATCATTTGTACACTAATTAATTTTTCAAAAACTATTGAAGAAGACATCAAAGTAGTTTCTTTTAAATTTTTGATCTATTCCTTAAGTACCTTGCATTATTAATTTTAAAAAACCTTAAATATTCCTAAAAGTATTTATAATATTAATTCTTTACATAAATATTTTATTTTTGTTAAAAAATAACCATAACTCATAACCAAAATTAACCTTATACCGTATTTTATATATAAATATATAAAAAGCTGCATTATGCAAAAATAATACCTTTATACTTGACTGATATATTTATTATTATTATTATTTAGATATAATGTATAATGATGTTATATCACTTTTTGTAGTGTTGCATATTAGTTTGCGCGCGCATCTAAAAACCCCTCGTTCGTTTCTCACTTGGTCCGCCCAGTTATATGTGAAGAAGAGAGAGGCGCTATATTCTTGTAGCTTTGTAAAAGGTAGATCTATACTGACAGGCCTAGAATAAAGCTGGACACGATGTAGTGGCCTATTTTGTTTTTAGTGTTTTTAAGTGAATATAAAAAAAAAGTGCAAAAGTTATAACAATATATTAAGTGCACATTTATATATAATATATTTAAAATAATAATATACTTTATACATTGTGAACCAAAAAACCCCATTTGTGTGATGAAAACATGCAATCGATTTGCTACGAAACTGAAACGAAAAGCTCGGGCCGAACCGAGCAAACTCCAGCACCAGTAGTATAGCAAGCAGTAACCTCTTGCAGTATTATGGCAAATCATTTCTGTTTTTGTTGATTATTTAACAGATAGTTATTTATTAATATGTTCATTGTTATAACAGTGTTTAAATGGTAAAATAATTAAACAAACAAAAATTATTAAAAACATATTTTATAAAGTGATGATGTAAATAAATTATTTATTATAATAATTCAGATAAAAAAATATCATAAAAAAATTGAACATAATTTAAATTCACAAATTCATTGTGTTAAATAAAATAAAAATTACTTTGGGATTATATTTATTTTAAAAGAATAATCATTTAAAAAGTTAAACGTTTAATTTTATTGGTTTCATATAAATAAAAGTTGTTTTAGTTCTTATAACCTATTGTTAAACAAAAAAAGTGTCAGAAGAAACCTTATGAATTGTATTGTTGTAACAATATATTCAAACAAAGAAGCAACACATTAGACATAATCTCTACAAAGTATATATATATATATAAAAATTGAACTTGAAAGCATTTGTTGATATTACATTTTAAAACAAAAATATATACAAATAAATAAATAATAAAATACACATTATCTAATATATAAAGTGGACCAAAATCAACCATGAGCTGTATTGCAACAATCGGACAAAATGGCTCCTCAATTGTTCAGCTATTCTCACCTCGAGAGCGAATACAAGGTAAGTTTTTTCTACCTCGTGTCTTTGTGGTGCACCATTTAGTACCCCCCTACTCCACCTACCCCCACCCCCTTCATCCGCCACTTCCCTCAGGAGCCGCTCGGCAGCCAAGAACAAGCAACACTTTAATTCTTTGTTTTCCGTGAGAGAAATTAGGTCAAGAGATTTTTATGTCCATATTCATTTTTTTTTTTTTTTACAAAAAAAAAAAAAAGAAAAAAAAAAAAAGAAAAAAAGAAAAAAGAGGAAGAAGAAGAGGAAGAAGAAAAACAACAAGAAGAAGAAAACGTAAAAGCACAAAAAGTCTAAATAAAAAGCATTTTTAGATATTGCCTAGGTACTATGAAAATCAAATTAAGAACACACTACGATAAATAAATAATAATATTGATTAATAGTACATAATTTAGAGGAAGGGCAGTAAATTATCGCTAAATTTTGCTGTGCTGAGATCTATCAAAATTTCATAGAATATTGTTGTTATTTTTGTATTTCAAAGTATCTTGTTGTAATAATAGAGAATCCAGATTTACTTTCTGAAATTTTCGATTCGCTGAAAAAACTTCAACAGATAAAAATAAAATTCATTTTCTAGGAAAGGTTGATATAGAAATGTTCTAATTCTGATAATTCTATATTATAAAAATAGATAGTGCGTTATTAATTTTATTGAAAAAAAAAAGCTAATTTTTATTTTATTTATTTTTATTTTATTTAACTCATATAGAACACATTACATAAATTTATTATGTACATTCAGTTTTTACGCTTTAGGGAGAAATTTTGCTCAGTTGAAGCTGTATCGTATTACAAATTATATAAGAAATAAAGATAAAGAAAGATGAGGTGATTGTCTTCTCACATTGTTAGATATATAAATGATTTTTCTCAGCCAATTCAAAATTCAATTAAAAATTTCTTTAATTCCAATCCCCTTACAATCATTTGCAATACAAAATTACATCTTCTGTTGAAGGTTGTACATGGAATTGTCAGCTTACAAAAGTTACAGTCAGGACCAAATATCTTATATCAACTTAAGCATTTACAGTTTTACACACAAATATAGGCGGGGGACACTTTTTTGTATATTAATAATAATAAAAAAAAGAGAGCGCAACAAACAAGAAAGAACCCCGATGATTCAATTCATAAAAGGTAACAAATTATTATTTTAATATTCACGTCATATAGAATTAAGAATATCTTACCATTCAGAACAGGATATAACAATTGTAAAAGCTTTTACAAGTTGAATTTTCATAATATATAATATATTAATTACAATGCACAGTAATTGCATAAAGTAATGCAAAAGTAATTATTGTTTAATTAAATACTAAATATATTATATATTAATATATTTCCATATTTGATATAATCTAATTTTGATTACTATTCCATTTTCTTTGCTTAAATATAATTAAAAACATACAAAATTAATTATTAATTTGAGAACGATGTTGAAATATTTTGTAGATGAAAATGGACTACAGAAAATACTTTATAATGGGAATTCAGTCAGGAAGTGATTGTTGTTGTTACACTAACTTTTATGACGAAATTTCATGTAATAAGTGATATACATTACAAGAAAATATTATATGAGTATGAGTAAATATGAGTTTCTTTCTTATTTTTTGGAATAATATCTTTGAAAAAGATAGTCAGTAATAGCTCAAAATGTTTTGTACGTACTGTCTCTCTTGTGTATCTTTTTTGTATATCTTTTTGTACTTACAGTAATAAAATTTATTGCTCCATTTTCAAAACTGTAACAATAGTATTTTTCCTTGGTACTAACGGGATGGCAGATTATTTATATTCCTAATAGCTTTACGTGACAAAAAATTTGACCCCAAGTTTCTTAAATTAATTTTTCTACAAATTTAATGACATAAAAAAATTATAACAAAAATGCAGCTATAAAACAAGTTTTTACTCCGCAAAGAATTTTAAAAAGGTTCATTTGTCATTTTAGTTCTGTAAGAGTAAATTTCATTTCATGTTTTTTTGTTTTAATGCCGGCATTTTTTAAATATTTTTATTAATAACAATAATTTGTTAGAGGTTTATAAAAGCTTTGAAAATGATAAAATAATAACTAGCTTTCCAAATATACACCATCTGGTTTCTCACCATTTAACAGTGGCTTATAAATATATTAAATGTATTAAATTTTTGAATATGAGATTTAAAATGAGTGTGATTGATTTTACCAAACTATTTCTAGTTATAAAAAAAATTGCAATTTCTATCGGGATATTTAATTTAAGAGTAAAATGATTCATAAAAACAAAAATAATAATAATAACAACAAGAACGATTTCTTTAGAATACAGGTTTGCATATTATTTAATTATTATTTGCATATTATTTTTCATCGAAAACATGCTCATACGCTTGTACAAATTGATGTACTGTAATATAGTTGTTGTGGATAATGAATAGAGTTTACGTAACAAATTCTAAATACGTAATAATAATAATAAATAAAAATATATTCTATTATAGTAAAAAAAAAAAATTAACATTTTTATTATTTAAGAAAAACTATTCTCTCCGTTGATAAATCGTGCCCAGTTTAGAAATTTGTCTCATTAAAATATACTTATATGCCTCGAATAAAATCCAATAGGTCATTTTAACAACCCACTAAAAAGTTATGTTTTGAAACTCCCACACACTTGCAAGGGAAATTTGTAAAAACTCTTAATAACTTTTTTGGGAAAAGGTCATTTTTAATCCTACATTTTCTAGATTTGTTTTATTTTTATATTGTTATTTTAAAAATAAATTCTTTTTTATTTCTTCATTTTTATAACAAATCAAGAAAACATAAACTACATTTTTTATAAATTTTCAAAGAAGTAAATTATACTGTTTATAAAAATTATATTAGAAAATATGCAAAATAAAGCAAAATGCAAAATAATTTAAAATAAAAATTGTTCTGTAGTTCATTTATAAAATTAAAAGAGAGAGAGAGAGAAAGGCCACAATCTTAAAAAAAATACAAAATTAAATTATCATTATTAAATTAATAATAATAGAAATAACTTTATTAAGGCACTTTATCATTTAAGTTTTATATTATACGGTATTACTGTAATCAGGAAAAGCAAATTAAAAATAATTTTTTTTATACTAACGACAGGCGCTAGCTCATAATTTCCATAACATTATCAAGAATAAATGAACGAATATTGGAAATAAAAAAAAAAAAAAAATAGAAATATTAAACTGATTTATAAACTATATATTTAGATTTTTTATTCTGAAGTTTTAGTCCATACCTGAACCTACTCAACATAAAAGATGACCAGTAGACTATCCTACACGTGTATAAAGAAAGGGGAATGACCCACATGCGGTGAACTGACGTCATAAAGAGGTGTATGTACTGCATGTGTGTAGTGTGTACATATACCTAAGTTCACGTGAATAAATAAAATAACTGTTGAAAATATAAATTATATATTATAAACTTTTTTTTATTTTATTTTATTTATTTTGAATCAGGAATGTAATTATTCAATTCATATGCTGAAATTTTTTCATTGTTTTATTTTCGTGAAATAATAAATATATATTCTGTATTTCAAATTGAAAAACTTGATCATTTCATTAACTAATTAAAAAGGTTAAAAATAATTTTAATAGTTAATTGCATTAAAATTATTTTTCTTTATTACAACAATGATTCAAATGAAATGAAGTTGCAATTTTTAGATTATTTTCAGCTTGCTGCACGTTACCTTAAGTGTCCAAAAATTGTAGTGATTTCGTTTCAAATACTTTTCCACTACCTTTTAAATCGTTTACATATAAAATAAAATAAATATATAGCAAAAGTTAACTTTCTTTGGAACTTAACATTTTTAACATTTTTCTTTGTTTTGACGGAAACACGTGTATGGTATACAGAATCGCGTCTTTATTTAGGACTAAAAAAAATAATTTTCTTAAAAGAGCGAGGTTTAGGCCTGACAACACATTAATAAAGGTTTAATAACAAAATAAATATATAAATTATTAGCATATTTGCAAGGTATATAGAAAAACAAGCATATTTAATACAAATGTAAAAAAAGTCCATTGAATAGAAAGTAAAATAAAAAAATATTAAGTTGAATGTCTCATTACAGCAAGGTACGCTGACTGTTGGGCAAGGACGCTTCACGTGTCTCTCAGTGTAATTAGCTGCAGCTACTAGGCGGTTTGTGATTCCGGAGGCGAGAGGAGTTTCAAAGCTTTGAATTTTTTAAGCTCAAAGTTGTTTTATTAAATTTGGAAATCTCTCGTCGGCTGCCTAGGACGTAGGTTTTCTGTGGTTTCCCTTCGTCAATTCAGGTGAATACCGGGGCAGTTCCTTTTATTTTAGGCCACAGCCGCTTACCTTCCAAATCCTAGTACCCGAATTTTGACCTCCTCCCAAATCCTTTTTTCCGCTGTACGGGTCTTGTCAGGTACCATACTTGGTATTGTGGGCTGAAAAATCCTATTTGACTTTTCCTTCCGCCTATGCCTATAAGTACCATTTCTATGACTGGACTACTTGTGGGTTCGCGCGGTAAAGCAAATAAAACAAAATAAAACAAAAACAAAGTGTTTGCTTAACGGGAGGAGTCTCATACCTACCCAATGGTTTAATTTTGTTGCATATTGTAATGTTTTGTCTTTTTACTGTAATATTATTGGCTCAATTTATGGCCAAGGTTCATGTAATATGGCTGAAATAGCCCTGTATACGCCTTAATAAAAGATTGTTATTATTATTATTATTATTATTATTATTATATATTTATAATAATTTGTTGCTCAATCATGAAATCAGTTGTAATATTTAAAAATATATATTATTAAATTTAATTTTTATGTACTTTTTATAAATAATCTTATGTCAAACACCGAGAAATTTATAGATAATCTATAAAATTTGACGGCAATCGTATCGTGATCGTATTGGCGTGAAAATGAAGAACCATCTGCCATGCTGCTAAAATTGTAGACACAATTATCTCCACTTTTAAATTTTTTGGCACCTACACAAAATGTTAAAATTCATTAAAATATTTCAACTTAATATTTACGTTCGTTTTGCAACGGTTGTTGCATATTAGTTGCGTACTCTCTTATGACTAAATGATACAGATTTCTTGAATTTTACTTTTACTTATAGATTTTTTAGATACTTGTATAATCATAAAAATATAAAAAAAAACAAAACTAAAAGACATTAATGCTATAAACCACATAAAACAACATGTCCTTTTTAATAAATAAACACGAATTGGGATCTTCAAAACTGATGACAATTTTTACCAGAATGTTAATGTAGCCCCACGAGACAACGTGAAAAAACTGTAAAGTATGCAATTTGCGTGAAAATTCATGTTTATGACGTCAGAAACATGCAAAAATTTGTATAAAAATGTTGTGCGGGTTACATAAATCGAATTTTCTGATCACTGCTACGTGGCTACAGTTGGGTTTTGGGACAAACTAATGTTAATTATGCAAGTCCCATCAAGTGTTTTGTGATATAAACGCTTATGTTTTTCTCTGGTCTATTCCTTTAACTAAAACATATCATTCACATATTTTTTCTGATGTTTAATCATATTTCGATCATACTCCCGAAATAGCAATAAATAGTTCAAATATATCTATTAATAAAATTATCTTATCTATCAGTTAAATTGTAAGAGCTATATAACTTTGATAAGAATTAAACAACGTGTTTGATAGATTAACGTAAGGACTTTGAGAAGTAGGAAAAAAATAAAAAATAGAAGGCATTAATTGTTTGATCTTAATGACCGAAAACTTTGTTAAGTATGTGTGTCCTACGTTGTGTCACAATTAAGAAACAAGATTAATTAGTTACATATACTTTTTATACACGTATTAAGTCTATTCGTTATACATTATAAAGCATTAAACACATACGTAGATACGAAAGTGATAATATATTTTACCATTCAAAAAGTCGTGCACAATTTGCAATGTTATTCTTATAAGAAAAACACGTTCTGAATTTAAATGTTAAAACTAATTATCCCAATGATTAAATTATTTTTTATTGGGAAATTACATAACAAACTACATCTTAAATAAATAGATGAAAATTGTATCTAAAAATCGAGAGAGAACACAAAACGACGTGTGTAATCATCTCCCAGTTGACAGCAGAAAAAACTGATTTGTCAAAATAACATAATAAATAAAATAATATTTTCAAATAAAAAAACAAGTATTATAGATTAATAATAATAATAATAATGAATGGTTTTTATTAGAGACCAAAAAAGGTACAAACCCTCTTACATGGTCCTCTGACTTTTTTTAACAATATATACTTGTCAGATTAAGAATCCAATATAATTTTTCATAATTTACTTCCAATGCTTTAACTATAAAAGTTGTAGGTAGAAAGGACAATATCTTTCTTTTGGTCCTTGAAATAAATTATATATAAACACACAATATATATGTGGAGTTATGGAGCTGCATTCATATTGTGTGTCATGAGGTTAAAACCTTCCACCCCCAACCCCCTCTTGAGAACGTAACTATGGTTTGAACTTTAACCTTGGTACGTTGTTCTGTTTTCTATCATGTGCTTTGTTTTGTGTAGTTCAGGTCATTCAGTATATTTGTGTTTTATATGTGTATATATATATATATATATATATATATATATATATATATATATATATATATATATATATATATATATATATATATATATAATATATATATATATATATATAATATACACACCTAAACATTTTACGTTAAAAAGAAAAAAAGTATTACCATTTTATGCTATTATTATACGGTTTTACGTATAGTATTATTTTTTTTTTAAATAAAGCAAATAAAACAATACAAAATTATTGCTTGAATGAATAATCTGCTTTGTTTTCATTTTTGTATCTAAAAAAAAAAAAAAAAAAAAAAAAAAAAAATGGATCTGTGTTTTTAGGTAAAGTTAGACTATTTAAATTTCTATAGGGATCAATTTATTAATATCAATAGCTTTAATAAAGTTAATTAAATTTTTATCTATAGACTACACAAAGTGTAAGTTGTATCTTTTATGCTTGAAATATTGAAAGAAAGAAAAAAAAAAAAAAAAAGAAAGAAAGAAAGATTAAAATGTAGATGAATCTTGAAGATATAACAGAGATAATCATTTTATAGACATTTTTTTTTTCAAGATTGTTTAGGATTAATATCAAAACTTTTTTTCCCATGTGACCGCTCACACTTGTGTATATCTGTTTTACACGCGTGTTTCACCGCACCTCAATTTTGCCGCACATGCCAAAAGACCTTGCTTTTTAACCATACCATCTCATAAAGACAAACAAACATAACCCACATTAAAAAAAAAAAAAAAAAAAAAAAGTTTTAGTAAAAGCAAGCAAAAATCATGGTTACCAACTTTTAAAAAAATTCAAGGAAAATCCTTCAATATAAATATATATTTATTTAAAATTTGTTATTGGTGTGAACATACCACACTGTGAATAATACGTATATGTATGTATGTATGAATCTCTCTCATATATATACACACATCTCTGGCGCGCTCACTCTCTCGTGCAGAACTGACGGCTGTCTCATTAATATAACAAGCGGGTACGAGGACATACTGAGCCGCAAACCTCTCGACCTTGCTTCACCAAAATTACAAACATTTCCAACGACTCATAATTTTTATCTCATTTTTTTCCCTTTACACATTATTTTTTTTTACTATACATACATAGGGATAAAAAAAAAAATACGAGAATGCTATAACATGTTCTTTTTTTTTTATTTTAATACTAAAATTTAATGAGTCTATTTTATGAATATTTTAGATAAATTAATAAAACGTAAATAATAATTCAGTATTTAAGTCTGATTTTATTGATATATTTCAGGTAGCGAGTGAAGTTGATATATATTTTTACAATGTTTAAAAAGTAAATACAAATGTTCTGATTGTGAAATAAAACACTAGTTTTTCGTAACAAAAGTAGTTTGATAAGTTTTAATTTGTATAATTTAAATGATTGATAGAATACTATTTCATTTGGTAGACTACTGTATTATTTGATAATTTACTAAAATTTTCATTACATCTTTATACTCTAATATGATATGTTATTTATATGTTACATTAACGAGAGACACTGCAAGAGAGAGAGAGAGAGAGAGAGAGAGAGAGAGAGAGAGAGAGAGAGAGAGAGAGAGAGAGAGAGAGAGAGAGAGAAAATTACGATTTCAGTTTACTTCAATTTACTTTTGAATTTGAAACAAAAACGGAAGTTAATAACTATACATTTTATATACTATTTTTATACTAGTGGTCCATATCACCTTGAAATGTAGGCAACCAGTAGAGAAGATGTGTACAACAATTTGCCTATATTATAGGGTGTGATAGAAACTTATTTTTTCAACATCAAAATAATGTCTAAAATCTTAAAATTGAGATATTAATTTCTTTCTTATGTGTCTCTCCACAATTATGAAATTTAGTAATTGCTTGACGTTTAGTAATTAAAATAATTTATATTTTTTTTATTTTAATAAATTTTATGCATTCCAAGTTGAATTAAACTATTGCTCTACCGAATGGCTTTATTCAATCACTTGCTTGATACTATTGTGCGTAGTGGCCATAATGGTGCTTAAATATTAACTAAATTATCATGCAAAAACCTTGCGGAGGACCATGTATGGTTTCTAAATAAAAACGGTTTATTTTTCATTGCTTTTTTATACGCTCTAGTCTTTTGCTACCATCTCTCTCTCTCTCTCTCTCTCTCTCTCTCTCTCTCGTAATTGTTAATTATTATTTATTTTAAAACTATATATATATATATATTTTGAAGATTTGTATGTTTTTTCTCTGTGTAATCACAAAATATAAAAAGCGTCAATAATAAAATAATAAGTGGAAGAAAATAGTTAATTAGTAACGCTGGTCGTTTTTTTTTTGTTTTTTTTTTGTTTTTTTTACTGCATTGTCTGTTTTACTGTAAATGAATGTTTTTTGGCTAACTTCCACGTCTTTGTATTTCCTCTATTTTATCTTAGAGTTCTGGACACCAAAATTCTTAATTATGTCCTTTTCTTGATGATATTTATCACTTGAAAAGATAAAGTGTCCTGCATCTTTAAAGTCTTTGAAATTAAATTACATTTTGTATAAATAAGGGAATATAACTTTAGTTAAAAGTAAAGATATATATAATATACGTTTGCATCTTTTAAATTGCAAGTAATAACACTCCAAATTTATCTAAACTATAACAATTTGCATTCTTATTACTTTTAGCAAAGAAACTAAAACCATTTACTTTGATTGTTTATTTTAAGTATATAGTTGCTAGTAAACTTGTGAATTCTATATTGAAGCGAATATTATATATATAATTATATATATATTGGAATATTGAAAGACTAAATTGCATAAATTAAAATTCAATGGGGTTGTTGAGCCTCAATAAAATGGAACATTAAGCCGATAGTTCAGTATTCTTGTTAGAAACCTCATAATTATTACTAAAGTCAATAGTTCTGATGTCAGTTGAAAACCAATGAAAGGATATCTATGAAAGAAAAAAAAAAGATCCGTTACTATATATCAGTTTCAAGAGAGTAAAAAATTATTGATATTTACCTTGTGGCTTAAGCGAGTAAATTTCATGATTCAATATCTTTCATGGAAACCTCCCCAAATCTTTGTCATATTTGGAGTTGTTTTATCTTTAAGTATCACTTTGGATGATATCTCTACCGTGATAACTTTTAGTCAAATCACTGATTTACATCCTTAAAGCCATAGACCACATAAAACAACATGAGCTTTTTAATGAATAAACACGAAATGGGATCTTCAAAACTTTTGACAATTTTTACCAGAATGTTAATGCAGCCCCACGAGAGAGCGCGAAAATACTGTAAAGTATGCAATTTGCGTAAAATTCATGTTTATGACTTCAGAAACATGCAAAAATTAGTATGAAAATATTGTGCGGATTGCATAAATTGAATTTTCTGATCACTGCTACGGGGCTACTCTTGGGTTTTGAGACAAACTAAGTTATTTATGTAAATTCTATCAAGTGTTTTGTGATATAAATGCTTATGTTTTTCTCTGGTCTATTCCTTTTAAAGAAATTTACATGCTCTATAGCGAGCTCAGGTTTGAACCTTTGCTAGGTGCAAGCGTCAAGTGTTATTATAGAATAATGTGTTGAGCACGAAGCATTTAGTAGCTTGCAATGATCAATGCGAGGGTATCCATTATAGGGTTTCTGTAGCGTATCATGACAATTCTGGACTGTGAACTAAACCATGACCAACCTGTTTGTTTGGTTCTTAATTATAATGTCAATAAATAATTTTATTTTTAGCATCAAGTTGAAATACGATAACTTACAAACAAAATTAAATTGTTTCCAATGGCTTGGACGACCTTTTTTTTAAAAAAAAATAAAATATGAGTAAGTTATCAAACAACCATGTAGAAATATATTATTCAGTAAAATATTTTATAATAACAAAATGAATTGCATGTGTCTTTTTTATATACTTATCATTAATTTGTATATTTTTTTAATTATCATAATATTATTTGATGAATAAATCAAAATAAATATTGCTGTTGATACATTAAAGTATTATAATTATTTAATAAAAGTATACATGTAAAAAAAAAAACGTGATTATTTGATATAACTTTCGTAAAAGGCTTACAAATAATATTCTCACTAATGTATACATAACATTTTTTATTCACGTGATAATATTGATTTTACAATTATCAATGCTAAGTATTCAATTTAACTAAAAAGTCTAACATTTTGTACAACACAAATTATTATAATGTAGTTGAGAATATACAAAGAACCCTAACATATAAAATAAACAGATAGTTTAGTGGAATTGGATTTATTTTGATTAGTTTCTCCAAAGTTATATTAAATAGCCAAAATTATATATAATACAGATATGTATAACAAATTGTATAATACAGGATGAAATGATTTTAATTTCTAATGGACTTCTGATTATTGACATAAACTTATAAAGTAATAAAGGAAATCTTTAGTTTTAGCCAAAATTATATTATATTTTAATTTATTATTATTCACATATAAAACAACTATATTTTATATGTATTGTAGATCCAGTCACCAAAATCTACTTATACAATAAAACGTTTTAAAAGAGAAATAATATAATATATTTTTTTGGTGACTTTTTGGCCACGGTAGGTTAGCAATTGACCACTCGTACATTGACCGCTAAATTTGCATGGTTGATGGTCGTCGTGTTGAAGTGGCTTGACCCGCGGTTGGTTTGTGTTTGTGTGTGTGTGTGTGTGATAGAGAGAGAGAGACAGAGACAGAGTTGAGCAGAATTGCAAGGCAGGCAAAGCAAGCAGACCCAAAGCAGCATGTCCCTATCCTGTTGCTGCTAGAGAGAGAGAGAGAGAGAGAGAGAGAGAGAGAGAGAGAGAGAGAGAGAGAGAGAGAGAGCCATATACCCGCAGCAACGTGTCCTCCCTGTTGCTACTACTGGCTGGTTGCAGAGTAGCCAACATCGCGGCGTTATTTATAGCACACAGAAATCGATACGCCGCGAAGGTAAAACTCGACTCTCTGCTGTATATATATACTAAACTTCTCTCTTTTTTTCATTCTATATATGCTGCTTTACTTTCAAAATCTCAATCTTTTTTATTACCAAATAATAACTTTTCTTAAAAAAAAAAATGCATTCTCATTTTTTGTTTTCAATCTAAATCCCATGGTATTGGTTTTTTTCTCTTACTTCAAGAAAATATTCTCTTAAGGGACTTTTCAGTATCTATAGCCTTCATTCATACTTTTCTATATCACTTTTTATCTTATAATAAATATTTAATATTTGTAACGTGCAGTAGTAAGATATTTACAAAGGTACTGAAGGTGCTGGTTTGACGTCATGTGTGCTGTTAAAAATTACTTAAAGGTTCTAACAAGAATTAGTTTTGTAGATAATTCAGAATTTGAGTTATTCTGCTATTTAAAATTTAATTCAAAATTTTAGCAAGAACATTGAAATAAAATTAATATTTTTGTTTAACGAAAACTTCCATGAACATTCTTCTGTAAGCAATCAAACTAATCCACTCTAAAGTTATTTAGAGGGATTTTGACTTAAATTATTTTCAACTTTTGACGTTTTAGAATTATACTGTACTTACAATATTGTATTGTGAGACAGAAGTTTTATTTATTTATATAACTTTTAGAACAATATTATAATGTATAACCTATAATAAACCAAACCAAGGAAATGATTCAATATTAATAAATAAATTCAGTTAAAAATTTAATATTAAAAAGTAATTTTACGTGTCCTGGTCATCTAATATTCAATTTGTAAAGATGCATATATATATATATATATATTGGAAGTATATTTTTGAAATTTTCTTAAAATTTGTACAATTGATGACCAATAAACTAATCTCTTCTTTATTTTACGTAAAATTTGGTTTACTTTAATTCTTTTTTCCTACAATGTACCTACTTGAGAAGAGCAAATACAATTATTTTAAAATTCATTTACAGAATAGTAATTTAAATATTTACTTATCACAGATTTTATAGAACTCATTTTTTGCATGATTTTCTAAGTGTTTTGAATTTCCATTCTGGTAATTAACCTTAACGAACACAATGTACCATGGATGCAATTAAAGGAATGAATAATGTAAAAAAAAAAACTTTAAATTTTAATATGCAATAAATGACTATTTATATAGTAACCTATAAAAAGGGTTGACATTGACTGAAAAAAATCCTTTTGGTCTAGGTAGTGGAAATATCTCCCTAATTTTTTACACACTTTTAACCCCCCATTCTTAATTCACCGTTTATTAAAATATTTAAATGCACTATAAATATTTTATGTTGTTTAAATTTTAAACATAATAATAATAGTAAATTAGTAATATTTTTCGTTGTTGTCTTTAATTAATTAAGTTAACACCTACTAGACGAAGTATGAAAGTTGTAAGGGGAACATGTTATGTACACAAAGTTAAGTATATATATAAAGTAATTGAAAAATTAACAAGGTTTTTCATTAACTTTTGTCCGGTAATTTTCATACATTATTTTCATAATAACATCACTAGAGCCAACGGAGCAATTAAAACAATTATTATTGTTACATGCTTTATTAAACCATGAGATATTTTACAAGTATAACTTGTAGTATGTCACAAAACTTTAAGCTTTAAAATATTTATAACTTAATAAATATTTTTATGAACTTTTAAGCGTAACATAATTAATATGATTAAAGTTTTTTTATATTTTATCTCATGATAATGATAAGACACAGTTTTTACAAATTATATCAGTGATAATAAATTATTCACCCTTACGCATATAAATTGTCATTTGATAGAAAATTTCATAAATTTATTTTAGAGAAGAAAAAAATCTTTCATAGTTTTTGCCTGCCTAGATGTTTCCATGGTTTCTCTAGGCTGTCATGGCGAATGCCGGGCTGTGTACTTAGGCCGTGGCCTGCCAGTGTGTGCTTTTCCATTAATTGGAAAGTCCTTAACTGTCGATAAGACAATGTCTTGACTGGGACTGCGATTGGTGTACAGCACGGTAACATAATATGGCAAGCAATATTGGTATTGTACAGTATAAGTTCATATACATTGTACATATTATAGTTTATTCATCCTGGTCAAAACAATGTAAGAGATTTTGTACTACCGGATGCACCACGTTTTCTTAAACATTTTCCTCAAATAAACACTAAAATTTAATAAGTGATCCATGTAATATTGAAGTTAATGTGTATTAAATTTTATTTCTATAACTTGATTAGAATCCCAGAAAAAGATGTGCTTCCTGTAGAAAAAAAACTCTCATTTTGTTTTAGCAATAGTTTATTTTTATAAGTGTACTTTATTAGTGTACGAAATAATATTAAATTTGGTCTTTGTTAATAAATATATCTATTTTTTTTAATATTATTATTATTATTTTTTTGTGTATTTAAATATTTTCGAATTGTGTTAGGAAATAAGTGATAGTAAAAGTTTTATTGATATATTATTATAGAAGTGTTATTTTGTTGTGTGTCAAATAAGTTATATCCAGTGAGTAAGATGTAATGCGCTGATTTTGCGCTACCACCAATGGTTTAATTTTGTTGCATATTGTAATGATTTGTATTTTTATTGTAATATTATTGGCTCAATTTATGGCCAAGGTTCATGTAATATGGCTGAAAAAGCCCTGTATGCGCCTTAATAAAAGATTATTATTATTATTAGTGTACGAAATAATATTAAATTTGGTCTCTATTTAATACTTATTTTGCAATTGCTATGAAATTATTGTTAGAATTCATTTATATATTTGTTTCTATATTTACTTGTCATATATTATAGCTTTGATTTTATCCTGCAGATTAGGCAAATTTTTGGTCATCTATGTTGCACGGGTTGCATACACTATAAATTTCAAGGGGCGAAATAACGATCTCAAATCGAGTCCAAGTACTCTTTATTTTTACTTTTGAAATATTTTACATTTTAAGGCTATATTTTATATTCTAACAGTAATTATAATAATTTATTATTAAATGCCTTAAAAAAATGCATCTACAAAGTTTTTTCTTCTTATAAATAATAAAATTACAAGTATTAAAAAAAAAATCTTTCCTTTTTTTTTTTTTTTTTTTTTTTTTTTTTTTTTTTTTTGCGCGCTTAAAAATTATTTCAAATAAAATTACACTTATCTTATAAACAATGGTAATATTCACTATGCATAAAAAGATATTGTATGTAGAATATAAATTGTTGTATATTATACAGAAAGGTCATCTGTGAGAGACAACATGCAATTTTACTCACTTGTGGTTATTATTATTATTTAGAACAGAACGTTTTGTTTTATTATAGCACTTGGGCGGAGCTTAATGTCCATTCTCTTGTCATGCTAATGTCACTACACAAAAACCTTTTTTTTTTAAACACTTCCGGACATTTTATTACTGGCTTTTTATAAAATAATAATAGAAATGTGGAAATAAAACCTAAAATTCAATTTGAAAATATTTTTGTTGGCATATATTATTGTAACGTGTAAAATAGCCAAGAAAAATAATCTAAAAGAAAATGACAGTTTCAATGTTAAATTATATTACAAAAAGTATACAACAACGATTTTATATATTTGCAACAAAAGTACTTAAAATATAGTATAATTATATTCTACTTCAAAAATGTAGAAATTTGCTGCACAATATAAATATCTCCTTAAATCTACATTTCCAAAGCACAGTGGTCTGAAAACTGAATACTTTTATTTCAATATTATTTCTACGGTTATGTTTTAATAATTAAATCTCTTGTCATTAATTTTATTATATTACTTATTAAAATTTACACATTAATTTTTTAAACAAAGATTTTTTTTTTCTTGAAAATTGTTTATATTTCTAAATTATTATTTTTATATAAAAGACCTCTATGATGAAATTTCTATGTACAATTGAAATTTTATTTATTCACTTTGAAAATGAAGAACTTTGGTATTGTGATATGGCTAGATTGTTAGCTAACACTGATTAAAAAACACACAAAAACAAAAAACAAGTGATACATCAAATAATACAGTTGAGTACAATAATCTTTTAGTACCAAAATATTTTCATTTATATTTTTTTGTATGTATTTTAATACTTGAATAAGTTGTAATAACTACACTTTGACATTTGTATAAAAAAATAGCGACTATATAGGAGATATTAAAAAAATAGTTATCATAGCATTATTATTGATCGTAAGAGAACATAAGAAAAAAATACTTTCATACTCGAGTTTCTTGATATTATGTTGCATTGTCTTGTGGTTTTTTGTTTAAAGTGAACCATGTCAAGGTGGTATGCATGAAATCATCTCTCTCTCTCTCTCTCTCTCTCTCTCTCTCTCTCTCTCTCTCTCTCTCTCTCTCTCTCTCTCTCGTCATCATAAAAAATTGAAATCACGTTATTTTAAATCTCATTTAATATATATTTTATACACGGTGCAGTAAATGGATATTATTATTTGTGGTAAAACTAATGCTCACTTTCAATGCAACATAACCTTTGTAATAATGCAATATATTTGCATTAAATATATTTAAATACAGTATTACAGTATGCTGAATATTTATTAAATAATAAAGATTATTATTAATTTGAGTTTTGAAGAAATTAATAATTATTTTATTTGAAAAATCATCTCGTTTTATATTCCACTAAACAATCTAATTGTAATGATAATAATACTAAAATATTTCAAAGATATGCATATACAAATGTCCTTTATACAATACAGAGCAAAGCATCTGTTTTAATTTTATATTATAAAACTTAGATGTTTAAGTAATGGCCACTTAAGTGCAAGTAAGTGCAAGTAAAATTTATTTATGATTGCATAAAATCTTCATTTAAAACCATTATGTTTGTATGCAATCAAGTTGATATCAAAAAGTGTTGCTACGTGTGAACCAAGAGATATTTAGTGCAAATCTGAATGAACAAAGAAGGATAATTATTATAGATTAAATTTATGTAATATAATAAATATCATGTAATATAAGTGTATAAGAAAATAGGGTAAATGTATTTTAAAATAATTATCCTATACATTTATTAAGTGTTACATTTTTTTACTTCAAATCACAAGTTTCATGCATAAATAAAATATCAATAATTTTAATTTGTATTAAAAAATATTTTAATATATTAAACATGTTAAGTAACATAAATATTCACTTGAATAGCACTTGAGAGTTTCATCTTCTTTTTTTCTTTTTTTCTTTCTTTTCTTTCTTTCTTTCTTTTCTTTCTTTTTTTTTTTTTTTTTTTTTTTCTTCTTTTTTTGTTATAAAACAACAAAATATTTTTTCTATAAGTTCTTGAAATTCCCTAATTTTTCATATTTTATGATTTACTACTTATTTTTTATAATTAAAATTTAAGAACTAGTTATCCTTTCAATAACTAAAGAATCTTTAGTTCAAAGTTCATAATGTTGCTTTTTTGTTCATTTCAATTTCAATATCTGATATTGAAATTGAAATTGAAATGAACAAAAAATCAACTTTATGAACTTTGTAGTTTATTATTGTGTTGTTAGACTAAAATGTAAAAACATATTATGGTGATTTAAAAAGTCCCAGATCAATATATTATATATATATATATATATTAATATACATTAGGAACAGACAATTTTTTATTTTCTTCTTATTTTTTATTTTTTATAAAAATTATATTTAAGTGAAGAGAAATCATAAAGTCTTTTAAATGTGTACTTTGACCTTTACTTCTACTGGTCAACCCTAGAGCTGACCAAAATTTAATCCCTTAGCTACACGCTTCTAACTTGTAAATAAATAAACTCAGGTAGGATAGAGTTAGAACGTACGTATATATGTGAAAAAATATATATCCATATATATAAAAAAAAGAAACACGCACATTATATCCCCATCTTAATTTGTAATTACTTTTCTTTTATTTTACTTTAGAAAATCTTTGAAACAAAACATTTCCGTACAATCGGAAATTGAAAGTTTTCAATCTGAAACAATTTTCTCTTTCCATTATTTCTTAAGTAGAGTAAAATATTACAGATTAGGTTACTAATCATATTTTAATTTAATTTTTTTTTATATAATTTACTATTTCATATTTTTGTAGTGTGGGAACTTGTGTGACATTTATAGAACCGTTCTCCAACCCTCACGATCGTAAATCACCTTGCTCAAGTACAATGATCTCGTGTAACTATTTTATTGTACAGCCAAAAGAGTCTCAAACCTACTTGTACATAAGTCCTACCTTGATTTAAATTAATTTAATAAATGTCAAAATAGTTTTGTACTTAATAATTTTATGGACCAGATTCAAACTGGACTACCTAGCCGTGGTCAAGAGGGTATTAATCGCCCCATTCCACTTAAAGTCAGAACTGATCTCTATATATATATATATATGAATGGTTTTCTATATCGCAGCTGTGTCCAATGGAATGAATTATCTTCTTTTATGTCAAACTACAGAATTTCGTTTTCACATAAATTACAATCATATCTCTTAACATACCTCACGGAAAGAATAGATTACATAATTTATGATACAATTATGCCATTCTAGCATAATTAATGCTAAATTGGAACAACATAATATTTATTCTATGTAACATATTTATTATGCAGTATAGCATAAATTATGCTGTATTGCACAAATTGTGCTAAAAAAGAGCTAGCATAATCATTGCGTATTTTTGGCCGTGCAAGAGACGTTTCATATATTTTCCTCTCACAATATTTGTAGGGTTGTAAATTTTATATAGTTATGTAATTATACATTTTGATAAATTTTTATTTTGTATTGTATTTTTTCTTATATAGAATCAATAATCACACTTCTTGTGTGGGTGATGCATTTGTGCTGTTTTGTTGATACCTCACTCATGCACTGTTCTCCTTCTTCATTACTTACAGTGTATTTGAGTGCACATAAATAAATAAGTTGAATAATGTAACTTTCAAAATTACAAGTTTCATTATTACAACTAGAGTGAGCACTACGGGTTCTTCAAAGTATTGTGAAGAGTATTGTGATTGATCAATTTATTTGCAACAATTAATTATATTAATTATAATATGAAAGATGTATGTATTATTGCATTGGAATTATTTAAGTTCAGAGCGTACTCAGAGATTTTACGTATTATTATTATTATTTTTAGTGTAAGAAAGAAAATGACTAAACTAGATAGTAGATTCTAGTTAGCCACTCGATGCTGAGTAGATTTATTATAATTTTATAGTTTCCTTGCAGTTTTTTTATATGAATTGAAAAAAAAAATTAAATCTTGTGATAACATTTCTAAAATTATTATACTTCACAAATAATTCCAAACAATTTTTTTTTATTAATTTTTTTTTTATTTTTTTTTTTGCTATTCAATATATATTGTATTCTTCTTTCGTAACAGTCAGAATACAAACATATACGGAGACACAAGAGTACAAAGATATTATAAAATAAACAACGGCTATTTTATTGTAAAACCTGTGACAAGATTACTAAGGTCAAAAGTCGTTAGAGATCCATGTAAGTGGGTGTATACATTTATACATACAGCATATCTCTTGTCGTGTGGCTTCTAAATAAAAAATCATTTATTATCATTATTGATATAAAAAGTTGTGACACCGCATATAATTGACATGTTGATGATAACTAGATGCACTTTTCTGGCAGAACCAATTTGCTGTAAAATACATAAATAAATAAATTAAATAATACAAGAAGAATTGAAAATATTAAAAAATATAAAATTAAATAATTATCTTATACATATTTTTTAACAAATATATTTTCATACATAATCAATGACATTTTTTATATTACTTCTATAAAATTATCTATTTTTTTTCTATAGCATTTAAAGTATGAAATATCAGGAAGTGAAATTTGATGTGTAAATATATTTACATTCTTTTATAACAAGGCAATATTGATTAACATAATTAATAACAGTATGACGTCAGTATTTGCTATAAATAATCACATTTTCCATTAATATATATATATATATATATATATATATATATATATATATATATATATATATATATATATATATATATATATATATATAATGCAGCCCAGCATCCACTAAATATAAACTATAGCCTGACTAATATAAGCTGTTTCAATAAAATTTATAATTAATTGACAGCAATATTACTAAAATATATACGTACCATAAATATAGAGAGGTGTTATATTTATAGGTAACAAACAATATATTATTTTTAGTGCACAAATGACGTCACTGGTGTGCAAGTGGGTTAATGCGTGTGTGTCTCATAATATTAGGGTAAAAGGTGTAAATATTATAATCTAGGGGATAATCTCTTAGCAGGCTAATTACTTTACAACCTACTAACAAAATATTCATACAGTGTTAAAAACCTACCTATTTTGTGTTATAAACATTATGTTTTAATGTAAATATATATAGTTTTATTGAATATAAATAATGTCTAAGATTTTTAAATACAACAATAATTTAATCAAAGTTTACATATTATAAAAAAAGGTATATATATATATATATATCATAAATTTAGTTATTTATTATCTTGATACTATCTTAAAAACAGTAAAAGATTATCATTGGTTTTGTTATAGAAAACTAGATACAGTTTATGATATGATTAAAAAAATAAAATAAAAAAGATCAAATAATGTGATATTCGAACACGTAAATTTAATTTATTGCATGCAATTTAAAGAAAAAATTTAAAATTCTTTCTTTACTATAAAACTACATTTTTTTATTCGTCATTTAGATTTAATTCAAGAGAAAATGTTTCAAGTTTGATTTTTATTTCCACATAAAATGTTGCACCCCGATATTTCTATAATATACACCATAGGGCGATAAGTGAACCGTTGAGAGATGAGCTTGTTTGAATACTACAATGTTTTGTATTACAAAAATTGGGGTGTTATTGTTATTGTATTTCTTATTAAAGCCCTTGTCAACTTACTTTTTTATCATTTAGAATACTAGATTGATAATTACCATACCTTATTATCCATGAATTAGACACCATCACGTTGATTTTGTATTTATTTTCATTTTGACTGTTATATCACGTATCTGACGTCACAATGTACCGCCGCCAATCAAAGTCACCGCTCTGGTCACGTCATAAATTTAAGCCCCTCCCTCAAGTTCTTTACCCCTATCACAGCCTCATCGGTACATTGTGACGTCAGATACGTGATATAACAGTCAAAATGAAAATAAATACAAAATCAATGTGTTGGTGTCTAATTCATGGATAATAAGGTATGGTAATTATCAATCTAGTATTCTATATAATAAAAAAAGTAAGTTGACAAGAGCTTTAAGTATCTTTTATCTGTATTATTATTACTCTGATCCCTATAGCACCACTTTTATTGCACTATACTATTAAAAAAATAAAACCTTAAAAACTGCAAAATATTATAAATACCAGACATGGGCATGAGCGTCTTGTTTGAGCGACGCTCGCGTGAGCGCGCTCAAAAATTTAGAGCGGAGCGGGAGCGTCGCTCAATAATTAAAGTCGCGAGCGTGAGCGCGAGTGCGATCAAAATACTGTGAGCGGAGCGACTTGAGCGTCACTCATTTTTTGCTTTGAAGAATAGAAAATGAGGAACTAAAAATGACGTTAATTCAGTGGTTCATTTTATGAACTATCAAAATATTGCAGGTTAAACCTCTAATGCACCTTCTACTAGTTACAATTGCAGTATAAGACAATTCTAACAATTACTAATCACCACAAATAGGTCTAGCTATATAGACACACCCACTTTTTAAAGACTTGCATGAGCGACATAAGAGCGCACTCAAAAAATTCACGATCGTGAGCGTGAGCACGCTCATATGAGAATTTGCGAGCGCGAAGCGCGAGCGCGATCAATTACATGATCGCGAGCGCGGAGCGCGAGCGTGCTCATTTTTAAAGAGCGCTGGCCATGTCTGATAAATACTAACAAAACTAATTTTGAACTATTTTATACACAATAGAAAATTTTTTGATCTAAATAGTGTAAATTTTGACAGTAAATTATTCTCATTTTACTGTATTAAAAAAAAAAGGAAATGTTTCCAAGAATAAAATAGAGAGAATAAAATTTTCAACACAAAAACAATTATAACTATTAAATAACAAGATTTCTGAGAATAAAGTTTAAAAATATAGTTTTCTTCTAATTAAATTTAAATGATGTTAATCTCAGTGTCTATTTAATTACATGAAGTATTATATACATAAAAAAACTACAAAGCGCTAAAAATTAATGAACACTTGGCAAGTAAAAGCAAAGTCTTCTTGTTTGTTGCATTTATATAACAAAGTGATACTAATCTCTTTTTAGGTGTTAAAATTATTAAAATAATAATGTTAGTCTGAATATTTTGTTAGGTTCTAATGTATGTTTTTTTTCTGCGCTTTATTTTTTCTAAATATCTAATTTATGAAGCCGTAAACTCCACAATTGTAATTTTGTTTTTAAATATAAAAACCACAATGTTAGAAATCTATAACAAATAAAAGTAATAATAAAAATTATAGCACATAATTTTTTTTAACAAAGTTGAAAAACAGCAATGAAAATGATTCTCAAATTTCTCATTATAAGTTAAATTTTTAAAATACGGATCAAAATGAAATTTTATTACCATATTTAAAAGATCGACAATGACAAACTGAAATTTCTGGCGGAACCGAGACCCTCATTTGGAGTCAACTTTGAGCACATTTTTCACCTCGTTCCTTTCACTAAGGCTCATTCACATCCTAAATAATGTTTGAGTTTTGCTTTTTAATTTATGATGATGTGCGATTTAATGTGTTTTAATAATTCTGAAGCAAGAAATTAAAAAATTAAAACCCTCGATTTAACATGGTAAGCCCTCTAACAGGCCAAACTTAACATAAAACTAATGATGACCCTTGCCATTGATCAACCTGATGACCCTTGCCAGTGCCGTGTCCTGATTATATGAAGTTGTCTATTTAACAATATTCATGATACAATCACATACAATATAAATTGTAATTTCTTCTTTTTTTGTCTGGTAACTAGAAGTATTCAAGTACGCATTTATTATTAATTTGTCAGAAATTGATATTTTATTTTGCCTTTCCTTCGTGTTTATTAAATAGACAAAATATTACACTCTGTACACTATATTTATATGTATATAGTGTGCATATACACACGAAATGTATTTAAACGAAAATAATAACTTCTGTAAAATTACTATTCTAGTCGTTGCTGCTGAATATCAATCAGAACAAAAAAAAAAAAAAAAAAAAAAAAAATGCAACGAACGATTCTTTTAATATTCCAAAGGTGTATCAAACTTTTTATTTCAAAATTTACTTGGATATCTTTTAAAATATTTTACATATAAATTTCACTGAAGATTTTTATCTTTTACTATTAAAATTTAAACAATTCAAAAATACGATAATAATTTGATACATATATGTATTTTGTATACAAAATCGTTTAATATGCTATGTTCAGTTGAAATCGATTACAAGGACGTGTGTGTGAGGTAACATTATATAGCATCCCACAGTGGTATGCCAGCTGGAGTTCTTTCTTTCTTTCTTTTTCATTCTTTCTTTCTATCTCTGTTTTATTCTCTTTCCGTGCGTGCATGTTCCTTGGTGTGTGTGTGTGCATGTATATATATATATATATATATATATATATATATATATATATATATATATATATATATATATATATATATATATATATGTGTGTGTGTATGTGTGTTCGGTTCTCCGTTTTTCGCTTTTAATAACTTTTCTCTTCTCTTGAACTTAACAATCTGTTTGTATTTTACTCTACTAAAGCTCTCTGTTCTCTCTCTCTCTCTCTCTCTCTCTGTCTAAAAGTTCACATTGATGTGGTATGTGGGTTATGTGAATGGGATGGTTAAAATATTTCAATCTAAATCTTTAACATGGCTCAGCTATTCATTCACAATTTATATTTTGCTGGTGATTAAACATTATATGAGAGAGATTTATATATGACGTGTTACAAACTATAATATACGCTTAATATATTTACAACTAATTATTTATATAATATAACTATTTCAAAATATATAACATTTACTAAATAAAAGATAATTAAACCTCCAATTTGATCTTTAGATGCTGGGAAAAAAAAACGTAACCTGTATCATTAATATTAATAATGAAACAATTAATGAAGTAATATTTTCGATAAGTTCTAAATAATTAAGTATTACATCAGTTTTCTAGACCAAAACTTTTAAAAACTTTTCTTCCTCTTCTCTCTCTCATTTAATTGACGTTTCTTTTATTTATTACGAACATTCATTCATCTTATAGCACCAAATAGTTTCGTCACAACTCTAGAGCTCTTTCTCTCTCTTAACTCTAGTGACTCTTTCTAACCACGTAATATATATATTTACACTTTTTTATATAATATGAAGTATTATTTGATATCAATTCTTATAAAATATATAAAAAAGACAGAGAGAAAATGAATGAGAGAGAGACAGAGAAGTATATTTCTCTCTTATAGAGAAGCTAGGCGACCCAGCATCCTACCTCACCTCTCTCTCTCTTTCTCTCTCACTCTCAAATCGATAGCTCGGGCGAGTTTTGTACCGTGGCAGGCAATGCTGGCGCCCCACATACAGGCAAAGCAAGCAAGCAAGCAGGCAGCAAAGCAAGGCTTGCTTGCCTGATTGATCTGTGCACCAGAGAGAGAGAGAGAGAGAGAGAGAGAGAGAGAGAAAGATAGAAAGAGAGAGAAGCTCTCTTTTTGCTGGTTTGCTCCTGCCAGCCTCCCTGATGCCTGCAGATCATCTCAGATAATGTTTGTTGTCTACATTCAACCAATACACCTCAGGCCAATATATAGAGGAAAGAGAAGAGAGAAAGAGAGAAAAAGAGAAAGAGAGAGAGAGAGAGAGAGAGAGAGAGAGAGAGAGAGAGAGAGAGAGAGAGAGAGAGAGAGAGAGAAGGTGGCTTAGAGTGGTGTGGTGGTCACTGTTGCTCATATCTTTTCCAAACCAACAAGTTTTTATCAGATATGTATTTTTACAATAAAATTCTTTTATTGTTGAAATCATAAGCATTTTTTTAAACGTTTTATGCCTAAAAAAAAAGTCACTAGTGACTGTGAGATTAGAGTTCGATGAGAGCAGGAGGGAGAGAGAGAGAGAGAGGATTTAAAAAATTTCACTTTGTTCGAATTACTCATGAATCTTTTGAAAGTATGCATTAAACAATGGAATATATAATACTCTGTACAGCTCTAAATAAAATCAATTTTAAACATCTCTCATAGTACACGTAATGCTTTTGTATTTTGTATTCAAAGTGTGCAAATACCAGATTAAATACATACAACTTTAATAATTCCCCAAAGTAATTTCAACTCCCAGGATACTCTTAATTTTGGTTTATTTTTACACTTGAAATCAGTCTGGTCAGTATAATGTTTCGTCACTTTGTGCGGCACAATTTTTTAATATAATACAAAATGATTAATTTTTATTACATTTTATTAAACTTTTGAAGATTTTAGAGCACAGTTATTAGCAAGTTAATTGCTATTATCATACTTTAATTGATTTGTAAGAGAGCAAATAAAAAAAGTTATACACGTATATATATATATATATATATATATATATATATATATATATATATATATATATATATATATATATATATATATAATTATATATATATATATAGTGATGAAAAAACTAGTTATAGATTATAATAATGTGGCTATCTATTTCCTAATTTGTATATTATGTTTCCTATATTTATAACCTGTGAAAGCTATACTGTAACGAAATTGCCGAGAAATTGATATAGATTATAAACGTATCGCACCCCTATACCAATTAAAGTTTGAACACCTATATAGGTAATGCATTAAAATAATAATCGTAGATCATTATATTTTTTGTAACACAATATTGTATTATATAAAGAGTGTCTCCTCTTCGTTTATATATACTATATAACTATTGTCAAAAGCTATTTTTCTGTAAATGTTATATTAAAAATGTATCAAGTGGTCAAGTGTACATAATACGGTTGGAAAAGCCATCTATACACCTTAATAAAGTTATTCTAATATTATTATATTGAATTGTAGGTTCTATGACACAAAAATTGTATACAGTTGCACCTTGCGGACCTAAATATGTATGAACTGACTGAAACTCAAGTGACATTGGTTTAAAAGTTGTATGACGTCATAAAATGAGATGTCTTCTCTCCTATTACGTAGATCGTTCCATTGAGAAAAATCAAGTTCTGTGTAGGAGAGAGAGAGAGAGAGAGAGAGAGAGAGAGAGAGAGAGAAGCATGTACTTGCTTTTACATTTCTGAACCAGTCCATTCAACATCAAGTATTTTAACCAGTCCGTGATTTAAACCTATGACCTTTACGCACTTTATATAAATATATAAACATAAACGCTATACAGATAGCTTAATAACTGATTCACTTTTTAAGTCATCAAAAATAAATCAAAATTTGTCTATTCTACGTAAAAAAAAAAAAAATTCAATATAATGAATTAGAGTTAATATTTAATAATGATTTGAATAGCTTTAAAAAAATATATTATGATATGCATGATAAAATAAATAAATATATAGTTTTTAAATGGACGAATGGACATATAAACGGTTACACTTTTAGCTGGTCTTTAGTACACAGCTCAATTGTTTTTGAATTATTAATGGTGGGCTATAAACGTCACCCACACAGCTCACTACCAACACTGCATGTTTCACATATATACAGGCATACACACACATATTCATCCCATGATATATTCATGAGGTTTCACCATTAAAACAAGTAAAAGTTAGTATGGAAAAAAATATATAATAATACTTCGTTAATGATAAAAATAATAAAATTAAAGTTGTAAACTGTCATTTTACATAACATTAATCATAAATGGATTTTTTTTTAATATATGTCATTTATTTTAACCTTTTGTATATAATTGTTTGAAATACAATTTCCAGATATTTTTTATATTATTAGCTTATTATACTGCTTTATTATTAGTATTATTTAATGCAAAAGGTAAAACTGCATTAAATTTTTTTTTTGAATTAAATGTTTCACTATTTTTAACTTTTTTTTGTTGCCATAATGCAATGACATTGTTTTGATTGACGTTTATGCTAATGTATTCAAAGTTAATTGAAGTTATATGTAAAAAATATAAGGTTACAAATTACTTTCTTTTTAAATCTCAAAATAGGACCAAATTATCTTAGTTCAAGAGCTTACGCATTTGCTAACGTTTTGGGAAAATCACGTTCGCTTCTTGGTGGGACCATGCAGTTTTTTCACAGGCTGTCATAAACACCAGGTTCTTTGTCATGTTCTCCATACGATGGTGTACATGCGTTTCCTACTGTATCACAGATAAAGCGGCGGGAGCAATGTTTAACGTTGCCAGTCCTATTCGCGTCTCCGATCAATCCTGGCCGTGGTTATAGTGGTCCATGCCAAGTCATAGGAACGTTGGAATAATTCTCCAATCCACATCATCAAGTTCATTTCTGTTAAGGATAAAAGTGACGTGCTGTGGTCATTTTGATAAAAGTAAAAAATGCAAATTTTTTGACATTTTGTTCAGTGATACTTGCGCAAAAGACAACTTTAAATGGAAGAATTTGGGATGGATGCTTAGCAAAATTTTGAGTTACGATTTTTTATAGTTTTAAATACATTTTGTTATTTCTTTCTTCCTCATCTGCTAGTCATGGGTTTTGAAAACTTATCACAAAGGTATTAATATTTTTGATTTGATAACGTTAGACAAAAAAAAAAAAAAAAAAAAAAAAAAAAAAAAAAACTGACTACAGTGGCCGATCTAAAATAGTTTTTTCAAAGGCATTTAAGTAAGTGAAAAGTAACTCAAAAAGTTTTTAACAGTTTTTACTTTTTACGTTTAAAAGGAAGGGGTAAGTTTTCCTCTTGAATTGTACGTATTGCAGAATATTTAAACCTCTCAAAACTTATGTACCTGATATAAAAAATAATAATAAAAAAAAATTAACTTAGCGCATGCGTACCAAGATTTGAACTCAAATGAAATATTTTATTACTTTATTCAATCTATAACAGCTACCTGTTCATGCCGCATTGCATTAAACATGATATTGCATTGATATATATTTATAACAAATGAAATATAATGTACATAATGGCATAGATTTATCTAATTGAACTAAATTTTAATACTTATATGTAAAATGTTTAAATCAATTAGCAAATGGGGTATTGATGAATTTTTAAATTTATTTTGCTTTTTATAACATAACATTTAAAACTATATTTACAGTATATCCATGTCGTTATCAAAATGCTAACCTAAATTAATTTATATTTTTAGATTATAATTTGTCACACACGAAAGTATAAATTCAAAGAAAAAAATGTGTGGAAGTGTAATTTAACTTACAAGATAATTAAAATATCATTTGTATCTCTAAAATTGAAAATTTCATAGTTTACATTTTAAATGACATTTGAAATTCAATGGTAACCACTATATGATAAAAATATCATTATTATTTATTAATAGTTTAAAAAAAAAAAAAAAAAAAAAAAAAAATTGAGCGCATGAAAAGTTCATAAAATGTAGTGTTATTTTAATAAATATTTAACTATGAAATCATGTGTTGAAATAAAAATCCCAGAGTTATGAGCAATTTCATCAAAAAGAAGCAAAGATTTTCTTTGAAATGCCAAAGCTTCCAAGAGCAAATTTCACGTTAGATGAATTAAAAAAAACAAATTTTATTGTTTAATGTTCGTATTATTAAGACCTTTATTGTAAAAATGTATTATTTTAATGGTATTGAGAAGTTTCAAAATGTACTACATTTTAGTTTATACTCTATAGTGCATTCTTTTTTCTTTCTGCATTTACTACATACATAATAATATAATAGTATATGTCACCGTAATTTATATATTTTTCTCTCTTATGAGTATTACTAGAAATGTGTATTTACTAAAAAATGTTATTATTTTCTTGTTGGAGTTAGGTGTAAGACGTGATGTCACGTTTAAGCCTCACCTTTTCAATAATGTTTTATTTTTTATTATTATTATTTTCTAATAAAGACGATTATTTAATTTACCAGATTCATATAGCTTGTGAAACTAAAATCACAAATTTAAACTGAGTCAACATATATATATATATATATATATATGTTACATATATGATATATATTATATTAGTACGAAAATGGAACTTGCGAAACATCGGTGTGTATAGAATACATACTCTCTTCATTCATCCCTTCATATTTAAAAGCTCTATTCATTAATATCTTTTGACATAACTCTCATGAATCAAACCGAACACTGAATATATCGTCTTTATGTATTATGTATGCATATTAGATAATTTAAAATTTACACGTATAGTTAAAATCAATAAAACCATTGAAAAAAAAAACTAGCACAATAGAAAATCTAGTATATTTTAAGATTCTTATGTATAATAATATATCTATAAGTATGTAAAATTTTATTCTTAAATTTTTAATGAAAAAGAAATCGATTGTTTAATTTTGCACGTCATTGTGTTTGACTTTTTTTTTTAAATAGACAAAAGAACAAGAGGAAATAAGAGAGAATATGTAGCCGCAAGGCATACACCACTATAAATAACGAATGAGACAATGTGAATAGAAATAATTGGCCTTTCATTTAACTTTACACACACATAGTTACTACACACCGGCTTCAATTAACACACACATCACACACACACACAAAAAGAACTTTGTTCTTGCCTTTTTTTTACATTAAAAATGTTAACTTAATTATCACAATCATATTAAAATAATGTATTTAGAAAAGTATATTAACAGAAATAATTTTATTGGATATTATTATTTTCTTTTCACTTTTTTATTTTGCTATAATATGTTAAGGGGTTATGTGACCGATTGATATCTCGCAAACTAGGATGGTTGTAAATAATAATAATAACACAAAGTAAAGAAGAAATGTTACTTAAAAATTTAGTTATGTGAAACATGTGAAAACACGATCAAATATTTAAGTTATTACACTTTAAAGATAACATGTAAATGTGGAAATTTAAATTTTAGCGGGAAATTTTAGTCAAATTAGAAACTTTTTTACAATTAAAAATATAATTAAAAATTTTTTTGGTATAAAAAAATATATTTTAAATTTACTTGAGTTTATTTGAAAATTATAGTGTTTGTTTTATTGGAATTAAATCATGTACAAAAAATTATTGGGAAAATATAGTTCTTCTTTTAGCGATTTCCGGTCCAAGTCGGTCCCCCACCGCCTTAATAGAAATAATTTTATTGGATATTATCATTTTTTGTCACTTTTTTATTTTGCTATGATATAATAATAGTTTTATTTTTGTGGATTGCTAAGCAAAAAGCCTAACTATAAAACTTGCAGGCGAAAACTCCATCTCCGGACTCTATATCTGTCTAGAGTAGATATAAATTTGTTATAGAAGCAAATAGCTACATAAAACATTATAGAACGTGAGCTATATTTGTTTATATTTCTCAATCTCTATTCTGAAAACTAATGAGACACTATTATATAATAAAAATATTTTTTATATATATAATTTTTAAAAGAGATTATTTATACAGACTTAATAATTGGAAATAAAATACTATTTTGATAAAAATATGTATATAAACTTTTAGTAAAAATATTAGGTCATTAATTTTTAATGCAAAGCTGTGGCTTTGATTTAATACTGTAAAGAATATCATATTTCAAATTACTCGCAACGATGTGATACAATACAAATACACTGTTATTAAATGAATAAATATAATACATATTAACTTATGAAAAATAGAAAAAGATGCAAAAATTGCTGCTTTTTTTCTTTTGCTCTTTTTTAATAATATTCTGAATATCAATTTAATTAAATGAATAATAATAATAATTATAAACAAAACATAAAAAGACAAAGTAGTTAATATGTATATAAAAATATAATTTTATTACTTTTCAAAACTGTATTATTGATAAAAGATAAATTAAAATTGATTTTAAAATTATCATCCAATTTTAAGATCTTAAAGCCATAGACAACATAAAACAACATGTGCTTTTTAATGAATAAACACAAAATGGGATCTTCAAAACTGATAACAATTTTTACCAGAATGTTAATGTATCCCCCCGAGAGAGCATGAAAATACTATAAAGTATGCCATTTAAGTGATTATTCATATTTATGACGTCAGAAACATGCAAAAATTAGTTTGAAAATGTTGTGCGGGTTGCATAAATTGAAATTTCTGATCACTGCTACGGAGCTACAGTTGGGTTTTGAGACAAACTAAAGCTATTTATGTAAGTCCCATTAAGTGTTTTGTGATATAAATGGTTATGTGTTTCTCTGGTCTATTCCTTTAATATTCATCGTATAAAATTATATTACAATGAATAATTTTTATAACATAGTTTGAAAGCTATTAAACTGCAAAAACTTCTGAATATAATAAACACATAAAATTTAGAAAAACATGAAAATATTTATTTGTTTATTGTTCAATATTTACTCTGAAAACAATAAACTGACCAAATCTCAACAAACTTTACTTTTTATACACAAAATACTTTATATTTCTTCCTCCTTTTAAGTGTGCCACCCGCACATCACTAGTGCATGACGGGATAATATATTCGTGCTTTTTTTTTCTTTTTTTTTTTTTTTTTTTGCCACAGGGGGTATAAGTTTTTTGAATAGCGTGGGTCAGGCCAGGATTGAGTGTTTAAATATTAATACTAGTAGTCTTTTCTCTCTCTTTTTTCTTTCTTTCAAGAGAGTGAGTAAAAGAGAGAGAGTGAGGTGTATATGGTTGTCTAGAGCAAACACAACCGTGACTCTTCAATCGTCTCGTGACAATCTGAGAATAGCGTGACCTAACATTACATTCTTTTCTTATTTAGTCTTTTCACTTTTATATTTAACCTTTCCAAAAAAATATATATAAATTTACATTTGACACTTAAAACATGATATATGAATATAATAAGAAATAAACTATTTTAAAATTGAAAAAGAAATAATAACTATAGCACAATATTTGTAATGGGTTTAAATTTATTGCTCATACGTTTGATTTCAACAAGTTAAAAACAATATATTTTCTATTTACCATAAATTTATGTTTCGTTTATTTTCACCCTAACGTTCAATGTTGAATATATATTGTCTATAGAATAGGAAGCTTGACATTTTGTCATTTTTATGTAAAACTAAACTAGTTTTGGCATATTAATATGTTTTTCATGGTTATAATAGTATTTTATAACCTACATCACTTTCGTGATCAATAATGATTTGAAAAAAAAAATAGTAATAGACTAATCTATATTTATTCATTCATAGCTTTTCGAAATAATTTCAAATTTAATTTCCAAATCTGTATTTTTATAAACTATGATTTTGAATGACGTGAGATTTGCTTTGTATGACAACAGTGTACTCTCTATTCAGATGATTTTAATTTTAAGAAAATCAAATTAAAATCTTGTATTCTCAACAAATCGAGTAAAACACACGAAAAAAAAACAAAAAAAAAAAACAAAAAAAAAAAAAAAACAAACAAACAATAATTCTATTTTCACAAGTTAATTTTTCAATTAAATTATCAAAGTAAATATTATTGACTATATATCAATAAAGTAGACATAAAATAATTGAACTATTTTAAAATTAAATTAATGATATCAAAATATAAAGCAAAGAAGACGATGTTCGTCTCGTAAATGCACTTCAGTAATGTATATTCATATTAAATTTCCTGCTCGTCTTGGCTCTGTATGATATTGCTTTTTGCCTACATAAGATTCTTAAAGGTTGCTCTCTCTCTCTCTCTCTCTCTCTCTCTCTCTCTCTCTCTCTCTCTCTCTCTCTCTCTCTCTCTCTCTCTCTCTCTCTCTCTCTCTCTCTCTCTCTCTCTCTTTCAACGTTGTCGTCTACATCGTGTCGTCCTAATTATTGTGTTCCTCATCAGCGGTAGCTTGAGTAGCTATATAGCTATAGCTGTTATCAGTTTGATATTACGTCATATCCGGGGGATGCGGTGGTTTTCTCGGGTGTTACTGCTGCTGTGCTGCTCTTGTTACTGTATTGCTATATAGCAAGAAAGAGAGAGGGAGAGAGAGAGAGAGAGAGAGAGAGAGAGAGAGAGAAGACTTGATGTTAAAGTTTACCGGTGACACCATATTATACTCACGTTCAACGTTGTACACAGTCATGAGATTAGCGCGTGTAGAAAGGAGAACGCTTATAGCGTTCTCCATTATTAAGAAATGTGATATTTCTTTGCCTATTATGGCAGCAGGTAAGCTGTTTCCATTTTTTATTAACGTGCTAATATATTTTTAATTTATTTCTTATAATCAATATTTATTAGTAAATACTCAGATTTATTACTTAATATGTCATAACATGAAATGAGGAGAGGTGTGACATAATGGTCTTAGACATGAACACGCGTAGCTTCTACTGTATATACGTCTTGTCCAATAGGAATGTGTTAGTTAGTTGTTGTAGATATACGTCATCATTGTACCGTCTAATCAACAATATTCTACATAACTTGCATTTTCATTTCATTTGTTTTAAAATTATCTCTAAATATTTGAACATATGTCTATATTAATAATTTTACTTCCTTAAACATAGAAATTTAGATGTTATGTAATATATTAAAATTAATATATGGAATGCTTTCTCACGTGCTTTATATTTTTAACCAACAATTGTAATATTTAAAATCTTGACTCAGCAGATTTAAAATACTGTTATAGACTTATCAGAAAAAAAAAATGAAAAACTATAATAACACTTTTTTGATGAGGCCAGAAGGGTTACAGTGAAATTTGATCAAATATACAGCTCAAATAAAAAAGGAAAAGAATAATTTTTTTAATTATACATTAAAATGGAATTTTTATTTAGTCTTAAAACTTTATTGCATTAATTGGCATTTTTTTAAATATTCACAACGCTAATTAAATGTCTTTATTTCAAATAACAAGTAAAATTAATTTTTTTAAATTCTACGCATTACTTATAATGTGACCTTTATAGACACTTTTTCTTCTTTTTGCCATGAATTTCTTATCATCAAGTAACACAAAACTTGGAAATGCTGCTGCAGCTGCCAACTGTTTATTTATCTTTCAAGTAATTAACTCCAAGCAAACCAGAACTTTACATACTAACTAGCTCTATTTCCTGATAAACCCAAACGGTTTCCGTGATATCAAAATGTTGTGGTTTTTTGGAGTAAAAAAATATTTTATTTTTATATAATCGTTTGTCGATCTTGGTTTCCTTTTCTTTATCAAAATTACACTATACTTAATCAGTTTCAAGTCTAGTTTATAGAAAGAGCTGAAAGGAAGGGTTTTCTATTTTTTTTTTTCAATCATCAAAAGTACATGAGATTAATATTTTATACAATTTTTTTTACTAATTTAATTTCTTAAAACAATGGCTTCCTAAAGCAAAGCACATTGTAGAAAGCAAGCAAGTAAAAAAAAAAAAAGAAAAAAAGTTGACCATTGTAGCTCTATATTCAGAAGTTGAAACAAGCAGTCTCGTCAATTATATATATATATATATATATATATACACCTATATATTAAATAAATATATGCACACTTTGTAATTTATAAAAATAAACTAGCTTGCATACTAAAACCTATGTTAAATTTAAATTTTATAATATCTATATTAAATTCTTTGTCATGATAATGTTTCAAGCACAAACATATTGTAGTATCAATTTTTGTATGAGACATGTGCATAAAAAAATCAATGTATTTAGTTAACAATTATGGAGTATAGCCTTTAAATTTAAAAAAAACTGTGCTAATTTTTTGAAATAGAAAAAAAAATAACCGAAGAATTAAAATTAAATAGATTTGTGTATACAAATTACGCTTCACATTAATATCTTAATTAAAAAAAATTTAATAGTATTATTATCATTAAAAACTTGGAACCAAAGTAAAATATTGAAGGGATAAATTACACAAAAACTGACTCTTGTAATTGAAGTGCAAAATATTCCGTACAATTTCTAGGTATTAATGAAATAAGTTTACATCTAGTATAGCATTCATTTCGTTTATTAATGTTATCACTTCCACATCCTAATCATTCAAAAATAGACGTTTTTCATTGGCGTTTTGATCGCCAAGTTTCCTATATTTTCTATATTATTTAATCACTTATTTCAGTATTAAATCTTACTCTTAAGTGTTTTAGAGGATTCTCTAGTGTCTAAACTACTTAAATAACAATTATCTACAACATAATTATACTAGTGTTTACTAATTTTCACTTCCTCTAAATTTTAACACCTATCCTAAAGCTAATTCCCATGCCGATTGCCTTATCCGCTTATATCACAATAATTAAAAATTCAACATACTAAATAAAATACTAAATATAATTTAAATGTCAATTACCACTTATAAAATTTAAGAATGGGTCACCATTGAACTAAAAGATAAATAAATTTTCTAAAATTAATATTAAATCTTATGAAACTTAAATTTTAATACCGTAGAATTCAAAATTTTGCATGGTGACACCCTAAAAAAATTTAAGCTATGGATAGATTTCTCGTATTCCAAGGCTCAGTTACCGATCATCTTTCTTGTTATTTATGATTATACTAACCTTTCCCCTTAAGAATCAAGCAATTCAATTGTAAGTAAGTACGTAAATAAGTTGACATACATTGTAAACAGATGACTTAGAATATCACAAAGAAAAGCAGAGGGGTTTAAAACAAAGTTAATTTGTTATTGCATAGATAAAGAAAGTAAAATCTTGCAAGTGCTTCTTGTTAATATAGGAATTAGTTTATTATTAAATTTTAAATTGATGTATTAACAGTAAACAAAAATGACAAAAAGTTTGGTTTACAATATTACAAAAAAAAAAAAATCCCTTTCCAAAGAAAAATATTTAACAAATTTCTTATTGCCGAGTCACACGAATATGACATTTATCTTGAACTTCATTCTATATTTAAATAAAACTTTGCAGAAAATTTAAGATAATATATTATATATTTTTGTTATATTTATCCATAAATTTATAAGAATATTACATTAAATTTTCACTTATTTATCGATACATTATTTTACGAAGAAATAATGGTAATTTTCATTCATTTTTGGTGCATTTCCCTCCAACTTCATGTACCCGAAGGAAATGAAAAACTTGCACAACATTGGCAGTAAATGCCAACATTTCAATGCATTCTTTGCCACCCACCGCACCCGCTCAATATCTTGGCCTGTGTAATCTATAAGACAATGTTGCCATATTTACGATTCCATTAGCCTAATGTATTGTAAGATTTACATTTCATTTCGGTACATCATACAGTATCACAGTAGTGCATCTTAATTTAAGAATGTATTAGTTTTTTAAGAACTTTCCCAAATGAGTAGATTACCATCCGTAGTGTTCACTCATATTGTAACAGAAATGCCAATAATTCCAAAGCTAAGTCTTTCTTTGAGTTAGAAAGGACCAGAATACACACTGCCCTCTAATATAAAAAAGAAAAGTACCGCATATAATATATTTCAAATTAGGGTGCAAGAATGTCTATATTGGAGATTTTTCTCTACAAATTCAATGATTTTCTTGCCACAAAAGCAAAAGAGACATAAAAATATGTATGATTTGTTTTACTACTATGTATGTTTGTAATGATGACAAATTTTGCGTTATAAAGCCATGAAAGATATAAAATCAAAATATTTAATATTTAATCAGAATAAACAATGCGAAAGGTACAAAATATTCAACAATCTTAATATTTATTAACATTGATTGTACTTATCAACAATACAATTAATACTATGATAGTATAGAAATATATGTTTTTTTCTATTATGGCAAAATATATGAATGAAATTATATTTAAAAAATTAAACTTTTTAGAAATACCTTTGGAAAAACGAGGGAAAAAAATTCTGGCAGCAAGATTATACTGTATAGCGAGTGGGGTTTGGAAATTTTATGGCTTCAATAAAAACTATTTATATTTTTAATAAAATAAAATATGTTTTTATTAATGTGGCTTCATAAAAAGAAATTTGAGATTTTCTCCAAGAAATATGCATATATATATATATAAAGATTTTTAATTAAATGGAGTAAACAATCTTACTAAAAGTAAAGTATAATAAAATTGCAAAAAGAATATATTTTTTTTAACCTTTGAACTTTCTTATATAATAAAACCATCCAAGTCAAAGTTATTATTTATTTTTTTAAAGAAAACACATATTATATAAGTATATAAAACTACAGTAAACTAATTAACAAGATTTACTTATTATTTAATAATTTGTCACGTAGATGTAGTCTAAAAGAAAGGTTAAAATAAATTAATATTACATAATTAGCAGCAAAACATGTAGTTTATGTAGAATCTGGAGCACCAGCAGTCTTGCGTAACCAACTTTATTATAATTACGTTTTTTTTTCTTAACTTATTATTACTTTATTATACAACAAAGTTATATTAAGTGTAAAAAGTAATTAAGTTTAAAATTGACAAGGACGTTTTTGTGATTATTATGAAATATAAAAAAGTGACATGTTTCGTTAGGTATAAGCACGTGTTTGATAAGCTTTATCACGTGATATACCCCTCCTCCTTCTTCCTATCTTACTGTATTGACAGGTTAGATTTATTTTTCTTGTATGTTAAAATATTTTTATTATAATAGTATGTTTATTTAGATTTAATTTTTAAGTAGCTCGCTACAGAGTTATATGTGCAAAATTGACAGGGTTGGATTAACCATAAGTACGATCGCTATTTGCCAAATGCCAACTGGCCCTCATGGCACTGCTTATTGCCCTGAGCTCGTTTCTGAATTCAATTTTGCACCTGCCCGATTTGGGGAGCCTAGGTACCACATACCTTCCGTTGGAGTAGCCAGCCTCTTCTATAACCTACAGGGCTCACTGGCTTCTGAAGACTCAATCTGACCCTGAAATTTGGATCATAGAACGATTGTATACAAGTTATACCCCTAACACTATGTTTGAGTATATTACAGGAGAAGTAGTTGTTCTTCTTCTTGTTAATCGGAAATAGTTGAAATATTGTTCTTACGATACGTCGTTCACAAACTTAATTTAATCTTGGGATATTAATCATCAATATAGTTTGAAAGTAATTTTACTTTTATTTGATAATTGCATTCTTTTCATGCTTAAGGTAATGCATTGTCTGCGCATGTATGGCGATAAAGCGCAAGCTCATATTAATAAGAGTAGAACCATCCTATAAAGTAGCAACGGTGACTAAAGAGTATGAAAAAATATATTAAAACACGTAAAGTGTGTCTGGTATCTCTCATTTAAAATTTACAGTGATCAGTCCTATAATTAAAAATATTTATCTATAAATAAAGGGAGATAAATACTATACAAATATATATAGTTCCACAATAATGTGGTCCTCTCCTTTACCACTGCTACCTATAATTGGGTCCATTGGTAACTTAAAGTTTACGCTGTGGTTCTTTCAGCAAGATTTACGTTTTATTTATTATTTTAATATAATAATCACAAAATTTGTAACACTAAATAAAAAGAAAGAAAAAAAATATATGAGTATTGAAATTTTTAATTATTCAAGGCAATGAATGAATGAATGGAAAAAAAATTGTTTTGCACAACTTGCTTCAAAATTACATTAAAAAAAAGGATTAAAAATTAAAATGTCTAAATTTGTAGAAGCTTTGAATAAATAACTAAAATATGCTACAATAATGAAAATTTCATTTCAATTTGATAATACAATATTTCATGTTTCTACATTTACAATAGTTTTATTTAATAAATGTATATAAATCTTTGTTTACCGTAAATATCAACTAGTTAGTCAAACTAACTAAGTTAGTTAAAATTTATATTTTGTTTTAGTTATGAAAACTTAGAAAATTTGTATATAAAAACAATGCTATAAAGTCACAAGGAAAACAAGAATTTCCTACTACTTTATACAAAACAATACAATAAATGACCTAATTCATTATTCATAATGTATTAATATATCATAACATTTTAATATTAATTAGAAATTAGTATTAATTGATTTGTATTTTATAAAATAATACGGATAGTTTGTAAATTTGCTTCATGAACTTTAATTCATATTTAGAGTTAATATCATTGAAATTAATGATAAAGTTTTTATATTTCTTTCAATCATGGTACAGTTGAGGAAGTTAACATGTAGAAGGTTTGATTTCAATTTTTTTTTTTACTAGGTTTGATGGTTTGAGAAAGTCATGGCGCACTTGGGAGACACTACTGTAAGCAGTGTCGACCAAGCTCGCTCTTGAAGCAAAATAGACAAAAAGTGTTGGGTAGGACCCATGGTCCTATCTTAACGATCACGGCTGTGTAATATGTAATAATAAAGTGGCTTGGTGAAGCTTGAAGAAGCTAATAACTGTAACAATAAGCACACAAAAAATACTTCTAATAATATTAAATTTTTATGTATAGAGCAATAGAAATTATCCAGGATAATTTCAAACTTTAAAAAAAGTTGCGAGCTATTCCTCTCCTCTCCTTACCTGAACTATTATATATTGCATGAAAGTTAAAATTTCATTGGTTTATTATAATGATTTTATTTTTTTTATATTCTTTGGCTTTTGTGTTAGTAAAATGTAAGTTCTAAAAGATTACTATAATCTACTAAAGTAAATTAAATGTCGATTTCTTCTTATGCCATGATTAGACGTACTATTTAATTGTTTTATTAACTTAAATGGCATTCATCACTGTATAATAAACATTTACAATTGATGTAATACTAATATTATTGTATTGTTTACAGATGTCGAGCGTCAAATCTAAAGTGAAGTTCGTCACTTCTTCTTCTCAACAGAAGACAACATCTCAAGAAACAGAGCAGCAACAAAAAGTGTTATCAACAACAACACAACAGTTGCAGCCTGTTAATCAACAACAATCTGCACCTGAACCTGCACGTTCACCTAATATTAATCCTAATCCACCAATAGAATCTACCCTTACACCTACAGAACCAACACGTTCAACCCCATCACCCAATCCTTCACGTTCTTCCACATTACCATCATCTCAGCAAACTGAATTAACCTCCCTCATAACAAGTGGTACAAGTCCAACAACTCCACGTGTAGTAGGTGTTACATTGGTACAACAAGAAAGATATTTACCAAGAATAGTTGGTGTACAAGAACGTACACCATTATCATCATTACCAAGTAATATTACATCAACATCAGAACCACCTAGAATTGTAGGTGCAACTTTAAGTCAACAAAAACAACAAATATCAACAACAGCAACAACAAATACTACTACTACATCAACAAATAATAGCGCTCAACAACAATCAACAACAAGTGTGATAAGTTCAAATAATTTAGTTCAAGAAAATAATAATATTAAACCAAAAAGTGAACAACAAATAACTTCTACTTCTAATATTAATTATAATAATAAAATTATCGAAAAAACATCATCATCAACGTCTTCATCTTCAACAACTACTGTAGTAGAAATAGTTGAAAAAGAAAATAATAATAGTGAAAATAATATTGGTGTAAGTGATAATATTAAAACATCAAAATCAGATTTAACAAAACAAGTACTTACAAATAATACTAGTGTTATTAGTAATTATAAAACAGGTGAGAAAGTGGTTGAAGTTACGGTTAACTCTACGGGTGCCACGGGGTGTAGACTTAGAGGTGGTGGTGGAGGAAACACAAATACTTCCTCATCTAATACTGTACCACCACCTCCTGAAATTACTAATACCAACACGGTATCAACAATAACATCAACAAATACTATAACTACTGCTAGTTCCTCAGTAGTACCTGCTACTTCAGCTGCTATTGCTCCTAGTAGTATTAATAATAAGAACTCCTCTAGTGCAAGTAGTAATAAAGGAGTAATAATAAGTGCAGATAGTGCAAGTGTTGGTGGTGGTGGAGTTGGGGGTGGTAATAACAACGCTAATATGGCGGCGGTAGTGGCTGTGCAGAGAACTAACAACAAACCTTGTTGTTTTTGTTGGTGCTGTTGCTGTACTTGCTCATGGTAAGTTTAAATAAACATTTCAATATCTCAAAATTAAATATCATTAAATTTAAATACGATTTTTTTTTAGATCTTTCAAGCTTTCAATAATGGTGTTAGTTTTTTTTTCCTCCCCTTTTTCTTTCTCTTCTTCTTTTTTCAACCTTTTACTTTTTATATTTCAAATCTTTTACATTTAATAAGAATGAAACAGTCTTATGATAAATTACTTAAAATTAATTTGAAATTTGAGAGATTGCATTTACAAGTGACAGTTTTACTGCACTCCAAAAGTCCCATTACTTTAAGAAATATGGGAGAGAGAAAAGAGAGAGAGAGAGTGTGTGTGTGTGTGTGTGTGTGAGAGAGAGAGAGAGAGAGAGAGAGGAGATTAATTACATAAAGAGCTATTTTTATGCATTTCACTCATAGAATAATTTTGAATAATAGTTGTACTTTTTGAAATAACTATTAAAATTAGACTTTGGAATAAAAATAAAATTCTTATATATATTCAAGAGTTGAATACCAAAATAGAGCTTTTACAGTAGAGCTGTTGCAATGCCGTAATTTTGGCTTCTTTGATTTTATCTAATTTACGTCTAACTGAAATCCAATTGAAATGAACAATTACATCTTAAATATCATAAAATTAATGATAATAAAATAAAGAGAGAAATATGTGCGAACTTTGAACTCTTGGAAACAAATATTATAAATATTAAAGTAGGAACCCATAAAATGTACTGAAAATATTTCTTATCTTATCATGAATTTTGTTATGAAATTCTCTCTCTCTCTCTCTCTCTCTCTCTCTCTCTCTCTCTCTCTCTCTCTCTCTCTCTCTCTCTCTCTCTCTCTCTCTCTCTCTCAGTAATTGATTGAAATTTTCATTGAAACTCATAATTATTATTATGAACATGTTATTCCTACTATACTCTACACAATGTGTATATATTATGCAGATTGCATCACGTCTCTCTCTCTCTCTCTCTCTCTCTCTCTCTCTCTCTCTCTCTCTCTCTCTTAACACGACACATTATTTACTTTTCTAACAACAAACATGTCAAAGATAACATTTTAGGGCTCAATTTAAAAAACATTATAAAAGTAAATAAATATTCTTTGTCCATTCTACAACTAACAGTAAGAGCAAAAAAAAAAAAAAAAAAAAAAAAAAAAGCTGCTGTGTTAGTTAATGTTTTCTTTTTTGTTATATTATATTTTTTTGCAATACTGCTTATGAGAAAATGTTCCATTTAAAATTACCAGTTATCGAATTGTTTACATATATTAGTTATTTATTTATTGTAAAAACGATGTTGATCAATAAGGTTTACACAATGTAAGATTAAATAATGAAAATCGTCAAATAAGCTCACATCTTCGATATTTCACTTTTGAGGACCATTACATTACCGGTTTTCTTCTTCTTTTGATTATACTTTGAAAAATAATTTTTTTGTTTATTATTTCTATAATTAATACATAAACCATTTAAGTTGGGAAATAATATATTGTTGTTGTTATTTTCTTTGCTAAATAACACATATATATTTCAAAAATATATTAAAATAAAAATCCTTTACTCTGAAAAATAATCCATTATAATTCTTCTTATTCCCTTTTAATTTATGCTTTCAAATAAATTATTCATAAAGTTATTAATTATAACGAAGAGGGTTCAGGTGTTTAGTTACATTATATAAAAACATTTTAATCCAAAACTTTTGCTCTTTAGGGTTTTAGAATGCACAATTTTTCTTTTAAAACTTTTTTTTTTAACAAAAAAAAAATTTCTTCGAACCTTTTTCAATTTCACTTTGTTAGAACGAATAGTAAGTAAAAAAGTAAGTGAGGATTTTATGTTGATCTCTCTCTCTCTCTCTCTCTCTCTCTCTCTCTCTCTCTCTCTCTCTCTCTCTCTCTCTCTCTCTCTCTCTCTCTCTCTCTCTCTCTCTCTCTCCACTTTTGCACGCACTTTTTTGTTGCATGTTTGACTGAGGGAACTGTGAGCAAACAGTAGCAAGTAGCAAGCCATCAATCGGGTAAAGTCTCATGCTTTCATATAAAAAAAGACAGAGAGAGAGAGAGAGAGAGAGAGAACGTGGGCTTCTAACCACACAAAACTAATGCTATAATCAATATAAGTAACAATGTGACACTTATATTCATCTTCTACTTTTTCTTGTTTGATGCTTTCTATAGGAAAAAATGGTAAGTACCTTTTTTAATGTATTTTTCAACCAACCATTGGTTCTCTTATTATTATTATTATTATTATTTCTTTCTATTTTTTGTATGTTTATAGTTTAGAAAAAATGTACAACATCTATTAAACAATTTGAAAATAAAATTGCGATAGTTTTGTTTTCATATGTGCTAAAATAACTAAATGTTTAGTAAATATTATGGATTATAAAAAGACATTTATGTGTGACAAAAATGGTTTTTATCGGCATAACGCGCTATCCAATTACGCAGGTGGTAAAAAGACGCACTCGCACTAATTTTTAATTCCATCATATAGCATTGCAAAACCATATTCTTAGCATTTTTTGAACAAAAATTCTGCACCGAAGTTAAATTTTTTTTTTAATGGGGGATAATTTTTAGGTGTTTCTAGTTTTGAGACAATTTTTTTTGCCATATTCTTCCCCCATTGAGGATTTTATTATAAAATAAAGACAAAATTGCGACGTATAGGTTGCAATCTCTAGGAATATCCATATACGCATGAAGTAAGTATTTTTATGTTATTACATATAACCAAGGTTATAATAATGTTGGCTTCATGCAAATATTATGGTAGGTCATTATAAAATTAAAATATGTACTATATAAACTTCTTTTTTTATATATAACCTTTGATATTTTTATATTTTTTGCGTTGACTTTCTTTATGAATTAAAAGAAAGGAATAAAGAAATAAAAAATAATATTAAAAAAAAAAAGTTTTGAGGTTTTATTGCGATAATATTTCTGATATTGATATCTATTAAAATATAAATTTTATAATTGTAATTCCAATTATAAATTTCAAAACTTGAAAGCATTGAGGGAAATTTTTATTATCTCTTTATAAACCAATAAAGATAAACAAAATGGTATAAATCTGTTATACGTATTGCGATAATCATCAACGTTAAAACATTGTTTTCTTTAGAAAAAAAAGAACATGTAGGAGTTATAACTTGATGAATGTTTCCTAGATTTTTTGTTTTCTTTTTTCTTCTTCTTCTAGTGCCGTTTAGTGTACATGATATATAGGAATAAAGAAGCACTTAGCTCACTTCAAAGAAATAAAAACATGTTCTTAATTTGAGTCTTGACTACTTGTACTATACATAAAAAAACAAACACAAAAAACAAACATGTAATTTATTTTGTTAAGTACAAATATGAACTACTTTCCAAAAAAATTAAAAATTATCTCATTTTTACTCTTACTTAAATTTCTTATCCATATATCCTTTTATTTTTATATACAAATATTCGAATATATACAAAAATAACGCATACTTGATGGGTTTTAAATTGGAAACAAAGTTTATAGCGTTATAAATAATTATAATGTCTATAATAAATTAGAAAGACATTTAGAAAAAAAAAAAAAGACATAAACATTTTATATATATAAAATGTAGATGGAAAAAAAAAGTGTTGGAATTCACTTCTGTGTGTACTGCATACTTAATGAAGCGTAATAAAAAAAAAAATTTACTCCAAATATTTGAAGTTATTTTTAGCAAAAATAAAAATGTTGACGTGTAAATGTATTTTATTTCCGTTCTTCACGAAATGGACAATCTATATTGATTCTTAAAGCAGAATTACGATAACAAAAATAGCACGTTGCTTAAAAATTTAAAATTCAATTTTTTATTTAATTTTCTTGATATCAGCATGTATTTTGTAAAATGAGTTTATTTTCAAATTTATTATAAATTTGTATAAAAGCTTTAAAATATTTTAAAATGAAAAATATTTAAAATAAATAAAAATTTAAACTGAAGTACAATAATATTAATATGCTAATAAGGAACAGGTGTGCAGGCGTGCATTTTTAATAATTTTAAAATCGATACCTTATATCAACAGTTTGCTTTAAAATATCATTAATATCTTATAATAGGCTTTGAAAACATGGAAAATCGTGTAGAGATTTTGTCTTACTTTCTTTATTTTTTGAGGCCCTATAAGTATTTTTAATTTTTGTTGAACTTTTATAAAAACTGTCTGCCAATACTAATAATATGAATTATTTCTTTGAAAATTGAAAGGACGGACGAAATAATATAATATAAACTAAATAAATTATAATAAAATTAGCTCTTTTGCTACTTGGACCTGAGATAATAATAAAATAGTAACAAAAGTAAAACCTTTAATTGCATTGCCCCCCCCCCCCCCAAATCTATCTTATTTTTAAATATATATTTTACTGTATATGTGCGAATCAAAAAGTTAACTGAAACTCATCTCTTTGAAAATCGTGTTGGCACTTAAAAGTGAAATTGATAAACCAAAAAACAAAATAATTAAAAGGATAATCAAAATTAATTAAAATTCAACTGTTTAATAAATTGAAATCTATATGTATAGAGGAATTTTCACTCTGATAGATTTTTTTTCTTTATAGCAAAAAAAAAAAAAAAAAAAAAAAAAAACTTTTTGTTCATTCTTATTTTTTAGCAAATTATTATAAGCTTGACTACATCAGTACAATACACGTATACCTGTCTTCCTTGACTTTTTGTATGTTGTAAAATGTAGAAAAACGCAGCGAGGCGGGTAATAATTTGCGAACAACAACGCTGTGAGATGTAGTGACGTCACTGGTGCGCAGAACCAGCAATCTTGGCAACAAATAAAGTCAGCAGCAGTGGCAGCAGCAGCAACAGCAGCCACACGCTTATTTTAAACCATTCAACATTCCGGACCATTCATCCTAAATACTCGCCGGTATTTTACTTCTAAATGAATGGATCTCTTGTAAAAAATAAATAAAATAAAATAATAATAATAATTTAAAAAAAGGTATACAGAATATTGAAATACATACAGCTAAAATTTTTTAAATTAAATTAAAATGTAATATTAGAGTAAAACAACGTAATTTCTACAAATTTTACTTTGTAATGTATAGTTTTAAACAAGGAAAAATATATTGAAATATATATCATGATTCTAAAAATCATATATTAAAAATAATGATTTTTTTTTATACACAATTTTCATACTTTTGCTTCTATCTATGATTACAGTATTCAATAAGGAAAAAAGCTGGTTTATGTAATACATGTCTATCATTATGACTATGAGTATATAGATTACATAGATAAAATATACATACAATTTTATTTATAATATAAGTTTAATAGAAATATATTGCAATATTAAATAAGGTAGAAAACTGAGCTAGATAAAATTCAATAAAATTCAAGTTTTTTTTTTTTTTTTCCTAATTTAGTTACTTATGAAATGCATTTCCTCATACGTTTGATTATCATGAAATATTTATGAACGATATGTATGTACTTTACTATACAGCAGGCATTGTATTTATTTACACATATTTTTGTTTGACCTGAATAGTTTACTTGCATGTGTATGACTTTCTGTGATGTAAACTTCCAACTGCAACAACTTTTCTATTAACTTTCTGTGTATGAAGTTATATTAAATGCGTTTGTCATATTTTGTAGTGCTTTTCAAAATGTTTTCTACGATCACAGAAGTTGAATTGCTTGTCATAAATATTTTTTTATACTTCCGTTTCAAAATGTTTACGTGTCGTGTGTATGACGTGCTAATTTCTTTTAGAAATGTGCATTAAAAAAATGCACTTCAAAAAAGTACTATATAAAGTCATTATATATATATATATATATATATATATATATATATATATATATATATATATATATATATATATATATATATATATATATATATATATATATATATATATATATAATATTATATATATATTATATATAATAAATGTATATTAAACTTGATAATGTTAGGTCCCTTGTAGGAAAATTGAATGAAGTCTTTTACATCAAAATACGATTTTTGATACACATTTTGAAACATATATTATATTAAAATTTGTTTATTGTATTTTTGAAATAGTATTGAGTTCGTTTATGTGTAATTAAAAATAAATAACATGTAATTAGAAATTGGCTGCTTTCACAGATTAAAAATATTTTAAGTTTAGTATTATATTTACATATTCTGTATATTTATTTATTTCTGCTCCCTGTGGAAATAGTATTCACTTAACCATCACTCTACAGTATAGTCTACGAAGTATTGTCATTGGATGATTTTAGTATATAAAATAAAAAAAATATAATAAGTTAATGATAGATTTTTATGAACGATTTTCAGTTTACTGATGACGTCATAAATAATTAGTAATTATTGATACTTTTTAAGTACATCAATCCATTCTACTTTGAAGCATAAAATATTGGAACTCAATCGGATTCCGCAATCATAAGACACGCTCTCTCTCTCTCTCTCTCTCTCTCTCTCTCTCTCTCTCTCTCTCTCTCTCTCTCTCTCTCTCTTCTTTCTTCTTTCTTCATATAAAATGAGAAATGTAGGTCAAAAGGATTGTCAGAGAAATTAAGTGGAAAAAAAAGAGGAAATATTACGAAGTATTACAGAACTTTTTTCTCCTAACAATTAATCTGGCTACTACTTTTCAAAATTCCCATATAAGAACTTTCATATAAGTAAGCAATTTTAATTAAAAAATAATAAAGAATTCCTAGTTATTTAATAATTTGAAAACAAAATAGAAAATGCAATGAATTAGATTAACATGAGTTATGTAAAATGCACTGATGTAATATTTCAGGATTGAAATCGGAATTTTAGGTTTTTGCTGTATTAATTTATCAAGAGAATGGAAGTATAGATGGGGAGATTGAGAGGAGAGTGGCGGCAGGTAGGAAAGTAGTTGGCAGCATGGCAGGATTGGCCAAGAGTGATGCTTTATCAAACAAAGCAAAACTTACAGTGTACAATTCTGTCTTACTCCCAACTATCTTATATGGTTCTGAATCATGGGTATGTCAGAGTAGGCATATGAGTAGGGTGAATGCTGTTGGTATGAGTTTTCTCAGAAGTATGTGTGGTAAAACAAGATTAGATAGGGTAAGGAATACTTGGGTGTTGGAGAAATGTGGAGTAAAAGAAACTGTGACTGAGAAGTATGAGAACAGTGTATTACGATGGTTTGGTCATGTTGAGAGAATGGGTGATGAAAGAATAGCAAAGCAGGTATTTCATAGTAGAGTGGATGGAAGGAGAGATAGAGGCAGGCCTAAAACATCATGGTCTGAGGTGGTTGGAAGATGTTTGAAAAATAAGAATGTACGCAGTATGAAATGCAAAAGGAAATGTATGAAACAAGGTATGAGACTGGCGGAAGCAAGTGAAGTATGTCAGGATAGGAAGTTGTGGAGGTCTATCACTGGGTCAGGATAAAACATCTGTGTTGTTGGCTTACCCCGAAAGGGATTAATAGCGTCATGATATGTATGTATGTATGTATAATTTATTAACAAAATAGTTAGAAAACTACTTAGAGCTGTGTTCAGTGATATTTACATAATGTGCACACATAATTAAATCAAAATATTGTTTTGTTTTTTTTTTAATCAGGTCAATTAACTCTATTTTATATTAATTTGCGCTTGAATGAATTTTCTATGTAGAAAAACTTCAACAAAATATCTGTTTTAATTAGTAAAATACTGTAAATAGAATGAAATTAAACAATTTGATATTCAAAAGTTTGTTTCCATTATTATCTGAAAGTTAAAACTGGAATTGAATTAAATTGAAAATGCTAATAACGATACAAAATATCTATAATATGTAACATATTATATTTATGTTATAATCTGTCTTCCAGAAAAATAAATCATAATATCAAAATTCATAACAAAGTTTTAACAAATAAATATTGATTAAAAATCGATAACTATTTTTTGTCAATAACTTGAATGAAATGTGTTTATATGTACAATTCCTATGTGTATTCAAATATAATAAAATTAATACTCTCCAGTAAATTAGAAATATTATAATTTATTTGTACAATTTTGCATAATGTAAAGTTTAAATTAAATTTTGCGTGCTTCATGCAAAGGTTAAAAGTACAATATATAATGGGCGTTGTCTCATCAAATTAAATAAAAACAAATGATTTTATAAACAATTTAATGTATAATCAAGTATTATTAAAAAAACAAAAACATTATAAATAATAATAAAATACAAAATTATGGATTAAAAAACTACTTGTAAAGTAAAGTAAAAATAAATAAACAATACAAAATTGTTAGTGAAAAAAAAAAAAAAAAAAAAAAAAAAAAGTTTTGCCTCGTATTCTAGGCTTATCAATGTAATATTCGCTTATCTTTATAACCCTTCTCCCCCTCTTACCATCTTTTTTTTCATATAGTGATGTTGTTCGATAATATAGTCGTAGTCAGGCAGGAACTGCATGTTTGTTATACATATTATGAAACTGCATGTTGTTCTCTTTATACCTATAGCTTATCTTTTTTGTTCTATCTTTTTGTCTGTCTATGGGGATCAATTTTGTATGTATTTTTCTCACCTTAGCTCACGCAATGTGTATCTTTCGTGCTCTCTCTCTCTCTCTCTCTCTCTCTCTCTCTCTCTCTCTCTTATTATTTATAAATAATGATTGCTCGATTTTATACACAAAAAGTTTTCCCATAGAGTTAATACAATATTTACTTCAAAATACATAATACAAAATACATAAATATGCACCTACAAATGTACTGATAACTCATTATTATCATTTAATCCTTCGCTTTAATATTATATTAATTTGAACTTTTACAATTATATCAATAGATTACATTTTTTTTTTAATAATCATACAGTTATCATGAATATTTTTTTCAATTACGATGAATATTTTGTGGCACAGCCTACTCCATGCATTTTTTTTTTGTTTTGTTAATTATTAAACTCATTACATTCATTCACTATATATTTAAAATGAATACAATTTTTTGATGTATAATTTATGTTTTATTATGTCTTGACTATCATCTTGGGTGCTATTCATCAAAGTACTTTGGTTTTAGAGTTCCTAACTATGCCTTCTTAGAACTTTTAGGGTATTATAATTCCTAAGGTCTTCAGATGACCTACATTTCCATAAATCGCACTCCTTGGATGTTACATAAATTCAGCTCTATTTTTGTTTTTATAAAAAGAACGTAAAAAATTTATAAACACGATATTCATATGATGACTAAATCAATAACAAAATCAAATAAAGTAATTTAGTTTTGTTATGGTCAAAATTGTTGTTTTCTTCATAAAAAATGTATCGCTCATTAAGAGTAAAATAACAAGAAAAAAAAAAGTGAATAACAAGGTAAATATGTAAGAATAAAAATAAGACATTTGGAAACAAACGGTCATAAAATACAATGAACTTATTGTTTTGTCAAACAAAATATTGAATTTCCATTTTATTACTATTTATATTATATAGTATTCAATTATACGGCACATGTAACGATTATTGATCCCATTATTATTACATTTATATTGATTTATTTTATATATAATAATCATTACAGTATTATATGCATACACATTAATTTTAATAACATGTAAAATATTATATTGAATTTCCCGCAGACATAGGAAATTATATTGTCAAAATAATCGTGATTCATGCAAGTATAGTTCCTAGCTCAACGATAACTTTATAATTACAATTTTTGTAACAATGCTAATCATTAAATCGATTCTCATTTTCTATAATATCATTGTTATAAATCTGTGAGATTTTTTTTTTTAAATCTTATCAAATAAAAACTAATCCCAAAATTTTACTAAGTGAAAATATTATAATGATTAAAAAATATAATAATAAAAAGGAAAATAGATCGATCGTAAGTATATTTTAAGTAAAAGTCTTAAACTTTGTTGATGCATTAAGCTTTTGATATAAAATACTTAACGTATATATTATAATCTGTGCAGTAAAACCTAATAGGGTTAATGTTAGAGAGTTTAGTGGCTTTTTAAGATGACACTAACGAAATATAATTATAAATCGATATTTTACACATAACAAAATCTAGTAAAATATTATTATTATACTATGTTGTATAATATGTGTTATACAATATATATAAATAAATTGGCCTATATATGATTTTTTTTATAACTTTATATTAAAATTGTTTTGATGAATTGAGTATCATAATACATTATGGTTTTAAGTACCTAAATGTATCTTTTAATATTTTTCATAACTTAATTTTACTTTATACAAAAAAAAAAAAAAAAAAAAAAAAAAAAAAAAAAAAAAAAAAAAATTAAAGATCTATAAGTACAAATTTATGCTTTGAAATTAAATGTGGCATCGGCCAAGTAAGTCTTTACGAACCAAAAGACACGCGCTTTTGATTTTCATTTGTATATACTATCTGTCACCAATACGAAAGCGACTATTGTTTTTTTTAATTAATTTTAAATTAGAGAGGTTTTAGTTCTTTCATTCCTCATGTATTTGTTGCAACAGTCTTTGTACAATATAATTAAACTAAAAACTCTTTTATTACTTACAATTAGTAACAAATATATTAAAATTTTAGTATACAGTTCACTATAAATGAAACATTTAGAAAGAATTCTTCACCACGTCTCTCTCTCTCTCTCTCTCTCTCTCTCTCTCTCTCTCTCTCTCTCTCTCTTTTTTTCTCTCTTCCTTTTGACATTTTTTTATTGATAAGAAAAGACATAACCTGCTGCAAGGAATGCACTGAGTGATTTACTGTAACGTCATTGCATTTTTGTTTTTTAAACTGAAATGCTACATCCAATTACATCTCATTTCTTTAGTATCAAAATGTTAACATTGTCACGAAATTGAGTTTCTATAAATTGTATGTATAACGTATTGAACGTTCACGTAGGTGTTTTCTTATGATAGTTTGTTGCTTAACAAAGCTATTACATGAAAGTATAATACAGTACTATGAGCTTATATCAAAGCTTTATATATGATCTAAATTATTCCATTAAATACAAAGGTTTCATATTCCATAGACGTACGTTTGTGTATGTTTTATTGTAAAGCGTATACAAGTTATACGATCAATAAAATCGAATCAGTGAAAATATCAAACATTAAAAAAAAAAAGTTATAAATTATTCATCATAAATATTTTTTAAAGAAAACATATACAGTGTAATATTAGTCGTTAGCACACCTGTAAAATTTACTTCTTTTTTTTTTTATTGGAAATTTTGTCGAATAATGATAATAAAAAAAAAAGTCAATCTCATAATGTCACGATGGCGGTCGATTTATTATGTTACTATGGTTACCAGTAACAACAAGTACTTTATTGTACTATGCTGCCACCTATGAATATACGTTAGCATTATTTAGAGTTGAGTATTATATGTCCATGAAACGAATGAGGAGGAAAATTATTATTCTAAACACTATGGTGAGAGAGAAAATTTAGATCGAAGTTTGTTCTCACATGAAAATGCAGCTTGTTGCTGCGCTGAACTTTTATAATAGTTGCTAGTGTTGAATTTGGCACTCGTTCCAAACATTTTTAACCTCATTAGATGCTACACTTTCACTTTATGTAAAATATTTTATAATAATAAATCATGCAAAATTGCATTTTAAGAGATCATTATAATTTTAAATTTATGTTTATTTCATAGCGTAAATTTAAGTACTTTTCTATTAAATTTAACATGGAGAATAGAAATATATCTCTGGTCTGTATTAATACAAGCTACAAACATTTATTTTTCCCGAACTATAACTGTAAAAATTATGAAAGTATAGGGTGTATGCGGATGACGTCATATTTATTGCGCTTGGAGGCCATACTGGAGTATTCTATGTATGTACAATTCCTATTGCTCAGCATAGGAAAACCTTCATTTAAGCCAATTTTCGTTGCGAAATCGGTTAATTTTTTGTTATTGTTATTTTTCTCACATACTTGAGAGACTAATTCAACATATTTACAGCATCAATGCTCTCAAAAATATTGCATAGTGTTTTTAAACTGGCAAAATTATTTTTTTCCTATGCTACCCATGTTATTGAGTTATTCAACATGACGTCGACTTTAACATGAATGCATAGACCCTATATGCTATACATTTTACTTTATTTTTAACATACAGTATTATAACAGCAAGAAATAAAAATATTATGTTTTACTCTTAAACTAAAATACCTAATTGAAAAAAAACTATTTAAAACGTAATAAATATGAAATAAAAACAACTTAAAAATATTTCTTCTATATAAAGCATAATACAAAAATTAAAATGCTTTGATGTTGTTTTTAGTTAGCAATGAAATTTTAATATAAAAAGTTTCTCAGATATGATTAAAATTTAAATAACTACCGTTAGAGGCTTCTATAATTTTAAAAAAAAGTAAATTTGTTAATAGGGGGATAAAATGAATGAAAAACGTATTAAAAAAAAGAGAAGTATTAATGGATATAAAATAAGTATTCAAACAAAAATCATTGTAATCTGTTTTAATTCCGTAATAGCAAAGAGAAACTCTTTCATTCACTAGATTAAAAATATATTCTTTGAATCAAATGTAACATTTTAGAAAATGCTACGTAGTTAGCTTAACTTTTTCCATTGTAATTTTATGTGCAATTCATTGATAAAAAGAAACGAGTTCTGAGAAGTTGGTATCCTGTGATGTAGGCAGCCAGTCGGACAATCAAGCGCAACGAGTAAATTCCTCATACCGCGTGACCTAAATGGCTTACAAAAAAATATAAAATAAAGTTTTTTTAAATCAGTTCCATTAAATATATAATCTTTCAAAGAAGTTATACTTAATAAGTTTAATATACTTTGATTTAATATAATTGTTTTATTAAAGTAATTATTATTTTTTAAAGTAAGCATCCCTATAATGAATCATAAAAATAAATTGATGATTCATGTATAAAATAATATTAGTGCCAAAAAACTATTCAAAGGATTTTCCTATTATAAGATACTTGATGTGAAATTCTTGGTAAGGTTATCCCTAATAAAGTAACACATTTGACGGCCATCAGTTTGGAGCAGATTACAACAATTAAGATAAGGACACAAGTATCAGAGCACGCAGCTTAACATATGGCATTATATTACAAATATCAAGAGATTTTCTAAACGAACTTTTCTTCCCGATATATTCATTTTATTGAATTGCAAATTTTATCTGGTTACAATTTATTATATTCGCTTTTTAAATACACTTATATTTGCATACTTTTATTTCCATTAAGATATTTTATTACTTTACCTTCACTTGAGTTTCATTCAAAGGAATACCATTACAAATATAATTTTAATTTTTTATTGTTAAAAAATTCAGCTAAATCAAGTATACGTTCAATTTTTGTCTTTTTTGTTAATATTTAAATGTTACGCATTTAATATTAAAAAATATTTTGCAAATATTTTGATAAGTAAAAAAATGAATTGAAATTGATTGTATTTTTCAAATGTTCAATATTGTATTTTACTTTATATCTTAACTATTATTATTAAATTTTTCATCACGACGCGGAAAAAAAAATCTTGAGTAGAACTGACATTTTGAGTGCACTTTTTTTTTCTGTGTCAACTTAACAAGCACTTTTCTCACTCACTTTAGTATAAAGTAGACCCCCCCTATGGTGATGGAGAGTAAGGCTTTCCCCTTTAATGCACGCAACTTTTGTAGCACCTGAGACAACAAGGGAAAGTAGATGCGGTGACCAGTATAAGAGTCTCCCCTAGAAAAAAAAAGAAGACACTTTACACTTAAATAAAAATCCCATCATTTGTACAACCACCGTCAATATAAAAGGGGATTTTTATAAAAAAAAAAAATTCTTTATTCTACTCATGTAAACTCTATTTTTATATTTTATGTGATTTGAATTGGTTATTAGGTTATATAGAAAAATTTTCAGAGAGTTTTTTTTTATTATTATATAACTCAATCTATATACTTTTATGGAAACATCAGAGAAAGAAAAGTTATTTTGGCAAATGAACACATATTTTGTTTTCCATGTTAGTCATTCAAAAATAATTCACGTTAAAAAAAAGCTATAATTTATATTTTTTTAAGTCATTACAAAACAACTCCAATAAAATTAAAATAGAATTTTAAGAATGCGTTTACTTAATAAAATGTTATTCTATTTTCCTCTTTTGAAACCTTGAGAAAGTAAGAGAGAGAGAGAGAGAGAGAGAGAATTTAGTGCAAAATATTTTACTTAACGATTCATAATTTTTCAAGTTTAAAATGACTGTACTGTATATACCAAGAGTACATAACGTATGTGAAATAAATATATTTTGGAATTCTCATATATCATAATGGTGCCAAGATTTTAAGTGTTTTAAGTTAAGTGAATAGAATATATATATTCAAAAAGAAATTTTTGACCTTAGAATTGCGTATCATAAAGTGTAATTTTATCCAAGGTTAAAATAATAATAAAATGTGTTTAAATTTCTTTACGATGATGTGAAGAAATCTGAAGTTCAAACAGCAACATTCAAATCATAATACTTTTCTGAAAATTTTTGTAAAAGGAATAGGCCAGAGAAAAACATAAGCATTTATATCACAAAACACTTGATGGGATTTACATAAATAACTTTAGTTTGTCTCAAAACCGAACACTAGCCCCGTAGCAGTGATCAGAAAATTCAATTTATGCAACCCGCACAACATTTTCATACTAATTTTTGCATGTTTCTGACGTCATAAACATGAATTTTCACGCAAATTGCATATTTTACAGTATTTTCACGCTCTCTTGTGGGGCTACATTAATATTCTGGTAAAAATTGTCATCAGTTTTGAAGATCCCATTTCGTGTTTATTCATTAAAAAGCACGTGTTTTTTTGTGTAGTCTATGGCTTTAAAATTGTCATATACATTAGATAAGCTAACTTAAACGTTGATTATTTTATTTAGATTATTTTTTCTGATCATTTGATGTTTTTATTTCATAAATTTTGTTAATTTTTATGAATTATTATTATTATTAGCATTTTTACTATATCAGTTTTTATGTTTTTTAATTTATGAAAACTAACAGCAATAACAAAAAGGAGAAGAAAATGTTTTTTTTTTTTTTACTAAAGTTTCGATGAAGAGAATTGATGAAAAGAAAATGATTTTTAAAATGCATAACAAAATCAACTTTTTAAATAGTTGCTTACCATTTAGTTTTTAGAAATAGAATTATTAAGTTGTTTTTGAGAAAGTTTATCTTTACTTCATGTTAATAATAATTAATAAGAAGTCAATAAAATAATACGTGAAAAAACTTTTGTTTTATTATTGACATAGACATTATGTCGATTCTGATTAATATTTTTTGAAGAAGCGATAAAATAAAACACTCAAATAGAATAAAAAAAGAAGGTATAATTGAGTTAAAGACAGATATCTTTAACGTTTATTTAATATGAGATAGATAAATTATAATTGATATGATAAGTAAAATGAAAGTAAAGAGTTAATAGTTAATAGAAATTGCATCATCTGGAATTATTGTTACTAGTTGTTATGCCACCTTTCATGCATAATATTACTCAAATTAATGCAATAATTATTATTTTTTGATAATAATTTAATAAGTGTTACTGACAAAGATATTGTCATACAATTTGATATTGACTCCAGAAAAAAAAAAAAAAAAACTCGTAGTCTCATATTTTTGAAAGCTCGATGCAGTAATGAGTTTTTCTTTAAAAAAACAAAAAACATACGACCTAAATGATAAAAATTTAAGAATAAAAAAATCAGTTTCCTCAGCGCACTTTTTTTCAAGTTACCTGTTATTGCTTAGCTGGTAACATTCACAACACATTTGCTTTGACTTGCGTCATTGACTTTTTCTCACGTTCAAAAAAAAAAAAAAAAAAAAAAAAAAAAAAAAAAGCACCAGCAACATGTTAAAAAAATATTTGAAAAGCAAAAAAAAAAAAAAAGAAAAAAAAAAAGAAGAAGAAGAAGAAGAAGGTGAATGAAATAATCATATACAAAATTTGAAACGAAATACATAATGTTAACAATATAAAACATTCATTCATTCTTTTAAAATTTAAATATACTTTTTAATTGCTTGTATTAAAAAAAAAAATAATTATTTATTTACTTTATATTTTTATTCAAGACCACGCACTATTTTTTGTTTTTGTTATTTAAAAGCAGATAGCTATATAATAAATAAGAAGAAAAAAATGATATCCAATAATTTAGAAATCGTAATTGATTATTACTAAATATTAATAAAATACAACGTAATTTACAAAGTCAACGCTTAAAGATTTTTCTAAAAGACATGGAAAAGCAAACACTTTGATAACTCAACACAAGATTATTATTATTATATTCTCATGCGCTGATTGAAATGAAAGATTATTAGATGGTGACAATCTAAAGGCTCAATTTCTTACTATATATATTGATGGAACTTGTCAAGTTTTTTTTTTCCTATATTCTCGCAAGGTCACCCCACTTGATACCCCCGAGTTCGAGTCTCTGTTAGATCATAATCTCTCTTACTTTACTATATTATATTCAGGTTTCTTCATGACAAGGCACGATCATTTTGCTTACTAACTACTTTGCATGCAAAAATTAATAACCTTGATGTATTACACAAGAAATTACATTAAAAAAAATAAAAGATGAACAATTTTCTTATAACTATAAAATCTTATAATATAATTATAATGTAGGCTATTTTTAATAATTACTTTGTTCATTTTTATTATAAAATACATTTACTTTAATAGTTTTGGATTAAAATTATTTTAAAATATAAGATCTTATACAGCTTAAAATTTTTAAATCATATTATTTTTTAAATTTCAGTTTGTTTTTCTTTTTTTACTCATTACAAATGAATTACTGATTTTGTAAATAAATTTATTACTTTACACTGAAAACTTTAGTTGTGCTGCCTTGAGTAGTGAAGCTATGTTACGCAATTAAGTTATTTTCTAAGGAAATAATAAGACGCATAAGCCTATTTGCATAATATTAATTTGCATAAAGTAATTAATAATTTCTTCGATAAAAAAAATAAAAACTCACATAAAAATATGCATTACTCAATGCTTCACATTGATATGTATTCATATTGTATATTATGCAATAGAATAACTTATGATCTTTCCATATTCATAGGGTTAAAATTTCTCTCTTTCTCTTTGAGATCATTTATTGATACCTACTGTATATATATATATATATATATATATATATTATATATATATATATATATATATTATATATATATATATATATATATATATATATATATATATATATATATATATATATATATATATATATATATATATATATATATATATATATATATATATATATATATATATATATATATATATATATTATATATTATATATATATATATATATATATATATATATATATATTATATATATATATATATTATATATATATACATATTAAAATACAGCAGGATTTTTTTTCTTTGTTGCATTGATGCATTTAAAACCGCTAAAGAAAAAACTTGCATATGTATTATGTATATATTTAGAGAGAGAGAGAGAGAGAAAGAGACTATAGGAAGTTATATGACCACTAAAATTGAGCTCGTTTACTTTTACCTTTTTCACTCTACTTGTTTTGCAAGTCTTCTGTTTTGTTTAAAACATCAAACACTACAAACAGTGTTTTTTTTTTCTCTATATATATTATTAAAAGAATTTTAAATCAAGTACATTTTTTCCCTAATGACAATTGATGTTGACCTATTTCTTGTCCTCTCTTATGTGAATGTAAGAGAGAGAGAGAGAGAGAGAGAGAGAGAGAGAGAGAGAGAGAGAGAGAGAGAGAGAGAGAGAGAGAGAGAGAGAGAGAGAGAGAGAGAGAGAATAAAAGAAGAAGTATAAAAGCTTCGTTCCACTTTATTATAAATTTTAAAACATTATTACAACTGTATTATTTTTATTTTATATAGTATAATATTAGACGTAACATGTTTACTACTTTTTTTTGCATAGATAAATAAATAAATAAATAACTGCAGTTAGAAAAAAAAACTGAAACACTCAAAAAAAAAAAAAAAAAAAAAAAAAAACTTATTTGTAAAATTAGGTGCAAGTCTTTATATTTAATATTGTTCGCATTTATATTTTAAGTTGTTCATATTAAGGAACTGGATAACGAGACAAAATATTGTTATTTTAAATTTAGTAAAAATGTGTAGATTTAATTCTGAATACAAAATGAAAGTTTCTGATTATAATATCATGTCGTTATCAACTCTCATGTTTAAATTAAAAACTAAAATTATGATTATTGGAAAGAATATTATTTTTAAGTATACATAGTATACAGTCGATTAAGTTTAAATTTTATACCATGGAATCTCATTTTGTGTATTATATTAACAATGTTGAAATTTGGCGCGAAATAGTGAAAGATAGAAAAATGAATCTTGATTATGTACGTAGACTAAAAAAAAAAAAAAAACAGCACGTACCCTCTAAGTTATGGAATAGTTTCATCCTCTATCCACAGTGTTTTGTGATAGAAAAGGATTGTATATCATTAAAAAACGTGAATAGGTGAAGTTGAGAACCTAATTTTCTCTTACATTTTTAGTAACTTTCTATATGTAAGCTATGACTTCCCCATGAGGTTCATGAAAAAAAATATATACCTTAATTTTCTTTCTAACATTTTTATTACGTGCAAGTACGGTATACATACATGTAATAATAATAATATAAGTTTTAATGACCGAGGTCAAAAGGTCAGAATATAGTGGCCAAATTTAAAGGGTTAAATAGTCACACGGGACACCTTTAAAAGTATAATATGTAAAGATTAATTAAAATAACGCACACATAAAGAATGTTCAATTTATCATCATTCTTTTTTATATACTTTATTTTTTTAATATTTGTAAGAAAACTAATATTTACTTTGGTAAAATACTTACAAACATGTTACTGAAGACATGACTCATATTTTTCTTATGTGAAACATTGCAAACTTTATATAAAATATTAATGTAAGATTTCAAAATACATAGAGTCCAATTTCCTTATATTTATAAAGTTAGAATTCTGAGTGTAACTTGAAGTATATATTTTTGCGCGTGCGTAATGGACTTAACAGTTCAACGCGGATGAGATTCTGTGTTTTCTCGCACTGCTCTCTTGATCACAAGCGTTTGTGACGAGATTGTAGAGAGTTAGAGAGAGAGAGAAAGAGAGTCATTGGTACTTTAGCGGTGGAGAACACAAGGGGTTGTGTGTATTGGACCTCTCGCGGGTGATGTGGAGTGTCGGGTAGGACGGACAATGCTGTATGCAGAAAGTAAGAAAAAATCACCACTGCACCGAGATATGAGTGCAAAGTGGAAGAACGTTGTGCAAAGGATTCGTAAGAGGTACCTTTAATTTTAACACTTTAATTTCACTTTTTTTTTATCTAAATCTTTATGTTTATTTCTTTTATTTTTATACTTAATTTTTGCTTTTTTTATAAATCTAAGAAAAAGCTTATACTTTGATAAAAAGGAAGTATGTGAAAAATTTAATTTTAGCCATTTATAATTTCATATCACATTTTATATCTAAATATTGAGTTAAAATTTCAATCAAATTTTTACTTTTTTTTTTTCTACTCAGCTTCTTTTATACGTTCAATACAGAAATAGATTTTTTTTTCTATTGAAAGTTGTTTTCACCTATCTCTGGGTTTTCCAATCATTTATCATTGTAATTTAACATACAAAATATATAATTGTTAAATTTAAAGCTGAAAATGTTAATTTTCCAAATCAAAGTTGTTATGTATTATAATTCCAAATATTTTAATGTTCTGTGTTATTGTTAAATCTCAGTAAAATAACTGAAATAATTTAAATATTATATTATGCATTTATAATAATAATAATATAATATAATAAACAAATATATTTGATATACAATGCCAAAACATAACATATTTTATTATCATAAATATGTTAAAATTTATATTCTCTCCATTTGTGATGCGTAGCAAAAATATTCTTGTGATGGTTTAGTATAGAAAAGATATAAGAAGAGGAAAGGCTGCCTTCCTTAGTATAATATACATCCATGTGTAGGAGATCTAAAAATAATATATTGTAGAGAAAGTAAACAAACACGACCTAATGCTATTAAAAATTAAATAATCTAGTTGAAATACATAAAAGTCACATGTATTTTTATAACTCTCTTTCTTGGCATTATTTTAGATTATAATTAATTATTATTTTTAATTAAAAAAAAACCGGAAATTTAAGATAAAAAAAATTATCATTAAAATGATATATAGTTGGCATAAGATGTATTACTTTTTTTTAAATAATTAATTAGGAATTATACTAGTATGTAATTAAAATAAGATGAAAAAAAAATTGTATTGAAAAAGTGGCCTAGATTTGAATTGAGAACAAACGAAAAGTAATATTTTTAAACATCCTCCCCACATGCATGAATGCCATAGGCTTTGGTGTTATACCATACCGAAAATATTTTTTCTTCGTATTTGTTAAATCTGCTAATGAAGGATGATGAAGAGAATAATAAAAAAAATATACATCATTATATCAATGCCAATGTGAAACTTTTGTATAATAATGCCAGTAATGTCGATAAACAGTTCCATTGTCATTACACTTTCAGTGATGACAAATGAAGGTCCATTATTTCGTCTTTTAATTATTGTTCTTAAGACATATAATTTTATATTTTGTATAATTAGCATCAGTAATATAGTTTTTTTTTATTGAAAAGAAAGTAAAATAAAAGAGCATTCTAAAATTATAACCATTTTATTTAAAAAATATAATTAAATTCCATTTCAATGAACTGAACATTCACACTTTAGTCACGTAAAATTTTTTTTCTAAAAAAAAAGAAGGAAAAAAAAAAGTTCACTTTATTCAAAGAAAATTCTTTTGCTTTTAAGTAGCTTATGAATGACACCCTGGCATTTCAAATGGTCTTATTATGTATATTTGTAAGAAGGAAATACTCGATGAAAAAAAATTGTGTTTAAGTTTCAAAGATTGCTTAATACAGGGAATGCTTATTAAAATAGAATATGTACTTCCTCTCTATACCATCGTCAACAGAAACGATGCTTCATTATATTAAACAAGGAAACGACTTAATATTTATATATCTTAATTTTCATACAACTTATTGAAATATGACGTAAATGTATTTTTGTTATGACGTATTTCATGAATCAATCAATATTTCAATAACAAAAATATAACAAAATTGTATTGAAAAATAAACAAATTCAGCTTTTATGTAATAACGCAAAGAAGATTACTATAAAATTACTTTCATTATTAGATTAGCGTTATAAAAATATAAATTTATTTTGAAAAAGAAGATATTAACTAAAAAAAAAAAAAAAAAAAAGTAAACAGTGTCGAGGGAGAGCGAGAAAGAGTGAGAGAGAGAAAATTAAATTCATTTCCCATTTTTTTTAAGCTTACAGGTAATTAATTATAAGCATGTAAATAAAGTTGATTAGAAGAGTTTTTTTTTCATATAAAAAGATCGATAATATTGTCGTGTATCGACCAAAAGTGTCAGCAGTTTCCAAGTACCGGTCTTCTTGCCTGCCTTATCTTTCCTGTACCTATACCCACCCTCCAACCCTCTTGCTCTCTCGTTCACTGGCTCTCTCACTCACTCGCTTACTAAAGGGTTTTTTGACGTCCCCTTAACTTCCTTACGAGTCACGTCTTCATCCCTCTTCACCGCGATTTTCTCTCACCAGCTTGCGCAAGCTGTGAGCATGCATATAATATTATATAAAAAAAATCTACTGGACTTGCGTATAGAAACATCAGGCACCAAAATGGCAGCAAAAATATTACCCTCACTCCAATCCAACCCTAGGCAACCAATATTACTAAACTTTCACCTAAAGGTAACTTAATTTTATAAAATCGATTTGCTATATACTAAGATATGGAATGACCTATTGGATGAGTGATATAAACATGATTCAAAAAGCTATTAGAGCTCTATTTATTTTTATATCATGATCACTTATGTTCTCAAGATTGAAATATAAATTAAAATTCAAACAATTGATAATCTATTGGTTATAATACAATACAAAAGTAATTATACACAGAGTTACCTCAAAGAGGATAAAAAAGCAATTTTCTTATATAAAGTCATCTCCCATTCACCAACAGGGTCGGATTGGCCATTCAAAGAAGGTTAGCATTTTTCTATTTTTTTTTCCTTGGCCTCTCGAATGTAAATGAGTGTTATTTATGAACAGTTTTTGCATCTGCGGCACGCTTTAAGGAAAATCAACCTTTGTTGCCTATTGACCCCTGAGGATCTAATGCAACCCAGCTCAATGACATTTAAAAAACTGCTTCGTCAATATACAACAAAAGTAATTTAAATGCACAATTGTGAATCTTAATTCATACACAATTATTATCGATCTTAACAGATAGTTTGAGTGGCATATTGTTTGAATAAAGGTGATAGAAGTGAGATAAAATATTATTTTAGTTTTAACCTATTTGATTACAGGCATTAAGTGGACGAATACATTATAAATAAATATTACCCTTTTATTTTCTTAGTTATCTTTGCATAATAATGTAGATTAGCAGTATGCTCTACAATTAAAAAATAAAAGTTGAAAGTTAGTTAAAAAAAATTAAAAGTTAATTGAAAAAAGAAAACGTTTTATGTAAAATTTAGCATTATAAAAGTAATGCATTATTTTCTAAATAAACGGATATGAGGTATTTGAGAGAAAAAAATGAAAAAAAGAAAGAAAGAGTAAACTGAACTTTTTTTTTTTTTTTTTTTTACACACACATAAAAAAACAAAATAAAAGATAAAAAAATAATAAAAACAATTTAAGGTTTTCCGGTCTGAAGGTGCTCTGCAGAGTTTTACATAAATTATTAGAAAAACCTCATTAAAATTAAATCTAAAATATGAAATTTTAATGCGTTTGGCTTCGATTAAAAAAAATGCAGTTGATGCATACTATAGCACAAGAACTAAAAGTTACTTCAATACACAACAGTTTTTTTTCCTATCTCTACGTGACTTTTCTTATAATAGCAGAGGATACATCATTCACTTTACTGAATATCATTATTGTATAAGTATATGCTAAAAATTTAAAATTCAAATATATTAAATAATTTAAATTTAAGTAGATTTTTTTTATCGGGGTTAAGTTAAAACAAAACAATGCAAATTTGTTTCAGTAAATTATAATAAAATATATCATTCTTGAATTTAAAGTTATAAAAATCAATCATTTTTATATACAGTATATTATAATATGTGTTTTTATATAAACGTAAAAACCATGGTTTCTTTGTCAGGTTTCTTAACATGCTATATATGTAAAAATGACAATAGGGAGGTAACTTTTCATAAAATAATCATTCTTTATTTACATTTTAACGTCATGTAAATAGTGTTATCGATTTTATAAAGAAATTATGACATAAAAAGGTTTTGCATAATTCATAATAGTTTTGTTTCAAGGAAATGTAGCATATAAACACAGGAACTACGTTGTACATTATATTTTAAATAGGTATTTATGATCTCATTCTCTCTCTCCCTCTCCCTCCCTACTTAAGGCGGGAAATCAGCTACTGCGGGATTTGACTAAAAAATTGTAAAGATAGAAAATTTTGAAATTTTGTACAGTGATACATTAGGATTAGGTATCTTCAAAAATGTAAAAATTTTGGGGGGTCACCATGCTAGATTTTTAATTATGATTTTTTGAAGTTTTAGTCCCATAAGAGCCCATGTTAATTGCAATAATTAATTTCTCTCTTATCTGATGGTCACGGGTTCTGAAAATTTTATCATAGGTAGCTGTTACTATTAACTTTCAAATAGCATCATAAAGTTTCGAAGTTTTCTTTTTAAATTTTGAGATACAAGCCATCTATATACAACCCTTAAGTTGCAATCAGGGTTCTAATTATACGTCATAATATCATTTTTAAAGTTTTTTTCGGTATTTACGTCGAATAAAATTCTCCATGAGGTTTCAACGATGATTCAATTGGGAACAAATACCTTAAAGGGATACTGGTATTAAAAAATTAAATCAAAACGTAAAACTCATCTGATGGGACCATCATTCATACACTTATTATATTCCTCAACTTTTCTGTTCCTTCACAAACTGGGGTTAAAAAACTGTAAAGTAGGCAACTTTAGACATTTATGACGTCATGGATTCCGGGTCTACAATAGAAATTGTAGCACGGGTTGTCTACTTTACAAGTTTTCTCCCTAGTTTGTGAGAGTATACTGAATAGTTAAGGGACACATTATGTATTTATAATATCGCTTGAGAGGCTTTTTTTTAGGCCCGCAGTATCTCTTAAATACCAGAAGATGAAAGTACCTGGTTTAGGATTTGAAGATATATAAATTAGATAATTAAGCAGAAAGTAGATACACCAAAATTATTTTAGATCCTCGTCTTATATTACTCTAAACATTATTAAAAAAAATTGGAACTTTTTTTTTTTTTTTTTTTTTTTTTTGCTAAAAAATTCTTAGAATACTCATAAAAAAAAAGTTTAGTTTTTTCATATAAACAGTGACACACATGTTTTTCAAAAGTTTATTTGATACTTTATTTGACAGCATTGTATAGAAAAGGTTTTTATTTTTATAGATTTTCTTTTGGGAGTTAGCATTGTTATACTGGTTCAGTTCACTATATAGTTTGCTCACCTCAAAAAAAAAAAAGTATCTTGAATCTCTTGAGACGATTTCATGCTTTGTCACACAATTTAAATAAGTTATACAATACCCTACCGTGTTTGTTTTATTATTGTTTCCTTTATTATATTACAAAGTAAAGTATAGTCAAGTTCAAAAACTGTTCACCTTTTGCTTTACATGATATGATGCAGAGGTATACAAACCTATTAAACCGAGTATTTGTAACTTTTTGTTCTATATAAAGTTCAGAATGTTCAAACTTTATGAATATTATTATATTTATTAACAAGTATTGCTTTAACGTCAAATATAAAAGTTTTGTTTTGATAATTTCAGTACTTGAACTCCATGCTTTTCTTATACAAAAATTACTTTGATCAATAAGCTTGCAATAGTTAAAAAAAATTCTGATGCATTTCAGGAACCGTAAAAAAATATTTACAGAATTAACATAAAAAACAAACAACATTTTTCTACATTTCTGTTTGATTATACCATAAAAAAGAAACATGTTATAAATATATAATATGAAATTTGTACAAATATAAATTTGTAGAACTTGGGGATCAGAAACCATGACTTCTTTGAGTTTCTCAAGAAAGTTGCGGAAAAATTCTCTATACATTTTTAAGTAAGGGTGATTCTCAGAACCACTTTCTTGAGGGCTTTTAAAATGTCATATATTAATTATGCCTCATGGTAAAATTTGAAAAAAAATAAAAAAAATTCTCTGTCTTCTTATTCAACTTTTTTTTAAAGTTTTTACATATTCACAAATAAATGAATATACGAATATAAGCTTGCAAATTCGAGCACATAAATGATGAATGACGTATTAGGAAAGCAATAATAAAAAAAAAATGAAATTTTTAGTAACTTATTTTGTGCTAAATAAAATATGAAATTCTTACCGTTGAAGAAACATTTCACTTCCTTAATCTTATATTTTTAAAATGAAAAAATAAAAAATAAAAAATGAAAAATAAAAAAAGTAAAAACATTCTTCATAATTCATTATGTATAATTTCATATTTGCTTTTAGTTTTGAAGTCTTTGTGCAACAATATAATATATTATAATATTCAACGATTATTTGAAACAGAATTCTTAAACAAGCTCCATGCATTATTCTCTCTTTTTAACGTGTTTTAAACTTTGACTTCCAAGGCTGGAAAAAAAAAGTGCTATTTTTTTTTTTAAGTTGTTCATTTATGTATAATATAGTATACAAAATATAGAGAAAAACATAAGCATTTATATCACAAAACACTTGATGGGATTTACATAAATAACATTAGTTTGTCTCAAGTCCCGTAGCAGTGATCAGAAAATTCGATTTATGCAACCCGCACAACATTTCCATACTAATTTTTGCATGTTTCTGACGTCATAAACATGAATTTTTACGCAAATTGCATACTTTACAGTTTTTCAAGCTCTCTCGTCGGGCTGCATTAACATTTTGGTAAAAATTGTCATCAGTTTTGAAGATCCCATTTCATGTTTATTCATTAAAAAGAAAATGTTGTTTTATGTGGTCTATGGCTTTTAATAAAGAATATAAAAGAAATTTAACTTTTTTAAAAAGCTTTAAATGATAGGGTTGTTTCCATTAATCACTGTTTGACTAGCCCCCCTAAATAAAAGCTCAATTATTGTATTATATATATACATATAATTGTGCGGGAAATAATACATTTAATTTATTCCATTAAGTTAGTTGATCTAAAAACGCAAGCATGTCACTTAAAATTTTTATCGATATTCTATTATACAATATGTGTATAGTATCTTAATACAATCCAGTTCAATAAACTCTAATAAAATAAATATTGAAATGTCTAATACTAAAAAAGACAATTTAAAGTTATAAAAAATATAAAAATAGATATTGATATTAAAATTGGCACGACCTTATTTCATCATACAGTACAGTATATACTTTCAAAATGTTATTACGTTTGCTTATTTACGTAATTATTAGTAATTTTGTGTTATTTGGAAATTCTTTTTGTTGCTACCAATGTAAACTAGTTTTTGTTTTTTTAAATACTTTATATATTTTTTATTACATTCGTATATACTTCTTACTTTCTTTATTTTACAATTTTTACTTCATATCAGTTATTAACGAAGAGCTAGAATGGAATTTTTATTCCTTACAAAAAAAAAAAAAAAAAAAAAACTAACGATTTTTATGATATACGTGTTCCAAACGCTTCAGAACAAATCTTTCCCATACAAACTTTTTACTCACTGCCAGTTTCAAAACACAAAGCTATTAATTTTTTTGGTAAAAAGAAATATATATAAATATACACAATAATTTATTTTACATGTATTTTACATGGGTAAAAAATAATGATAATAATTATGCTATGTTGCTGATTTATGTTAAAATGTTAAATGCTTATGTAAATTTGTTTATGGCCAAGGTTTTGTAAAATAGGGCTGTCAAGCCCTCACAACGCCTTAATAAAGTTATATCTATCTATATTGTGGTATTATTCGATAATTTATGCTATATTGTATAGTATATTATTATGTTACATAGCATAACAGTCAAGTTGAACAGCATAGTAATTCCAAAATAAAGCACAATTTATGCTATATGATATAAATGCAGCATATATTACAGTAATTTATTTTACCCATGTATATACCAGCTGCAACATTTTCCATGCTTTGAAAGTATTATATAAAAAAAGAGGATAATCTGATAATTTATGTTTATACTATAAAATAATCTATAAAAATTCTTAATATTGATTAATTACTTTTAAAACATAATAGAAAAATGTTATAAAAATTAGAATATACCATAATATACGTATATATATTTATTATTATTTTATATAGAGCTTAAAAATAAATAATAATGTTTTGTTTAAAAAGAAAATGTGACGGTTAATTTCCATATTATTTGTGTAATTTGCATGTAAATTTTGTGAAAAGTAAACAAATTCAATGTATAGAGAGAGAAAAAGCTTTGATGTGATGTATGTTCACTATATCTCCAGTACCCCGTTGCTGATCTTTACAAGTAAACATCAACTAGAGACAGGCTATTTCACTCAACTTGAAATAATTTCAATACCCTCTCTCTCTCTCACTATATACTTGCTTATACTTGATGCTTTTATATATTACATTGCTTACATACCTGCTTCAGTAAAACGCACTTAAAGAAATTAGAATTTTGTAAAACGTAAAATCCTCTTAAAACTTATTTAAAATAAAAAAAAAAAAATGTATAGAATATCTTCTTTGCTCACTAGATGTTAAATATTATTAACTTTTATATTAATTAGTATAAGTTTGTTGGTAGATTGAAAATATAAAATGATACCAACTTCATAGTATTCATATATTTTCTTTTAATCAATATCAAACTTTTTCATTACAAAATGTTTCTCTTTTCATTGCAATTTTTTTTAGCTCTGTATAAATCTTGAAATATTTAATACTGAAAATGCCACATTTACATTAATACGTAATTCTTAAAGCCATAGACCACATAAAATAACATGAGCTTTTTAATGAATAAACACGAAATGGGATCTTCAAAACTGATGACAATTTTTACCAGAATATTAATGTAGCCCCACAAGAGAGCGTGAAAATACTGTAAAATATGCAATTTGCGTGAAAATTCATGTTTATGACGTCAGAAACATGCAAAAATTAGTATGAAAATGTTGTACGGGTTGCATAAATCGAATTCTCTCATCACTGCTACGGGGCTGGGTTTTGAGACAAACTAAAGTTATTTATGTAAAAGTAAATCCCATCAAGTGTTTTGTGATATAAATGCTTATGTTTTTCTCTAGTCTATTCCTTTAAAGGTATCCTTTTTGCTGAAAGAGATCCTGGCCTTAAAAAAAACCACTTCAAAGATAAATTACGAGATGGGACTATACATATTATTTGTCCCTTAATCCTTCTGAATTGTATGGGGAGAAATCTTGTAAATTAGGCAACCCGCTCTACAACTTCCATTACAGACCTGTCTTTCATGTCGTCATGAATTCCTAAAGTTGCCTACATTATAGTTTTTTTTAACCCCAGTTTGTGAGTGTACAGGAGGGACGAGGGACATAATAAGTGTATGTATGATATTACTATTCAAATTTGTATAATTCATATCACGTGTTTATGCAAGAACGTGCAAGTCCAAATTAACTAAGTTTTTTGATAACTTTTTCTTTTTCAATCATTTTAGTCGAAAACATTGTTTTTGTAGCAACCATTTTTTTCTTATTATTTTTTCTTTCTAATTAGTAGTTGCAATCAAGGATAAAATTTAATTGATCATCAAGATCATTAACCTAAATATATAAAAGTATTGATTTGAAGTGAGAGTATAAACATCTCTAATTACCTTCTGTTATTATAGTCATAATTTCTTATTACAAAATAAATAAAAATGTAAAAAAAAAAAAAAAAAAAAATTATAGAGAATCGATAAATAAAAGTGCCAGTGGAACAAAAATATTACATAACAATATTTAAGGTAGTAAGAAGTACTATAAATTTTACCAACAATAAATTAACTTTAAGGAAATTCATTTTTATATATATTTTTTTACATAAACATGTAAGAATTTATTTGCCAATAAAAATGTATAAATGAAGAAACACTCTGATTAATCTTTGAAAACATTATTTTTTTTGAAGGTGTATAGCAGAATGAAAGTTTCCTTAATATGTTTCAAGAAATGCCATTTTTTTTCTTCAAAAACGCGATATCGTAATTTATTACGTTGTATCCTAAGGAAGCAAAATGAACTTTTTTTCTTTTTTAAAATAACGATTGCGAAACAAAAACTATAATTCGACCTTGCAAATATATATTTAGCAAAGTATAATTATCAGAAAATATATATAATATCTTTTGAAAATTCAACTTGCTTTATTGTTTCCTAATGCTGAAAATGAGATGATTTCAGTAACTTATTACTGAAATATAAAGTATAAAGTATATGAAGTACATAAAGACATTATTGCTATTGTTCCGTAGTGATAAGAATTGATAAAATAACTACTAATATAAAGGAAAAAAATGCATACTATTTTTGAAATATTAGGAGACAATTTGATGTACACATAATTATGATAGTATATTTTACGATTTAAAAAACTTGCTGTAAGTTTCCAATATTATTCTTATGAGGAAAACAAACACTGAATTTGAAAGGTAAATTATATTTCCACAATCGTGTGTATCAACTTTTGAATGTCAGAGATACGTTACCTCTAGCTTTAATAACCCTGAAGTTAAAATTTTCTGTTCACGTCATAACGACATTTTTAGATGCAAATCTGATATAAAAATACAAGAAGCAACTAAGAAACAAAATAGACAACTTTTAAAATATTTTGTAGTTAAAAAATAACTATTCTCTAAATCTGACGAAAGAGAGAATATTACGAACACTTCTTAATGACTTTATTGTATAAGAATTATTTTCCAGCTAACGTTTTTAATTTTTGGGGACATTTTCTTTTAAATTCTTGAAGCATCATCAGATTCTGGCGGAAGTACCAATTTTTTTAATACAATTTTTAATGGGATTTTCATTTATGTAAAAGCAATGACGTAATAAAAATCTAAAGCGATTTTCTGTGTAAAATTTCGGTTCACTTCCAACATTTTTTCTTTTTACATACTGGTAAGACGATGTATAGACTCAAGTGGTATATAGACATACATACATAGTTTTTAATATAAACAAAAGTAGACACATGCAGCATAGAGCAAAAAGATGAAGTATAAAATTAGCACCCATGCAATGAACGTCGTTTTCAAAACGTACGAGCGTGTATGAAAATATTATATGCAGTGTTAGAAGATAAATATTATACCATGGCATATATATAAAGTTAAAAATCTTTAACTTGTATCTTATACTTACACTCAATGTGTATATAATATTAGACTTTAAACATTTATTTTCTTTTTATAACAACTTCACTAACAAAGAATGTTAAACGTGAATTAAATTTTAAACTGTTGAAGAGTTTCAAATCATAGAATATCTATATTACTTATAATGTAATTTTATAATTGAATAATCTCTATATAGAGCACATTTTTTGACGCACGAGAAAGCAAACAATCGTATTTTTGACTTTGATTATAATAATAATAATCCATGTCCAATACCAAACCAAAATAACCGAAACTCAATCCAATTCCAAACCAAACTAATTCCAAAACTGAATAAAACTAAAAATAATATCCTATAATATATAATGGCACAAGATAATAAAGATTTTTCTACGTCTAAACTTACAGCCATTTCACATGTATATTTCATGACCTTTTTTTTCCTTTACAGTATAGTTAAGAAAATAGTTTAACGTCAAACCAAACCAATAATTTTGTTATGATATTCTCAATTTTAACCACAATAAATTACTTTTCATAGAATCTATTACAATACCTATCAATCTATATGTTAAATATAAACGTATGGTAATTCTAAGAATTCATGTATTTATTATATTTTAAAATTAAGTTTAAAAGAGTTTTCAAAGAAATGTAATATAAATATTGTAATGGTAACTAGTTTGAATATATAAACCTTATTCTTCAAACGATCTGTTACAATTTAATATTATATATATATATATATATATATATATATATATATATATATATATATATATATATATATATATATATATATATATATATATAATATTTTATACTTGAATATGTTATATTTCCAACTTTAAAAGTTCATTGCAAGTTTATTTTCAGTTCATTGTAATCAATTTCTTTGTATACTTACATGCCATAAACAGAATAACCAAACAAAAGAAAACTATTTTTATTTTATTTTGTTTGTATTGATATGAAATTTTAACTTGAAATATTCATGCAAAGAAACTAATTTAAATGTGTATATATTTATGTGTTGTATTGAAACAATGTTGTGGGTAGTAATTTTCTTGTCATTTTTATTGTCACAGTTGTCATTCTCAGTGAAGAAATAAACAAAAGAATAACGTTTAGACACGTGAGTTATTTTTTCCAAACGAACGTTACGATAAATAAATGTATTTATTCAAACAAAAAGAATTCCTTGTTCTATTTTTTTTTTAGACATGTCGTTTACGAGTTACTAAAATATATGGTAATTAAATATATAAAAAGAGGAAGTTATTTTTAAATTTAATAATCCGAAATATTACCCTTATTAACCCTTGTAGTTTAAAAGCAAAAATTAAACTGTTTTATTTTTATTTTTAAAGCATTGTCTAGAAATGTTTATGATATTAGCTTATTCTACTGTAAATTTGTTGGTTGCTTTTTGATCTGTTAAAAGAATAGACTAGAGAAAAACATAAGCATTTAAATCACAAAACACTTAATGGAACTTACATAAATAACATTAATTGGTCTCAAAACCCAACTGTAGCTCCGTAGTACTGATCAGAAAGTTCGATGTATGCAACCCGCACAACATTTTCATACTTATTTTTGCATGTTTCTGACGTCATAAACATGAATTTTCACGCAAATTGCATACTTTACAGTATTTTCACGCTCTCTTGTGCAGCTAAATTAATATTCTGGTAAAAATTGTCAACAGTTTTGAAGATCCCATTTCGTGTTTATTCATTAAAAAGCACATGTTGTTTTATGTGATCTATGGGTTTAAAGTGAAATCTTTGCCTTATAATATATTATATAAAATATTTATTTAATGATTAAGCCTTTTTTTATTTTGCATAAAGTGTTTAACATTTCAATTTGTCTAACCCGCATGTAAGGCATAATGATGATTTTAATAACAAGAAAGCAATTTATATATATATATATATAATATATATATATATATAAATTGCTTTCTTATATATATATATATATATATATATATATATTAAATCAAAACAAGTGAAGTCCAGATTAGATATTTTAATGCATTGTATTGAATTGAAAATTGAAACAGTGAAATTATTTTGCAAGAATTTTTTATTCCTCGCTAAATTAGGACACTTACTGATGTTCTGTACAAAAAAGTAGAGAAATTTCTCTAAATATTTCGTAATAAATAAGCGAGGCAAAAATCATGGATGTGATGACTCATAAACGTACCTAGTAACAATTGTTTAGATAATAATAGTTTGACTTCACGTCAATAATGACAACATACAAAATTGTGCTGACTGCATGCGAGGAGAAAACAATTTTAATATCTTCTTAGTAAACACCCCTTCTCTCAGTGTTTGCATTTGGTGGGATTAAATCAATGAAAATATGGTCTCTTCATACCAAGTAATGTTTCCATTAACAAGTAAGAAATTAAATTGATATTACATGAAATTTTAATAGTTTTAACTTTTAAAGCATGTCATCAAATTAATTGCACTATAAAAATATTGCAACTTGTGAACAAGATATGAAACTCCAGACTTCAAAGTATAAAATTATAGAAATGGTGTAACAAACACATATTGATTAGCATGATTTTTTTTTTCTGATGGATATTTCCACGCAGAAAACAAACTTTATCACCGGAGTAGCAAGGGATTCTAGATTATGAAAACTAAGCAAAACTTTGAGTTATGAAACACTGGTTACACACAATATTAATTAAAAGTATAATGTGGAGGCTATTAATTAATATAAAAAAGTGCTTGCAATGCTTTAATAAGGGGGTTTCTTTTAATAGACATAGAAAAACTTTGTCATTTACTACTTTAATAAAGTTTTTTTTTTTTTTTTTTTTTTTTTTTGAACCTTTTCTTTTGTAGTTTCTAAAAAAACTATTCCAGATGCAAATAATTTTGCATATATTAGAACCATCTTCAAAGTAGCATGAATTGGACATCCTGAATATTGTATATTGAATACAGAAATGCTAAATCAAGAAAGGAATCACTACATTTCATTTTGTCCCCTCCTCCCCCCTTTTTCTCATAACACTTGTAGAATTTTTTTAACAAAACTTTCCGTAAAAAAAATTAGTGTATTTATATTAAAAAAAATAGTGACTAAAACTTCCTGTAAAATATGAAAATTAGTTAAAAAAAACTGTTTCCTGTTTATATATTCTTAAAAAAATAAAGGACTCTCTCTCTCTCTCTCACTCTCTCTTTCTCTCTACTATACAAACAAGGTCATTTTATGATGACGTCACAGGGTAGCACACACACATACAAACACGTATATAAAAGTGGTGCGGCTGTCAATGTGATGAATGATGATGGGGATGTTTTTGTGCCCACTTTGAGTTTAGTTTGCATGTTCACCCTCCTTATACTCTTTAGCTATTGCATGTCATATGTTACCTTTCCATCACACACACGAAAGAGAAAAAAAATATACATATATACTCACTATTATGACAGCCAATAATATACTTTTTTTTTTGTCTGACATTTTTTAAAAACTAAATTTTATACATGGAAAAACTAGTATACATCTTTTATTTATATATTGAATTTATTGGAAAAACATTTTATATCTTTTTGCTATATAGGGTATATAATTTAATTTTTCTTGTATACTGAACTACATTTTTATGTCTAAAATAAATATAGGAAAAAAAAAAAAAAAAAGAAAAAACTAACTAACTAAAATGTATTACGCGTACTTAAATTTATCATTATTTTGCCGTTTTTTTTTTATATAGATTGTTTTTCAGCAAGTCAGAGGCACAAAAAAATCAGTATAATTTTTTATAAATATAAACGTGTGTACACATATATACACATTATATATATATATTATTATATATATATATATATATATATATATATATATATATATATATATATATATATATATATATAATATAATATAATGATTATATCACTTACAATAAATGTAGTTTGAAAATCTTATTTACATTTTTTTTAAAAGAAATAAATACAAAAAAGAATCCAAAGCTTGCGTAGGATTTAATATAAACAACTTTTTTTTTCTTTTCTTTTTCCAATATCATTTCTTTATATTTTTCATGAAATTCTTGTCATATTAATATCTCATATTAGAATAAGTTTTCCTTGTTTGTGTTTATCATCTTCTCTTTCTTGCTTTCGTATCTGAAAATTTGTATACATTCAGTCTAAAAGTCAGTAGGATTTCAATATATCTTTTATTTGAATTTGGAAAAATATTGAATTGTTATATATTATTTAATTAAAATTTAAATTAAAATGATATCTATTATTTCTTTAAAAAATGTATATTTCACGATAAAATTACACGAGTTTTAGTTACAGACAATATCATAAGTTAATAAATTTGATTTTTTTTTGTTATATTACTAACAAATTGTTCATTGTGCTTTTCTCTAATCAGATTAACTAAGGTTATACTTATAATTTATGATCATGTATGTTTTAAACGATGAAAATTAGAATTTCAAACTTAATATGTTAAACAGAAAAAAAAATATTTACAAAAAAAAAAAAAAAAGGCCAAGATGTTCTCGAGTCTTACGTCATTTGAAACAAAATACTATATTAATTATCATTTTAATTATTTTAAAATGTTTATTTTCAGAACAAAAAGGTATTGTTCTTCTGAATCATTTCATTGGGAGTAGTTGATCTAAAGAATAAGTTAAAAATATGCCTACGTAAAAAGCAAACTTTCAAGGGTAAAAAAAAAAAAAACTGTTAGCTTAAACTTTGAACTTGAAGTTTTTTGAGAATTAAAATCATTTTATTGTTTTAATTGCATGGTTTTTTATTTCATATAAATGTCTTCATAATTCTTACTTTCAAAGATACTTGACTTCCAATTTTAAAATAAAACTACAACTTACGTAAATGTTCAATAGCTTGGCTTATATTAAATATATGTATAGGTTATATTAACACTAAAACGATTATAAAAGTTTATTTCACTAAAAATAATTTTAAAATACACAAATAAGTTCTTCGATTGTACGCACAGCTACATAAAACACATTAAGTATAACTAAGATTCAATTTTAATAGTGTAGTAGTTCAAAAATTTGGAATATATTTTCAATTATTTTTATGTGTTATCAAGTAGTTTTCCTAACAAAAATACATTTAACGTAATATAGCAAGAAAAAAAAATCAAGTGTGCACTAAAATAACTTGTTTGTATTACTTTTATATGTACATAAATTGTCGATTTTTTTTTTATTTTTCCGTGCATGTAATTTAAGTGCACTTATGTTTTGTTTTTTTCTACTAAACAATTGTACAATCAAAAAGCTAAACATGACCAAAAAAAAAAAAATCTATTATTTACTATGATTACGTTGAACACCCGACAGAATTAAACAGATAATTACCGACTGGCTTGTCATGAAACATGTTAACATGAAAATAAAATATTGAGTAATTTTTGTATTTTCCAGTACAGTATATGACAAACTTAATAATGACAGTTAAACAAGTGTTATTGATTTTATAAGGTTTAAAATTGTGTCTATACTCTGTAGTATAGACTACTTTGTAGATCCATTTCTCATACTTGTACTGTACACATACTTTCATTTTCTTTTTTTTTTGTATTGAATATAATACCCATGATTTTTACCCATATTTATCTTAAACGAAGTAGAGAGATTCAGTACAATTTACTATAACGTTTAAATATCAATTGATTTCTTGTATAGAAAATATTTCGTGGTTAAAACTTGCCTTATTTTTATATGGAAAAAACAAATTTGCAACTGTTAAAAATTTCTGTATGCCAGTCATACACTAATACACTTAAGCGTTAATAAATTTATAATATGTGTATCTAGAAAGGACCCATTATGTGACTCATTGATCAGGGGATTTTTTTTACAGTATTCATTTAAATATTTTTCATTGACTAATAAAATAGTTCAATTTGACCTAGAGTTCACAATAAAAAGAAAAAAATCTACATTCTGGAGGAACTCCATATACCATTGGAATAACGTCTCTGAAATATTTGAAGAATGGCCCTTTATAACCATCTTTGTGAAATAGAAAAACTTATAAAATTTATTATAATATACTACAGCTCGTTCTGTAAACTACACACAGATATTGAGCCAGCTTCGAAAATGTTCCTTTGTTTAAAACAGCTGGATATGACGTCGTTACCTGTTTACTACGTTTATACATATGGTCGATCATTGTTATTTCTTCTTTTAGAACTTTGAACTTGATAAGAATGAAAGAAAATTCTCAAAAAAAAGTTCCAGTCTCAATATGCGACTCACTTTTATCGCCTCAAAAAAAAAAAAAAAAAGATCAACCAATGAATGTGTCTTATTTTGTTGGTCAGCCAATCACTGTTATTAATATTCACTTTACTTTACAGAACGAGCTTACATAAATAAGAAAATACTAATTTTCCTAGTTTTCATCTAAAAATATACACCTACGTTTGGAGGACACATACATACAGCACGTTTTTATTGTGTAATGTGTGTTGTGTTCGTTTTGAAATATTGCACGTGTACTTTGCACTCAGTTTAGTCAAGAACAAAATTATTTATATGCATTTCAAAAAGCAATAAAATATATAAACACATACTCTCAATGACATTTTCAATGCTTTTATTTTAATATTTACAAAATTTATGTCTTAGAAATGTAATGAAAGGTTTGTTTGAAATACCATGATCTACTTTTTGCTCATATATATTTTAACTCCCCCCACCCCCCTTAATTTTTTTCATCCTATTTTTTTTTCTTTTTTTATGTTGTTTATGCACTGTACCTGAAATGTAATAATGTTTATATTAAAAAAATTCCGCTAGGTAAATATTCTGACTGAGTATTAAATACGCTTAAATCTAGTACAGTTACAAATATTGAACTCTTTATTTTTCTAAAACCTTATTTATATACTGAAAAAATAAACGAGTTTTACAATTTCAAAATCACGACTCATAATATATTTATGTCGAACTCATACTTGATGAGTTAAACATTAAAATATACCTAGTTACAAGTTAAAATGTAAGCTAACCAAAGCATGATTTCTCATTGCAAAAAAACAACAATAGATTTTAAAATATTTGATACACTTATTAATGTGGTTAGCGTTTACTTTACAATCAGAATCATGACAAGAACTAAATATTGATATAAAAGTTATTTTTTATATCGCATATCATTCACATTGTACAATAAATTTAAAAAAGCAGCTCATAGTAACAAAGTATTTTAGTAAACAAGTATTTTAGTTTCATCAATTTTTTTCTAATACATTAATAAACACAATTATATATACGAAAAAAAAAATACTTAAAATATTCAAATTTACGAAAACATGTATAAAATATTAATTACGAACAAAAGGAGCAATTATCTAACATGGAAAGTTTTCTATATTTCTCTAGGGGTAAACCATTTATAAAAAAAGGAATTCTGTACTAAAAAGAAACAAATCTCATTGATAAATTATGAGATGAGACCTTTATAAACACATATATAATATCTATTAACCCATATTCAACCCATAATAAACTCATCCCATGACCCTTGAATAACGTCATGTATTCCAAAAGTTACCTACTTAACAATTTTTAGCCCCATAGTTTGTGAGAGTATAAAAGGGTTAAAAGGACATAATAGGTGTATATATGATGGCCATAATTTATTCTTTTGTTTATGAGTCCTTTAAAAATTAGAATCACCATATTTATAAAAGATTGAATCACATCCCTTAACAATATCTCTAACAATATTAAAAATTAAAATACTAGTTTTCTTGCATGTTAACTTTTTTATATATTATACATATTTTGTTTCATTCTGTATTAATTTTTTTTTTGCTCGCTAAAAATGTGTGTAAAATTTTAATGTTAAAATGATGTTATTTCATATAATAATTACTATGACTAAAAGTGTTTGGCAAAGAGTCAAAAAGTTTTCATTATACATACATGAGAGAGCTGCAAAAGACTCTAGACATTATGTAAACAAAACAACAAATCAATATTGTTAATTAAAACTTTTGACAGTAAACCGAATTGCTTGCTATATAATCATAAAGTCTTATATAAATAATATTATTTCATTTAGAAAATTTCATTACAATAATTATAGATAATATTCAATATAGTGATATTGACACTTTATAGTAATATTGGAATTAATTATTTATTATTATTTGTAAATCTATATGGAAAAAAATAAATATTTCAAATTATTCTGAGTATTTTAATTATTATTATTCAAACACCGTAATACTTTAGAAAGATCGTATTTCTGAAATTCAAAAGTTTACGAATTGTTTTATATTATTTAAAAGTAAATATGGTAACAACTACCTATAATATTTATTTAAAGTTCTTTGACCATTAGATATGAGGAAAAAAGGATTGAATTAACATAAAGTTTTGTCGGAGAACAATTTCAAAAATTTGTAATTGAAATTTTTGCATGGTAACATTTTTTTTTTCGTGTTTGGATTTTTTTTTTATCCTTACTTATATTACTGTACAAAAGTAACATTTATCTGCCTAAAAACTTTAAAACAAACTATTAAGTCACTTTCAGTAGCCTTAAGTACTAGAGATATCTGATGCATTTTACTACCGTTGTGTACTGGTTCTAAAATAAATATTTTTATTTTTTTATTGCTTTATGTGGAACCACGATACGTTAAAATTCATATCTGAAATCTCAAAAATATTGCTATAAGTATTTTTAAACTAGTGTAATTTTCCCATACTGACCCATGTTATTTAGTGCTCATATATGGCGTCTACTAATGCAACTAATCTATAAATCTATTCTGATCAGATATTAATATAATATTATTAATACAATTATGTTATTTCTACATATTATTGTCCATATTATTACTCACAAAAAAAGCTCAATTGAAGATCATTTAAATCATAACTATTACCGATGTAGTTTTCTATAATTTGAATAGAGAATGAATTAACATTGCGCGCGAGTTGCTTGTGCATAAGCTAGGTCCTCTGCCTTCGGTGTGGGATAAATAGGGATATAAATAGCTTCCACACACAAAATATATTTTGTTATATAGTGATATAAGAAATGTAAGCTTAGAAAAAAAAAACTTTGTGAATGCCAGACGTCGGTTCAAAACTATCATATCAACATTATTTTTATTTATATATACATCAAACATATACTTTACATTATTATATTAAGAGTAAAGAAAAAGAAAAAAAAATTGGCTAAAACTTAAACATCGTGTTTTTTTATTAGTTTTAAAACACGTAAAAGTATGTAGCTGTCATTTAAATTTTCCCACTCTCATATTACTGCAGTTGCTTTTTTTTAAATACGCTATGAAAAAGAATGCTGTTCGTAAATCCTGTTTTCTGCAACTAAAATGACTATCATCTATAGTTATTTAAATGGAATTCACATTTTTTGGTGCAAGAAAACAGGATTTATGAACAACACTAAGGTCCTACAATGCTATATAAAGATTATGTAATTAAAGGTATCCATCCTCTCACATGCTATCTTTGATCGGTTAAGCGCGATATCAACAAAGAAAGCATTTTTTTAAAAAGATAAAAAGAGTGAGAACACGAAGGAAAAAAAAAAAAAAAAAAAAAAAGCACGATTAAAAAATTTAATAAAACTATTTAAACTTCTATGGCAGGCAATATTAAAATATAAATTGAAATAAAACTACTGTTCAAAATTATTATTTCAAATTTAACATGAAAAGAGTATAATTTTACTAGAAAATATATTATTATATATAAAAATATGCTAATAATAATTTAAAACAATGTCTTATTATAATCCACACGCAAACTTATATATTTTTCAGATCTAAATTTAAATGACCTACAAGTCTTATATATGTATATAAAAATGTATTATTATTTTAGATATTCGTGTTTAAAGATGTTTAAGTATAAAAATAAGAAAAGAAAATTTTCTTTCCTCGTTGTCTATATTGACATCAACCTTTATTATTATTATTTTATTTTTTATGTGAAAATTTTGCTTCCAATATGACGTGTTTAACCTTGAATAACCTTGATGTTACAGTTTGGCGGTGAAGTCTGGTGACGAGCTCAGCTCTAAGAACAAGGAGGCAAATTATCTCGACTCCCTCACCTGTGATGGCGAACCACCGTAAGTAAAATTAACGTAAATTGAATTTAAAAATTAATGAGTTAGAAATGGGTAGTTTTAATCTCAAAGCTTATTAATAGTACGTTAATTTTGTCTGATGTATTCATCTTGATATTTATTTATTTTACTTACGAATTTCTTGTTTAATTTTAATATTTTATTTTACGTTCTGCTATCCTAAACATATAGGCAACCCGCACGTCCTATAAGCTCAAAAAGTTGCCTACATACAGGGTGCAATAATAAATGGGATAACTTTTTTTTTTTAGGTCAACATTGATTTGAGTAGTACTAAAGATCCTTATATCCTTTCAATTTCCATATATATTATAAATTATATTGGAAGCTAAGCGCAGAATTGTTTACTTATTGTAAATCGTAATCTAGATTTTTAATTAGTAATATCTCTATATAATACTAGAGTACCTTATGAATAGATTGAATATATAATTATTTTTTTATTTCATAAAATTTAATTAAAATATCTTTAGTGTTGAATTATTATTCAATTTAATTTGTGATATTTAAATATGACGTTGGAGAAAGATTTTTTTTTACAATACTTGGATTGTATGCTATGATATTATCTAAATTAGTTTGAATTTTTATTCAGTTATTCCATTTTTTTCAAACTTTTTTTTATTTTTTCAAATAAAGCCTTCAACATTTAAAACAATTTTATTTCTTAACTGGGTTAAAGTATAGTTTAGGTATTTTTATACGAGCAAAATTAGTTGAGTATACACATATGATATTATATATTATCATTAAAAAGCTCGTTCTAAATTTGCAATGTTAAGAAAAGTACGCTAAATTTGAAGGGCAAAATATGTTATCACAATCGTGTAAAATGTAAATACTGCTGCTAATTTTTAGTCCCTGTTTCTTAATTCAATCCTAAAATATGATTGCTATGTTATTAAATTAGTAATGACAGCCAATAATTTATATCACTCCTCTTATCAGGGTATTTAAAAAATATATATATTTGATAATTATTGTATTGCTCGATAAAAATCTAAAAAAAAAAAAAAAACTATATATTTATATTAAAATATGTAATAAAAAATACGTATGATAGAATATATAATTGATATTTGAAATTGTAACTACAATTCTGTATTATAAATTGCGTAGTAACTATTGTAAACAGTCAATCATGTTTGTTATTTACATAAATTATACGTTGTTTATAAGTTCAAATGTCAAAACTAACTCCCAATGTTTGGTTTAGAATGAATGTAGAGTAGTGAGAAATAATAATAATATGCAAGCGAGCGAGCAAGCAAGCAAGCAAGCTCTACTGCTGCTGGTTTACTATGTATGTTCATTATGGATCATAAATCGATATTTTTGCTCGTCATGTGTTGGGTTTACATCATAACATTTGTACGTGATGTAGGTTTGAAGTTTTGGATAATACAAAAATAAATAATAATAATTCAATTAGTACGAGTCCTTATTTTAGAAACACTGTCAGAATTTTGTATACAGAGGGAAGTTTGATTTGTGGTTATTTAAGTACAATAAATTGAGACAATTGGGTTATCTGTAGCAGGCTCTGATTGTCCATTAGAGAAGGTCAGAATTGACTGATTGGTGCCCAGAAATTTTAGTTCCCAAGGCAGAAAAATAAAAAAAAAAAACGCAATACTAAGTAATTCCTCGAGAAGTCCTTCTCTTTCCCCGTACCACCTGTAATTGGCTGGTGCGTTCTACCAGTGCAAGCTCAAATTAAAAAGTTAATTTTTTTAACCTACATTAAGATTCATTTAATACAATTCAGGTGATAACTGCAACAAAATTACGAGAGTCCTCTTTGCATATTTTAATTTCTTTTTATAAGCTATCGATTTTTTCTCCACATGGGGAGTTTTATAAATTTATTGACAAATGCAATGATTTTTTAAAAATTATTTATTACTATATTATACTATACTATTATATAACCAGTTAGTAATAAAAGTTTTTTTTTCATAGTAGAAATGTTTTAAAAAGACTTTTAAATTAAAAAAAAATGCACACAAGTATGCAAAATTTTAAAGGGTCATTCTGCAAAACATTTACTTAAAAGTTAAAAAAAAATTTCTACCATAAGAACTCATGTAAACAATAAATATTGTCTTCTTTATGAGATGATCATGAATCCTGAAATTAGTTGTTATTTTTATTAACTTTCACATGGCAAAAAGAAGCATAGTGGTAACTTTTGGATTTCAGAGATACGAGTCTTGTAATAATAAATTGTTAGACCTTATTAGTAATATTTTCAACTAACTAAAATAATCACAATTAAAATATTTTTTTCAATAATGAATTTTCATATTTATTTGCAATGAATTTAACCATTAAAACTAATAAGTATACTAAATATAAATTTTATTTTTCAGTCCGACTTTGGATGACATCCGGAGTTGGGGTCACTCGTTCGATAGGCTCATGAAGAGTGCAGGTAAGAGACATATCACTTCACCTACGTCACAAACAACAAAAAAACATGTACATTCTATAGCTTACACAGGAAGTTTAAAACCCACACAAGGAAATTCTTTAACTTTGAGTTACAACAACAATAACATCCCACAATATGTTGAGTGAACAAGATTAGAATAGTTTATATTTTACGTGATGTTTTCTTTAAGTCAAAATTTCTTTTATTTTTCTTTCCTTATGTATATTATATTTTATATGTGTTCATTATTTTTTTACAAAATATAAAATATTAGAATTAAGATATAGAAGGTTCTCATAATAATAATTATTATTATTATAGTAAATTTTGTAAACAAATAATATGCAAGATATATAATATTAAGAATTGGGGTAGTCTTTCTCTCTCTCTCTCTCTCTCTCTCTCTCTCTCTCTCTCTCTCTCTCTCTCTCTCTCTCTCTCTCTCTCTCTCTCTCTCTCTGTCTCTCTGTCTCTCTGTCTCTCTGTCTCTCTGTCTCTCTGTCTCTCTGTCTCTCTGTCTCTCTCTGTCTCTCTCTCTCTCTCTCTCTTTCTCTTTCTCTTTCTCTCTCGAGTCTCAACATTATATTTTTTCATACGTATGTAGTTGTAGTGCATTACCATGTATATGGTGCAATACAAAAGCCATGTAGTAACTTGCTTACTATTTATCTTTACTCTTTTTGATGAAGAGTATAATCTTCTCTCTCTCTCTCTCTCTCTCTCCTGCATTTCTAATTCACACCAAGCTGCATCTCACACCCGCGTGTGCTATACATATTATATGGCAGAGAGAGAGAGAGAGAGAGAGAGAGAGAGAGAAAGGACTAAACCAAAAAAGATGCATAGGTCCCACACGTATACGGCTATGTTGACGAGAAGCAATTTCAGCTTTCACGTATAACGTAGCTAACATGTTCCACTTTATACTATATTATATACCCCCCCAAAAAAACATTATCCCCATTTGTCTTCGTACAATGTTCAACCCATAAATAACAATCAAGAAAAAAACAATGAACTTAAATCATAATAAAAAACACAGAAGGAATGAAAGGGAAAAAAACTTAATTTTTATGAAAATAGAATCGCATATTAGAAATAAAATAAAATATTCCTTTCTCTTTCTCTCTCTCTTAACTACGCAATATTTTGGTGTCATATAATATTTTCCTTATTTTTAAAACCTAGTTATGAAGTGTCAAAACAATGCATAAGGAAAGAAAAGTTTTTATAATAATAATATATATAAATATAAAAATTGTTTTCTCTATACGAAGTTTACAAACCCCCTGGATGTTATGCACGCAGGTACACAAGCTCGCACGAAGAGTAGCCTACCATACAGGCGGTAATATAACATAACTACACAAAATGACGGACGCCGCACGCAACACATTACAACTCCACCCAATTCAATATGCCTCTCACTTATCACTTGTTTTTAACAATAACTCAGCATGTTTCTAAAATTTATAATAATAAATTATATTTCATGATTTTTTTTATATGCAAACCTTAATAAATTTTACCATAATAAATATGTAATTATACTATTAATTAACTTGTTAATTTTTTATACTACAACTGATTGTGATCATACGTAGAAATAAAATTATAGCTTACACTTTTACATGTTAAAGGTATTTAAAATTGACCAGCACCATATTTGTGTTAATAACTTAATGTTGAATTTATATGAGAATGTATTTTAATATTGTTGTTTTTATTTCAGCGGGACGCAAAGTATTCCGTGATTTTCTCAAATGTGAATACAGTGAAGAGAATATTTTGTTCTGGCTGGCGTGTGAGGAGCTCAAACGAGAGTCGAACCCAGAGGTGGTTGAGGAAAAAGCGAGATTTATATACGAGGATTATATCTCTATTCTCTCCCCTAAAGAGGTATGAGCATGAGATAAGGGTATCACTTTTAATTTCCTTGTAATTCATGTTGAACTTGTATGTAATTTATGCCAATGTAATTCGTATTTTACTTTTTATTTTTGATGATTAAAATTATTTTACACCTTGGTCAAAATAAGTTCAGAGATTTTTTCAACCGGATGCACCCCTTTTTCTCATACAATTTTCTCCAGATAAACACCAACATTTTACAGGTGATTAATGTAATATTGAAGTTAATACTTATGAATATTTATTTCTATAACTTGAATCCGATAAAAAGGGGTACTTTCGGTTGAAGCAACCTCTCATCTTGTTTTACCAATGGTTTACTAAAATTAAGAATGGAATTATCAAATTCAAATTCACGCGGAGTATTATTTTGCTATAAATTTGCTTGAATGAAAATTTAGTGTTTTTAAATAAAAAATTGCATGCAATCAAATTGAGGTTACACATTTGAATCAAATATTTCATTTGTTTTGTAGTATTTTTTTTTTAAATTTCGTTTACTTTATTATCTTTTAATGATATGATTATTTATATTATTTATTTAAATTATTTATATAGTATATTTTTTATTCTTTTTATATTATCTTCAATTAAATAATAATAGAAACTGAAAATTATACTTTATTTCTTACATAAATATCGACGAGACTGCGTGGTATTCAAATGTTATAACACGCTTTCTATTGTTCTAAAAATATAATGTGTAACTACTTTTGTACTCACTATACGTAAATTGAAAATAAAATAAACGTAAATAAAAATTAATCGTGACTATAAGACAAATAATCAGAATAATAAATTAAAGTAATATATCATAAATATATATAAACAAAGTTCTTTCTTAAATCAAATTTCATTTTTATCGTTTATATCTATAAGAGAATGGTAATAAATAGGTTATTAACCCTTTCATTACTGTAGTTTGAAAAATTGGTTGTGTTAGGCCTGGTTTTATTGTGTTGTATCTTTTACTATTTATCCTCCCCCGCAAAGCACGCGGCGGCGACAACAAAAAAAACGAGTATCGCAAAGTGCGTGCGAATGTCACTTTTATTGTCACATTGAAATATTGAGATTGCTTTCTCTTTGCTATTACGTTACGTTTAGGAAATTTATTAGCTTTGCTTTTTTTCCAACATGGACAGAAAAAAAAAACATTAAGAAATTATGGGAAAGAATCAGCATTTTGTATACTAAATGAAAGGAATTTTTAAATGATTTAAAAATTTCTCTTCAAATATGTACACAAAAAGAACTGATCTTTAAAAGATACTGGCCTCAAAATTAAAAAAAAAAAAAAAAATCCCTTCGCAACGATATATCATGAGATGGGACAATTATCCATACACATATGTTATAGTCCTTAACTTTTTAGTACTGTTTCAAACTGGGGAGAAAATCTGTAAATTAGGCAACCCGAACTATACAATTTCTATTGTTTAGGCCTGGAAATCATAACGTCAATAATTCCTAAAGTTGCGTACTTTACAGTTTTTTAACCCTAGAACTGTGCAGGGATATGTATTTATGAATGATGGTTCCATCGCATGAATGTTAAGTTTTTGATATAATTTTTTGAGGCCAGTGTATTCACTTAAAAGTTTTTATGTTTTATATATATATATATATATATATATATATATATATATATATATATATATATATATATATATATATATATATATACAATTATGGTTAATTTATGGAATTGTATTTTCTTATCCAGAAGAAATTATTTGTATCAATAATATAATGTGACAATAATTGCATTCGTATGCTAATGAATCTTGAATCATACATTTTTTTTTTTAAAATAAAGCGACAATCTTCCTTTATGAGTTGTATTGTAACTATATATTATATAAACAAAGAAGTAAAAAGATCGCAAAATTTCATTCCAAAACAACATAAAAAGTTGATACATTTCATTTTAAAATATATAAATTTAATTAGTTTCACATTGAGAAAATAATAATTATGGTAATTCATAATAATTAATAATGTTCTTATTTTTCACAGGTGTCCCTGGATTCTAGAGTACGAGAAATAGTTAATAAAAACATGGTAGATCCAACCCCTCATACATTTGATGAGGCTCAACTTCAGATCTACACGCTCATGCATAGAGACTCGTATCCAAGGTTCATAAACTCACATATATTCAAGAGGCTAGCACAAATTAATAATAATTCTTCTGTGACACCACAATGTGCTGGTTCATCACATTCACCAACAGGAGGCAGCACTAGTCAACAAGGAACTTCTTCACGTAAAGAAAGTTTTGCGTAGTGTTTCTTTTCTTATTTCTTTCTTTTTTTTTAAATTGTTTGATGTTTTTTCTCGCCAAAAAGTTTTTAATTAGAAACTTAATAATAATAAAATAAAAATATATTATATATATAATAAAAAAAAAACACAAAACAAACAATCTAGTCCTGATATTAATGTACCAAAAATATTATATAAAAAAAATCTACATTATTATAGAAACAAAAAAACACTGATATGTAGATTTTTGAAAGTGATTAAAAACATAAATATATATATACATATATATATATATATATACATACAATATAATGATAAAAAATTTCAATCAAATCTAATAATAAATTTAAGTGGAAAAAACAAACTATATTGTGACCTGTATGTAATTTTCATAATAACTCATTTTAATAAAATACAAGAAAATAAATTGGGATATTTAAATGATCTATGTGTAAATTAGTAAATATACTAAAGATTGAGATTTTATTGGTACATTACAAAAGAAACAGAATACAAATTTAAAGAATCATATTATATATAAATATGTAATATATATATAAATATATATATATATATATATATATATATATATATATATATATATATATATATATATATATATATATATATATATATATATATATATATATATATATATATATATATATATATATATATATATATATATGACAAGTCATTATTTATTGATAGATAATGACAAAAATAAGCTTTAATAAAATCCATAATGTCTAATTATTTATAAATTAGACATTGATTATTAATATAGAAATAATAATATATAAATATGTAAACAGTTGAGTGTTTGTTTTTCTTCGCGCTTGTCAAGAAAATTATAGAAAAAAATAAAAACAATAAGTTACCAAAATAAAATAAAAAAGTGACTTTAAACTGTGTAATAAACTGTTTTTTTGATAAAAAAAAAATACAGAATTACAAAGTTGTGTGGTGTGTTATAGCCAAAAAAATAAATAATAATAATAATAAAAAGAGTAGATTTGCACGATTTTCGGTGCAAAAGAAAAAAAATCAAGATAGCAACGATTTCGCTCTTATACTGCTGCATGTGTTGATGACTCAAAAAAAAAAAAAGTAAAATAAAAAAATGTTAAAAAATGATATCAAAATTGAAGTTAATTTCTTATTTAGTCAAAGATCGTCGATTAAAAAAATATATAACAATATCAGAATTTGACTAAACGGTCTAAAATGGAACGGCCTATGCTTGACAAAAATAATGGAAAAAAAAAAAAAAAAAAAAAAAAAAAGGGAAAAAAAGCTGACTATGTTATTTTATGGCATAATATGATAAGTTTTTAGTCACACCTACATATATGATACCAAAAAATATACATACATATATATATATAAAGTGCCAAAGAGTATACTAGAAATTTTAATAATAAAAATTACAAATTCAAATAGTATAAGGATAAATAAATTATTTTTGTCTCTTTAAAAAATATATATATAAAAGGAAATTAATAAACAATATTGATGTCATTTTTTAATTGCCTATATAACGCACAAATTTTAATCTTTATGAAAACAAAAATTAATTCGGTCTTTTTAAAAAAACAAAAAACAATGTTAAGTTTAAAATAACCCCCCCCCCCCAAAAAAAATTGTCATTTTATAATGTTGTTCTTTATATATAATTTAATTTACAATATATGACATTCAAAGTTAATTTTTGTTTAAAGTTACTAAATATAACAATAAAATTAATTAATTTTAAAAGTCATGCATTTAAATATGGTTTATCTCTAGTCTTTTATATAAATTATATTATTGTTGAAATAATTATATAAAAAAATATTTGTTTACTATAATGTATAAAAAAAATCATTTATTTCTTAAATCTGTATTAATAATTTTTAATTATTTTTAATTCTATTTTGTATAATATTTATCATAAGTACATCGCATTTATTTACATAATATTTTAATAAGGCCTATAATTATTATTAAAGGCGTAGAACACCCTCAGGACCAAAATATGATAAATAAGCACATAAATTGTACATACTAGGCTCATATAGTGGTAATACCGTTGATTGCACCCTTCTGGTTGATTTTCCAAGTATTTTAGGTTGAAAATTGTAACGGTTCTCTTTGCGGGTTCGTTTCGTCACACGATACTCCGCTTTTCTAGCAGTTTCAAGTATAGATAAAATCTTTTTTTCTATTGGCTGACAATAAAATTGCGCGAAAGATGTTTGAAACGTTTATAACACATTTTCCTTTTCAACACTGATTATATTATTCTTGATCTCTGTGGTTGTAATTATGATACACATACTTCACAATGATACATAATATTATTACAATTACTATATATACTGTTATGATGCGCAACGTCTCTAAATGAGTGTCAATGAACCCCCCGGTCCCCGCAATGCACTAAACTGCAAACACGCGTACAGATCGGGCAGGCGGCAGGCGGCAGGCTACAAGGAACAAGGAACAAGGAAGTAGCGATCACCACAGCATAGGGGAGGGGGGAGAGAGCTACTAAAAACAAAGAGCAGCACGGACGATATACCGCGTGCCTTTGCCTCTCAAAGGAGAGCTGCTCTAGAGCTCCAACCTGGCTCCAACCCCCTCCCCTATGCTGTGGTGATCGCTACTTCCTTGTTCCTTGTTCCTTGTAGCCTGCCGCCTGCCGCCTGCCCGATCTGTACGCGTGTTTGCAGTTTAGTGCATTGCGGGGACCGGGGGGTTCATTGACACTCATTTAGAGACGTTGCGCATCATAACAGGATATATAGTAATTGTAATAATATTATGTATCATTGTGAAGTATGTGTATCATAATTACAACCACAGAGATCAAGAATAATATAATCAGTGTTGAAAAGGAAAATGTGTTATAAACGTTTCAAACATCTTTCGCGCAATTTTATTGTCAGCCAATAGAAAAAAAGATTTTATCTATACTTGAAACTGCTAGAAAAGCGGAGTATCGTGTGACGAAACGAACCCGCAAAGAGAACCGTTACAATTTTCAACCTAAAATACTTGGAAAATCAACCAGAAGGGTGCAATCAACGGTATTACCACTATATGAGCCTAGTATGTACAATTTATGTGCTTATTTATCATATTTTGGTCCTGAGGGTGTTCTACGCCTTTAAATAATGTCCAGCACAAGTAATTAATTATTTTAATTAAATGTTTATGTCATTAAACCATAATAATTATTTCTAGGCCAAAATAAATCAATTATAAATCTGTTACCATAAAACCATTTCAATCAACGAAAAAAAAAAATTCTATATAAGTTTATTTTAATTTTTTGTTAAATTAATACAAATAGCTTTAATAATATATTATATGTATTTTATAAAAATATAATTGGTAAATATAAATTTAATTTATACAAAAGTTGCAATAATATTAAGTAATAGAGTTTTCTTTTTATAAATTTGTTTATTGTAATTAATATTATTATTGTTATTTGTAAACTAAAAATTAATTTCAGAACGATACAGGCATTAAAATAAGCTTATATCTCTATTGAGGCATCTTGGAAAAGACAAAGTTAAAAAAAATATTGTACGAAACAAAAGAGAGAAAAAACAAACTAAGGAAATATAATAAATATATTATATAATATAAAAAAATGACTCAATAATATATGTATGAAAAAATATATTATATGATAATTGTTGTAGTAAATTTAATGACTTTTGGAATGCATGATGATATCATTATTGATAATAAACACCACAATATTATATAACAAAAAAATACGAAGACAAAATATGTACATATTAAAATAAAATTGTATACATAAGATTGTTTTTTTTTCTTTAGTGTAAAAAATGTACTTTTAAAAATATAATTTTTCAATTGTATATATACAATAATTACATGATTTCAAATTTGAAAAAGAAGGAGAAAAAAATTAAAAAGTTTTTATACTAGCAAAATTTTATGTCTTTTAAAAATAATACATTAAAATTGTAAAGAAAATTGTAAAGCTTTTATTATGGAATAAAATTTTGGCTATATAAAAATAATGCATATTATGAACTGTAATATCAAATTTTGGTGTACTGTACATAAATTTTTATGAAATTGAATCAAACAATTTGAAATGTGTAATTATTGTTACAAAGATGCCAAGAAATAATCAACATTTTATTACTATTCATTTGTAAATATAAATACAAGTTACCATTGTAAGTTATTATGAATATAGTCAATCGTTAACATATTTTTAACAAACTAGTCTGATGGTAAAAAAAAAAAAAAAGAAAAAAGAAAAGAAAAAGAAAGTATAATTGAGTGCTAATAAAACCCCGAAATCAATAATAACAATAAATAATTATATTGTGTATATTATATAATTAAAAAATATATATATTAATAATTTATATAGTAATTAAAATGTTGAATATTTTTGGTGTTTTTTTAAAATTGCATTTTATTTAATAGTATTAAAATTTGTGACGCATATTGTTCCCAAAATTGATTTTTTTTTGTTTCCCACCCTATATCAACACAATTTATTGTTGAAAAAAAAAATTATAAAAAAAAAAAAACATTGTTGTCTAGCTTTAATGTAATATATTCACGTTTTAGCAAATCAAATAATTATTAATAATTAAATATTAGGATAACAGAATTGAATTAAAAAAAATACATCAAATTATAAATATATACACACAAAAAAGAAAGTAAAAAATTATATAATAATATACATATTAAATATTTTAAATATTTATTCGAGATATATTTTGGTAAATATTTTTGTTCTGTAAAGTTTCATCTGTAATATAAGATTTATTTATAATTTCATGATAATGTAACAATAATAATTATATTTGTATTTATTTACTGAAAAAAAAAATATCTCGGATGAATATTTTTAACAAATCCCAGTCAATCACAATTAGCTGACATTTTAGTATAACTGAAAAATAAAAATCAATTACAATAATATAATGCAGTTTTGTCAATTTAAAATAACAAGTTATATGGTCCACATACATTGAAAAAAAAAATGAACTGGACTTCAAGTTTAAAGTAAAAAAAAATTAAAAAATTAAAAAATTATGTTTCATTGCAAATATACATAATTTTTTGTAAAACTATAGAATTTTTACGCTAGCAATGTAATATAATATTAATATTTTTTAATTTTATAAAAATATGAAAATATATTTTTTTTACCTGTTATTGTAATCTTTAAGTATATCTACAGGGGAAAAAATTCAAGTATAATTGACATATTTATAAGTGTTTATGGACAAATATATTACTTGCAGCTCTGTGGTTTTGCTGCAAGTCTTATGTTTACATTATACTTAATATCACAATGAAATATGCTATGTTAATTATGCAAAGATTACTCTAATAGGTAAAGAAAAAAATATACATACTTGAAGTTCATTTCATTATAAATATTATTTTTTATTTGTTATGTGAAACTGTTAACAAAAAATCTTAAGTTTTGATACATGAAATCTGTAACAATTTCTATAGTTAATTGTTTAAAAAAATTTGTCTAATTAGGTTACATCCATTATCACTAGATATATAATACGATTACAAAATATATATTAAAAAAACAAACAATTGATATACTTTAAAAAATATATGCGGAAAAAAAAAAAAAAAAAAAAAAGAACAGAAAAAAAATATATAAATACTGTTGCATTGGTTACTTTCCCAAAGAAGCCGAAAAAAGAAGTAAATGAAAAAAAAATGTATAAAAAAAATTATACAAGTAATCACTGTTGCTATTTGTACATTGTGTATTAGAGGTTTGCATTACAATATATAGGATAATATATTGGTCTATGCTAATAAACTGTAATCATTTTCATTGCTGTAAAAAAGAAGAAAAAGCATAATTCTTGCCTATTTCCCCTTTCACAACCATAAAAATTAGTGCTAAAATAATATAATTTAAAAAAAAAAAATGAATCAAATTTATAAAATACATACATCTCGAATAAATGAGAACTATTCAAGTTTTTATTTTAGATTGTACCAAATTTTTTTTTCGAACATTTAATATGAAAAAAAAAAGTGTAAATAAATATATATTTCGTTGTTAGCATTCCTATAAATATAGAAATAAACAAAATAATAATTGTAACTTATATGTACCCTCTTTATTCTCACTTAAAATAAAAATAAAATGTGTGAAAAGATTTTTGAACCCTTTAAAAAAACAAACCCTGAATTATTACATATTCTTAAATGTTTTTATATAAAAATGAAGAAAAAAATTGAAAAAAAAAAAGTATTTAACAGTGTTTAATAATTATAAAAAATAAATAATAATATGCTTTCAATCCACTAATAAAATATATAAAATAATAATACATTTATTACTGCAGTACTAGAATAATGATGCTCAATTTTTTCAAATAAAAAGCAACAATTTTACCTTGCTTTTTTGCGTCTTATATACAATAAAGACAAAGATACAATAATCTTAACAAGATTACATTAAAATATTATTATTAACTAAAAAAAAAAAATAATAATAAGTTTTTAAAAAATAAAATATTTCAAGAATTTACGTATTCGAAATCATTTTTAATTTTTAAACATTTTTTTTTAATAACAATATTGTAATGTATGTTACTGCAGTTTTAAATATATAAATATTTTAAAATAAAAAATATATATATATTAATGGATTTAAAGCTTATATTATAATTGTTTTGTTTTTTTGTTTGTTGTGTAAGAGTGTGTGAGAGACGATGATTTGATTGATACATGCTGTACACTACTACAAAGATAAAAAAAAATGTGGACACGCATCCTTTCCTCACATAATGTATAAAATATATTAAAAAAAATGAAAAAAATAATATATAAAAATAAAAAAAATATATTATATATAAACTTAGGTTGTAACATTAAGAGTAAAAAAAAAAATGTCATTATTATTATATTTCATGTCCACTTATTTATTGTTTAAGCTATTGTAAAAAATATAATAAAATAATAATAATATGAAAGAAAACAAATGAACAAAAATAAATAATATTGATTCTTTTTTTTTTTATATACAAGGCATTACCTTTTCCCATATTTTGGTATAAGTTAAAAAATAAGTGTATTTTAAAAAGAATACAATACAAACGTCAGTAAAAAAAAATGTTATAGATTGATAATCGGCTGCAGAGATTTTTTTTTTTTTTAGGTTTAATAATTTAAGGGAGTAGAGGACCGACGTCGGCCATTAGACTCAAACTTTTCTCGTCAAAAAAATCTGAAATTTTGCACAATGGTGTTTCAGCTTGAGACAATTTCAAATGTATAAAAATTTTGTGGGTTCACCGTGCAAATTAATTTTATATAATTTTGTGAAATTTTAAGCCCATAAGGCCCAAGGTAAATTTCAATAATTTTTTTCTTTTTTTTTTTGGGACGGTCAAACATCATGAAATTTTTATCACGGCTAGGTGTGACCCTCAGCTACAATATGACACTAAATTTAGACCCAAAACACTTCTAGTTTTTAAGATATAAGGTCGGTAACCTACTCCCTTAAATGTTATTGACAATTTGTCAAGTTCTCTGTTAAAAATAAACAAATAATAATTCACATTGTTTACTTGAATCCAAAGCAAGACGTAGCTTATTAGTTACGTTAAAGAAATACACAACAATTGATTTTTTATAGAATTTCGTACAAATTTCATCTACTTAGCAGTAATAAACTTACACAAAATAAACTGGGGAAACAAAAGAAATAGTACACGTATTATATGGAAAAAAAAGAAGCAGTATTTGATCTAAATATTTGCGATCCAATTTTTTTCTGCTGCATAATTATATGAATTCTAGGTCAAATTTTAAGGCATTTTATTCTTTACTTATTTCTTTTTACTAGAAAATTTTTAATTATTAGAAGTATTTTCTATTTTAAGATGATGGTTGACAATTTTTTTTTTTTTTAATTATCTGCTGATGTCATCAAAAATAGTAACTCAAATTGCCGTTTTGTTGACTTTAGTTTTCGCTTCTTATTTACAGTTCTTATATTATATGAAATATGAAATTTAATAGTTTTCATCAAATTAAGAGCTAAAAAATTACACCTTACACCCTTAAAATAAATTAAACTACCATAATTTCTGGGGTTGCAAAAATGTTCAAATTATTTTCTAAAACCCGTCTAATTCAAAGGGGGTGATGATAAATGATGATTAAAAACACTATTTGTGCATATCATGTCTAAAATGACTGAATAATGGGTCATATTTACCCTTCAAGTATGGCATTTGTCGTATTTTAGCATAGAAATCTGACCTTCAGCGCGCTGTATCTCCTTTACCGCTGGTTCAATATTAACTGTTAATATATCAAAATATTCCTTAGGATGTCTACTTTATTTGTTATTGGAACTTTATTTTGATAATTTGCATATTTTCAAACCACAGCAAATTTTTAAGATCGCGCCGCCATTGAATGTTAGTTTTCTCCCCCCTGCCACCCAAATTTTGGGCTTAGCCTTGTGAAATTCAACACACATATAACCTAATGAGTTATAAAAAATATATATTTTGAATTTTTAAAATATCTTATTTCTAACGGAAGTTATAGGTGTTTACATGAGCGCGCCAATTTTCGGATTTTTCGGGATGACGCAAGCGTTTTTGAGAGGAGGTATTTTGATATTTTGTTACTTTTAGTACTGGGTACAAAATGTCAAAAAATCAGCTTTGGAACTATTATTTTGACCTAAGCCTAAAAAAAGCAGTGTGATGCCTACCTACACTATAATGTATGCAAATAACAGAAAAACATACTTACTTTCTATGATGCATTGATAATACAATTTCTGTATTTACCATATTTTAATTGAAATTTATGTAAGGAAGTACTAACTAAGTATAACTGACCACATAAAACAAGATAATCAATACAAATAAACTTACAGAATTAATTAGTAAGTTAATTAGTATAAGAGAAATATAATAATTATAAATGTGAAATTAAAATTATTGTAAAACTCCCCAACTAAATATAAATAGAACATTTTGTGGTTAATTATTTATATTGCGCCGCATTATATATATATTTGTTTTTGTTTCTGCACCATTTAGTGCATTAACTAAAATGTCAATTTTTTCTATGGCATTTTTTTTTGTGATATATATAGACCACTTGCACTCATATTCAAAAGCCTCCATTTTTTTGGTTAGAAATACACAGGCCAGAATAGGAAAAATGCTATTTTTAATTTTTAATTTTTTTTTTATTTATTTTTTTATTTATTTTTTTTTACAAACAAACTAAAACTTTAAGTCTCAATCGAAGCCTTATTTGTAGCTCCTAATAAGGTAGAAGATCATGAAAAAAAATAATATAAATTTATTTATGTTAAAATTGAAGGAAAATTACGTTTCACTTATGCTAGCCAATGCATTAGGCACCAAAAACATGAAGATAAAGCGCAAGGATATGAAAGGGGTATATAAGTCAAAATATTGATTATATTTGGTTTGTTTGAAATAAACTAATTTATACCTAAAGTAAACACATTATGCCTTGATAAATTATTCTAAAATGTGATCAAGAAACAACACATTAGAATAATAACAAAACACATGAAACAAAAAATACTAACTATGGCAGGTACTTACAAGTATCGTGTATGTTGCAATAGGTACACTTTAATTTGGAAAGGTAGTTATAAACTACAATACTAGTTAATCTAAGTGAGTCACAACTTTATTGTAGCATATTGCACCTGCATTAGGTATTATTGTAGTATATTAATACCTATGTTCTATAGGTTATGCAGAACTACTTTTTTAGGTGATTAATGTTAATGTGTCACAGGTTCGTGGTGTCGTATTTGTCAGGTCGCGGCTTGTGTCTAATAGAATTATTTCGCCTAATATTGAGTCAAAAAAAAATATTTTAATTTCGCAAAAAAAAAAAAAAAAAAAAAAAAAAAGTTTTTTTAAAAATAGCTTAAAGTAAAAATTCAATAACCTTATTAAACAAAGTATGGAAGCTAGAGAACAAAACAATTACATTTTGAGCTAAAAAAATATTTTTAATTATTTTTACAAAATATAGCACAGTAATTTGTATGGCGACATATAAATGTATGAAACAATTAATATTATGTATTTATAACGCCCAATTAAAAATATAAAGAAAATAAAACACAAATAACCACATATAACAAGAAAAACTTGATAAGCAATATAAAAAAAACTCAAATTAATTATGAAAATTAATTAAAATTAGAGATATAATAATTATAATTAGAATAAATATAATACGTAATAACAAAGATAAGTAAAACTGATAAATTCAGTATATAAAAAGAGCAATTGGCCCCAAATATATTTACATTGTACCTCAAGACACTGAGAAGTCAGGTAAAACTTCAACATTCAGAATACAGCACAGAAGTTTGGTAAGTATACACGGGAAACAAACCCTAATATTTATGCTAGCTCATTTTGAGCACAAATTGTTCAATATGGCATACTTTATGCTATAATGACATAAATGAAGGATAATTGAATTATGTAAACTATTATTTCTGTGTCATGAACTATGTTGTGAACGTGGTTGCGAATAAGAATATTGAGTCAGGTAGTTCAAAGTAACATAAGCTCGTTCTATAAACTACACACAAATATTGAGCCAGCTTCGAAAATGTTCCTTTCTTATAAACAGCTGATTATGACGTCGTTACCTGTTTACTACGTTTATACGTATGGTTGATCATTTTTATTTCTTCTTTTAGACTTTTGATATTGATAAGAATGAAAGAAACTTCACAAAAAAAAGTTCCAGTCTCAATATGTGACTCACTTTTATCGGCTCAAAAAAAAAAAAAAAAAAAAAAGATCAACCAATGAACGTGTTTTATTTTGTTGGTCAGCCAATCACTGTTATTGAGATTCACTTTACTTTACAGAACGAGCTATACAGTATGTTACAACAAGCATTGGTCTTGTCAAACCATTTACAATAATTTATATATATATATATATATATATATATATATATATATATAAAAATTATTGTAAATGGTTTGACAAGACCAGCGCTTGTTGTAACAATACTATGTTACTATCAACTGCCTGGCTCAATAATATTTCTTATTTCTTAAAATATAAGTAATTATTGTGTTCATATAGAATTTTTTGTGTTATAATTAATGAATTATTAATACTATTTATATAAAATGATGGATTGTTTCTTTTAAATAAAGCACAAATATATATAAAAAGGGAAGTTAACATATATTTAGTTTAATTTTTATTTTTTTATTCTGCTTCTTAGGCAAGTAATCAGAATTACTTAATTAAATCATAATTAATTTTGTACAATATTTACTATACATATTCTAGAGATGGTCTGCCCGACGTTAGTTATGTCTCTACTGCTGATTCTACATTGCCAAGTCACGAATATTTATGCTCAGGTAAGAAGCATTTTTTTAAAATTTAAATATTCTTAATTTTATTTAAAGGCGTAGAACACCTTGAACAAAAAAAAAGTTGTGTAATATCTTAACAAACCTGAAAATCAATGTTGATTTGGCCGGAGTCATTGATTTTTAATATATTATATTTTCCATTCATAAAATGGCACTAGCGGGCAATGACGTCACAGCTCACTTGTATTACACGCGCGTGGACCAGGCGAGCTGTGACGTCAGTGCCCGCTCATGCTATTTTGTGAATGGAAAATAAATTAGAAATCAATAACTCCAGCCAATTCCACGTTGATTTTCAGGTATGTTAGGATGTTACACAATTTTTTTGTTCCAGGCGTTCTACGCCTTTAAATATTTTGATTCTATTTTATACACTTTAATAAAACACTTGCAAAAATAATAAGAAGAAGAAGAAGAAAAAAAAAAAAAAAAAAAAAAAAAGGATTAACAATAATGGCACATTTTGTCCTGTATCCAATATATTATATTATAAATATAATGTATATTATATATATTTATAAATATATATAAATAAATAAATCAGCCATAATTAAAGCTACATTTTGATTCATACCATAAATACTTTTTTACTTAACTCTTTTTAACGTCATAATTTTTGTATTATTTTCTTATATTTTAAAACAGCTTCAAATCAATTGTTGATATATTTACTAATAAAAATTCATACTTATTATTATGCAGAAGTGCTTCAATATTATTTATTTACATTTTTTATAACATAATGAATAATATCACGTTACACATAACTCAAAATAACGATTATTATCACTCTGTTAAGCTATATTATAATATAAACAATATTCTATATATATATATATATATATATATATATATATATATATATATATAATGTTATATAATATACAGTACAGTATAAGTATATGAAATATTATGTATTAAAATATCAATAGTATAGTTTCATTCTAAATTTATTATTTCATTAATGTAGACTATCGTTTCTGAGGCAAAACATTTTCCTAAACTAAAATAAGTATTATAATTAATAAAAATAAAAAAATGAATATTTAATTTAAAATGCGAAATACTAATTTTTATTTTTTCAGGTTCAAGATAATGACTTACAATTATCTGAACTGAGCAACGATTTGAAACAACTAGGAAACAAATTCGTGGACCAAGTTGCTACAATTGAAGAAATAGTACAGAAGTTAAAACGAGAAGAGAACATAATGTTATCCACATTGGTTACTCAACAGAAACAACAGGAAAACAGGATAAATGCAATGAGAAATACCCAGGAACAGATTAAGTTGACACAAGGTGAAATGAAGGTGACCCAAATTCAAATGAAAGAAACCGAAGTTCAAGATCACATAAAAATTAACTCCATATTTGAAGCAATAAAGAAACTACCATGTGAGCTGACTTTACCAAGCTTGGAAACAAAATACCTCAACGGCAAGAGATACTATTTCTCGTATACAGAGAAGATGTCCTGGAAAAGTGCTGACAAATTCTGCAAGTCACACGGCATGCAATTAGTAAGTGTAGAAACTAAACAAGAGTGGGACGCTCTGAAACCTGAGATTGAAAATCTACGTAGTAAAGTTGGTAATTATCCTTGGTCTAGTGGAAGTGATGCTGTACAAGAGGGTAAGTGGAAGTGGGTGGCAACTGGAACTGATGTTAAATTTTTTGCTGGTGAATTTGGTTTGCATAATAAAAGAGATCAGAATTGTTTATATCTTGCTCCTAAGGGATGGGGAGATTTCCCGTGTTCAAATACTTATAGTTTTATATGTGAACAAAATGCATGTTGAAAATAAAGTTGTAACTTTAAACTGATCTGGTAATCTTTGGGGGCTTGATTTTTAAATACGTTGAACTTTTTAGCTCAAAAAGGAGCCAGCTTAAGTTTAACCCCTAAATGTCTCGTCAAAAAAAAAAATATATATATAATAAAAACGAGATTTTGAACAGACAATGAAATAAAAAAACTTTTTTGAAGAATGTAAAGAAAAGAAATAGCAATATTTGTTGAATATCATGTTTTAATTCTCTAACATGTAAAATCACTTGTTTTTAGCAATTGTCACGAATTATTAAGTAAATGGTGAAATTTTATCTTCAAAAACATAATGTTTTTTGTAATGAAAAACTAGTTTTTTTACTTCATAGATTTGCTAGCTTCGTTTCAAATTTCGGCTCAAATATCAAGCCTTCCAAGATTTGGCTCGATTTTCAAGTTAAAGCTCCATTTCAAGCTAAACCTAATTTTAACCTAAACTTGCCTACAAAAATTCAGGCCTAGTTAAAAATTAAGAAACCAGTCTTCATTGAAATATCATTTGCTATTTAACAACAAAAGTAATCATGCAAAATTTAATACATTATCTAATACTATGTAATTCCTCCTTAATAATTTTGTGGTGCGACATTATTTACCTGGGCTTTGATATTTAATTTACGTATCGTGAAAACAAAATGTTATTAACACCAACTTAAAATGTTATTTATCTTTTTTTTTTTTTTTTTTTTAATAGCCAATAACGTTCGTATCTTTAAAGGAATAGACCAGAAGAAAACATAAGTATTTATTTCACCAAACACTTGATGGGACGTACATAAATAACTTTTGGTTTGTCTCAAAACCCATGCTACTGTAGCTCCGTAGCAGTGATCAGAAAATTTAGATTTATGCAACCTGCACAACATTTATTTTTTATTTTGTCTAATTTTTGCATGTTTCTGACGTCAGAAACATGAATATCCATGCTAAATGCATACTTTACGGTATTGTAACGCTCTCTCGTGGGGCTGCATTAACATTCTGGTAAAAAAAAATGTCATCAATTTTGAAGATCCTATTTCGGGTTGAAAAGCACATGTTGTTTTATGTGGTCTATGGCTTTATTATAACATATCATATTCTGAGTGATTTTAGTTGATATGTCATTTTTATTTTATTCAACAGAATGTATTAAAATGAGTTAAGAGTTAATTATTTGGCGCTAATCAACGAAAATGTTTTGAAAGAAAGTAAAAATGAAAGATAAGTGTATAGTAAATGTATACAAACATACGATTTATATATAGAAATAAATATTTAAAAACAGTGAATTTTACTTAATCCTTAATTCTTAAATAAGTATTAAAATAATCAAAGCAGTACACAAGTACAAAGTTCTGCCCTATGTTTATTTTATTTGTAAGTATTTATATTTACAAAATAATATTTAATTATTATAAACTATGGAGCAGAATTTAATAAAGTAAACACATGTCAGTGATATTATAAATAATATGTATATTATAATGTAAGGAACAGCAACAAAAGATTGATTGATTGATTGATCAGAGATTACATTATAACTTTAAAAAAATTAGTCTGAAAAATCCCACTGACCTTATATATTATAGTGTTTTAGGTCTAAATTTGGTGTCATTGTGTAGCTAAGGGTCACACCTAGCCGTGATAATTTCAAGATTTTTGACCGTCCCGAAAAAAGAAAACAATTATTGAAATTAACATTGGGTCTTATGGGCTTAAAATTTCCAAAAATCATAAAAAATTAATTTGCACGGTAAAGTTTTAATATATTTGAAATTTTCTTAAGCTGAAGTATCATTGTGCAAAATTTCAGATTTTTTTTTTTTTTGACGATAAAAGTGTGAGTCTAACGGGCGACGTCGGTACCCTACTACCTTAATCCTTGTTTAATCTTGCCTTTGCTTCTCTGCTATTCGGATTTTAACTTTAAATTTATTTTTAACAAGAAAGTAAAAAGTTTATTACATCACCCACAAATTATTCACAATATTAAATCCTTTTATAAAAGTTGTTATTAAGTGCCATATCAAATACACAACAGTCATTAAATTATTAAACAGTAAAAATGTTCAAAACATAAAAAAAAAACACTTTCTTCATAATAGTGATAATATAATATTTCAAGTAACTTTTTTTTTATTCTATCATGTATACAGTTAAATTGTTATAATATATAGCTAACAATTCTAAATTCCTCCCCACCAATTTATGTATTACAATACTTTAGTTGTTGAAAGTACATAATTGTCAACCATATGACAGAAAATAAGTAACATATAATTGCATACTTGGTATCAAGAAGAAAAAAAATTTCAAACTATCAACAAGAATAATATAATTGTAATAATTAGATTTTTTTTTTTTTTTTTTTACAAAGTTAATTTTTCTTGACAACTTTCAGTTATTATTTTTCTATATATATATATATATATATATACATATATATATATACATATATATATATATATATATATATATATATATATATATATATATATATATATATATATATATATATATATATATATATATATATATATATATATATATATATAAAATTATTATTTCATATAAAATTATAATTGTTTATGGAATATACAGTAGTTAAACAATAATAACTTCAAGGCCTTAAAAATATTTCTGCGATTTATAACTTTTTTTTTATCACGACATAAATGTTAAAAAAACGTATTATTTTTGCTTCTAGCTAATACACATACAAATTCATATTACATATATCATATAGTATAATAAATTAATTGAAATGCCATTATCATATATATATACATTATTATTAGTATATAATAATAACTTTGATTTATTCATCTATACGTATATCTTGTTTACTAGTTATGCAATGTACAGTTGATTAGTAAAAAATTATTATTATTATTAATGTAACAAAAATGATAATATCTTCTTAATATACAAGGTAAATCAAGATAAATAATACTTATCACTGCAGTATACTTGAAAATATCAAACTTTCAATATTGTAAAATTACATTTTATATAAGTGGATAGAAATTGAAATATTATAACATGAAATATATTTTGAAGGTTTGTAAGTTAAGGAAATGTAAAAATATTACAATAACATTTTCAACGTCATTGAAACCTTTTTATTTTAGTGATGGATTGCAGCGTGCAATAAGAACAAGGTATTATCTTGTAACAGAAATAACGTTCTCAAAAATTTTATATTTTAATGAGATAAATTTACATGGTGATTTGAAGATGCCAAAAATTTGATTTAAAATATTATAATATAATAATGGAAATGTTTTTATGTTTTTGTTAAAAAAGGTATATTCGTAATCTAGTTACAGGTGATTTTTTTCTTCTTTTGAATCTACAAGTTTAATGTCAAAGAAGTTAGCTATGTATATAAAAACAATAAAGTTGATTACAAATTTTTAGTAATACTTAAAAGATCTGCAAGGTAGAGGTAGGAAGTGTAGACTATAGTTGTTTCCTTAAAACTGTTTTGTATATAGAGACAAACCAATAAAAAATAAAAAGAATTATAGTTTTTTTTTTTTTTTTTGTAGTTTTAAAATAAAATTTACGACGTGCATTAGTTTTTTTTTTATTATCATTGTTACAAAATTATTGATCCCATATAGGTAGAAGGATTATATAAAGTACTTCCAAATTTTGTGCGTTAAAAAAGTGAGCTTAATTACTTTAAGTTTGCAAACAGTGAAAACTGAAAACTTTCAATTCCAAAGTGACAGTTTTTATTGAAGTTCCAATTTAAGTATTATTCACATGACGCGCGTAACAAAGTTGGAACAATGTAAACAAATGGAGCCGTTCGCATGTAATTTTCAAATGCAATGTGAACGGCTCCATTTGTTTACATTGTTCCAACTTTTTAACGCACGTCAACGCGCGTCAAATTTACTCGTCATGTGAATAATATACTTTATTTTTATATTTTATAAATTATATTATTCTTGGTGAATTACAAACAGTGAAAATCCATATAATGTAGAAATGTTCTTTTGACTTTATACAGTAGTAATTTGTTCGACATGTAAATCTAACTTAAAAGTAAAGTACACTCGATTTATTTTCTCGCATATCACGTAATAATTCTCTCTCTCTCTCTCTCCTGCAGAGTGTAATGAGTTGATGGAGAACTGCCATTTTGAAATCTCTTTTTTTACAAGTTCATTACCTATACCACGATAACATGTATAAAACTAAATCACTTCTTTACTTTGCTTGAAATAAAACATAATTAATTTTAATGGATTTAAATATGAAACTAATGAATTTTATGTTTCTTTTTTATACTTAATGTATAGTTATCATCCAGGATAAGAAATGCAGAAAAAAACGGGATAAACATAAATTTCATGTATGTATATATATATATATATATATATATATATATATATATATATATATATATATATATATATATATATATATATATATATATAATATATATATATATATATATATATATATATATATATATATATATATATATATATATATATATATATATATATATATATAAGCTTTTGCTAAGCGCAACTGATTTCAGGCTCATAGCAATATATATATATATATATATATATATATATATATATATATATATATATATATATATACATATATATATATTATATATATATATATATAATATATATATATATATATATATATATATATATATATATATATATATATATATATATATATATATATATATATATATATATATATATATATATATATATATATATATTGCTATGAGCCTGAAATCAATAATCTGCCATACAAACAGTTGAGCTTAGCAAAAGCTACAAAATCAGGACTAAAAAAATTTAAAAAAGAAGAAGAAGATAAGAAAAGTGATACCCACCTTTTTTAAATTTAAATAAATTAATATTGAATTATTACAATTTGATGCTAATACTTTCTTTTGAAAAAAAAATTATATGAAACATTTCACAATTGAAAATTTTATAATACAAACATAATATTATAATAAATTGTATGAGTACACTTTCTTTAATAAAATAACCCAAACAATAACATTATAAGTTTAAAAAAAAAAATAACAATAATAATAAAAATTAAAGATGAGACTTTCTCTCTATAATATACTGTATGTATGTAAAATATATGACGTCACAAGAAATGTACATTGCGACTTGTATATTATTGTAAAGTATTGAATGGCTTCAGGCAAACACAAGAGCGCGGCCCACTGTCCAGTAATACATGAAGATAGATACCCATTACAAATGTAAAGAGGTCGAATGTGGGTTTAACAGTTCATACTCGTTAAAGCAAAAAGATTATATATATATATATATATATATATATATATATATATATATATATATATATATATATAATATAAGTCTCCAAATAAATTAAAAAGAATTAAATTGAGAATGAAAAAAAAAAGACGTAGAAAATAAATGTGGTCGTAACCATTTATAGATCAAGAGTAAAAAAAAAATTAATAAGAAAAAGAATGAACAACAAATTTTTTTTTTATGTTACCGTTAAAATATAAAATTGAAAAAAATAAATATATATTTTTGTAGAGAGTTTATAAACAAAGTTAAGAAAATCATGGTTTGACTGTAAATTACTTATGATACACCAAATGGGGAAAAATATTAATGAGGAAGAATACGTGAATTAAATCACAACTTACAAATTATGTGGTACTTGTGTAATAACTCGAGTAATTCATCAAGTAAATAAATTCTACTATTTGAGCTTCATTAGTATTTGAAAAAAAAAAAAGGTTATATACACCAATTAAGTTGATGGATACATGGATGTAACTGTGCTCTATACCTTATATAAACTAATATCACGTTCAATATGAAGGTAGTCAAATATAATTGCTGTGTACCGAAAATGATAATATTTCTATCTATACGAGCTAGTCATTAAGAATAGGGGGAAAATAAATTACGTAGATACATAAAATATTACATAACATACTCTGAAAAGAATAATTATAATAGCATATAGCATAAATGCTAATATTTGAGATTACACAATTATGCTGTACAATATAACTGTAACGCAATGTAACATAATTTAATTAAAATAGAAGACTACTCGCAAAAAAGACTGAACAAATAAACTAAGAGCCTATGATAATACTAAGAAATATCCATAGATAGCAGACGACTTACAGAGTGTTCCTGTCTCATGCTTTCTTATGAAGGAATAGAGCAGCCATAGCTTCAATTACACTTCTATCTCAAGACTGATATTATAAATGTAGCTTATTGAGCCTGTTATATGCTATCCTAAATTTTAATCAAATTTGGTTATAAATTATTTGTTCATCTGATTTAAAATTCAGGAAAACAATATATTATTACTTCAGTAAAAATTTAGCATTGAGAAAAATGTTTAAGTCGAGTTATATAGCTGCTTCTTTCCCTCAAAGAAAGGATTTTCAATCAAGACAGAAATACAAAGTCGTCAAATATCAATGTTTTGGTATTGCTGGGTTCTGAGTTTGTTTATTTTTTCACATCCTAAAGACGACTTCTACTTTTGGATGCTTTGACTGAACCCACTTTTGCAAATCTTGTATTCAGTATAAATTATATAAAAATTTTATTGTGAAATAATGTTTGTTGACATTGAGCTAGCATAATAATTGTACATTTATTTCTGCTCGTGCTTGAAAAGCAATATTCAAAGTTTAAACTACTCTTGTTTGTATCTAAAAAAAAAAGTTTTAAGCGCCAAATTTGCGTTATAACAACTATACACCCATCGATATTTTAATAAAAATCATTGCACTTTATTAATAATGGACACTTTTGCAAGCAAGTAAGTCATGTTTTGTTTATTATTTCAATTAGATCACACAAAAAAACTTTTTTTTGAATTTCAATTATTAATTAATTTGCTGAGCAACAATAAATATACTTGCATTGACATTAATTTTTTATTAATTAAATATTATGTAATGCACATTTCTCTCTCTCTCTTTCTCTCTCTCTCTCTCTCTCTCTCTCTCTCTCTCTCTCTCTCTCTCTCTCTCTCTCTCTCTCTCTCTCTCTCTCTCTCTCTCTCTCTCTCTCTCTCTCTCTCTCTAATACTAAGTTAATAATTGACCCTATTCAGTATTTAATATAACGAAAAGAAGTTGTTGTTTTATTATTATTTTTTAATATTCTTACTACCTCAAAAACACCAAAAATTATATTACAATTACGTGGTACAATTTCTAAATTAAAAACATGAAATTCTTTGTATTACACGTGACATTTTCGTAATGTAACATTGAAAAGTGATCAGATAAACATACAGTGAGAAAGCTTTGTTTTAAATTATAGGATTTGAAACTTAAATATATACACCGCAAACACAACATGTATACTTGCGATGCAGAAAAATGTTATTCGATTTACCTGATAATGAGCGTCTGGTCTGGTCTAATAAAATAGTTTTATTTCTTTCTTTTAAACTAACAATCCTTGTTTTATTACCCTTCTATAAAATGCAAATTTATTTTATATATATTAATAATGTAGCAGAATGCATGTATTATTCTATACACGATCAAAAAAGAAAATATATTATATATATACGAATATGTTAGGTACTGTATATGATTTAATTTTTTTGATTTTGTTCTACAGCAAAAGTGCTATCTTAACTGAGAATTATTTTTCATTCCTTTATGATTCCCAGCAGCATCTTTATTTACCAAAAAAACTAAGAAATAAAAATATAACAATAAAATATTTGTCATTTAAACAGGTTTAGCTTCCCTTACAAAAGTAAATACATAATTATTAATAATTATCTTAGCACGATACTAACAATATTTATTCATATTAACATAATTTAGCCTATACTGTATAACAATTATGCTATACATGAAGAGGTGTTGTAAACAGGATTTTTCGACGTTAGGAGTCCATCCTTTAGTGAGGATGCATGCCCATGCTTTTTTAGATCTGACTGGGGGGGGGGGGGTCTGGAACCCAACTCTCACCCCCCCTGCAAACGCCTCTGCTATATAGCATAACTATGTTATAAAGCATAATTATTTATGCTATAGGAAATAAATTTAGCATAAAGTGCATAACTCTTTTTTCAATGTTCATAGCATTAATGAATATAATAATGAAACGTGTCTTGCCGTGTAAAAATTTGCATGTCTATAAAAAAAGTAATGCTTGTAGAGTGAAAAAAATCTCTAATATAAGTTAGAACAATCAAGACTTCTGCAATAATAATAGAGAAGTGAAAAACAAAAAGCGTATTCATTAATAATACACTAAACTAACAGAAAGCAGTGAATAAATACAGACAAGTATGTACACCTGCGTAATGCGTAAATTGTGTTTGTCAAAGTACTAAAGCGTTTAGAAGTAAAAAAAAAAATAAAAATCACTTTTTAAGGTTAAAAGTCGTATTTAGGATGCTTTTTTGAACTATCCATTTAGACACTTTTTTTACCCATTGCTATAGAATGTTTATGTTTTGTTTTTTTGCTATATCCATTGTTATCCATGTGTATAAGAATACTTTTTGCATCTTTCTATATTGGTATTCACGTTAGGCTAGAAGCAGAAACTTTAAAGTTTTTTTTTTTTAATCGTAAATATATTTTTATAAACCCAAGAGACATAATACAAGTATTTACGCCCTGCATACATTACTTCGAAATGTTCTACATGTATCACAAAATATAATAAAATATTACAGTAATACCTCCTTATAATGCATTTTAATTTTATGATCACATTTTTTTAATATTATATTTTTCTTGTTTAATAAAATCTCTTTAAAGAATAAAGATCCTGTTTAGTAGATTAAATATAAAGTTTTTTTTTTAAATTGTTTTTTTTTTTAGAAAAAAATAAATTAAGCTTGGCTATGCAATTTATACTCGTGAAGTAAAGTAAGGATAAATCATATTTTTAATCACGCGGTAATGCAGGCAGGAAAAACGTGCAAAGCCATGAAGTAAAGCGGTAACGTGGTGTTTTCAAAGATATGATCGGTATTGCGATGTCCGCGGGGATTATGATGGCGGTGCATGCTGCGCACGGTGCATGCAATGGCTATCTTCTCTTTTACTCTCTCAACTGGATGCTGTGAGGAATGTATAACATCCCATGCAGAGATACATCGTATCCGTTTGCACAACAAAATTTACTTTCAACTGAATTCAGTTTGCTTTTACAAGACAAATATTAATAAAAGTCTATCCTTTGTGTATACAGTTAAAAAATACATCCAACAATATTTTAAACATTAGTCTTGGACACACGTTTTTAATTCTTACAGGTGAAAGTCTTAAAAAAATTGTAATACTTGTAGTAAAATAAATTGTTTAAATATCTTAGTTTTAACAGCTTCACAAAAATTGCTATAAAAGAATGGGCCTAAGAAATTAAAATGATAAAGAAATTAGGACCTCTTTTCATTTTCCTGCGTGTTTCTGAATTTTTTTCTCATTATTATTTATTGTTGGGATTAGGTGTAAGAGTGGGCTAGACATGTTGTCAGGCATAAACTTCACCCTTTAATAATAGTAAAAAAAAAAAAAAAAAAAAAAAAAAAATCAGATTTTTAATAAAGACTCATATTATTTTATTTATTTTAATTGGTTACACGCAACTACCAGTTTTTTTATACTTAAAAAAAATACGTTAACTTTGCATTATATACAAATTAAAAATATACATTATTTTGAATTATAGAACCAACACTTTTTTTTTTAAATGAATACAACAGATTTATCTCTTAAAGTTTTAATTTAATAAAATAATCTTATGACATTTAGCAAGTCACGTAATAATACATAATATAAGTTTTCCAAGAGTGAAGTTTATGTTTTCTTAATTCTTTTTCTTGTGTAAATCCGACTTAAAAGTTGGATTTACGAGAGATGTATAAAAATGTTGGAAGAATGCAATTGCAGTAGCTATAATATCATGAGTACTGTTGTATATAAGTAACTTGGTCTCTCTCTCTCTCTCTCTCTCTCTCTCTCTCTCTCTCTCTCTCTCTCTCTCTCTCTCTCTCTCTCTCTCTCTCTCTCTCTCTCTCTCTCTCTCTCTCTCTCTGTAAGGTTTGTTTGGTCTCTTATTACACTCACACTCTCTATACTGGGTGTGAAATATTATACCTCCTTCCCACAGGCAATCACAGTAAATTGAACGATAAGATATTTATTGGTATACTCAAGATATATGTAAACATTTAGTTAAACACTTGACATATTTAATTATTGGATATTTGTTTTTCTTATATTCAATTACAATTTTTTTCTATATACATAATATATTTCTTTACAGGGTGTTAATTTACATAATTTGTTATTTAAAGTATATTTAAAATATTGTAATAGTATTATTATGATCAAATTAGGTTTATTTTATATGATTGCAAATGTCTTGTATGCGTCTTAAATAAAGTTCATTATTATTATTTTGCGATTTCAATTATGCTATGCACGTTGATAAATTTAATGTATTGACGCGACTATGGTAATCACGATATGGCAAGCAAGCATTTTATTAAAGAATTTAAACAATATTTCAAATTTCTATCGTTAGTACTCTTCTCTCAGTCAGTGCAATATTAAAAAAAAAAAAAAAAAAAAGTTAAAATTTTTGCCTACAACAGGACTAACTTCAAATTTCACCATAAAAAAAAGACCTGCAAATTATTTTTACTTAAAAAAAAGACAATCCCGCGTATTTTTTAAAATTATAAAGTCCATTACTGTTTAGTTCATTTCATACTAATATTCATAATCACATTCTCGGTTCTGTATTTTTACGGAGTAAATACACAGTTCCCCATCGATTTCATATTTTACGTATGTACCGCCCGGAAATAAAAAAAATTGCACAACTATAGACTGGAATGCAACACTAAAATTGCAAGTTATTCATTTCAAGTACAAGTAGTATTATCAATTACACAGTGCACACACATAACATACTATTTTAAACTTTAAAAAAAAATCCCATAACGTAGTTTAGATTTCTTCCATCTTCATAATAACCTTTTCTTAGTATCACCTGTTATATTTTATAATATTTAAGTAATTAAAAATGAATATCTAAAATATCTGACAACACTCCAAAAATGGATTACACGAATAATTAGTTAATTATCATAATTATAAATCGTGCAAAATTAATTATTTAATACTTCATTTATTATCAATAAGTCCTTTTTTGTTTGCGAAAAAAACAAAAGTTATAATCTTCACTTTTTATTTTAATTATTCTGTTAGTAATTATTTTCAATCTATGTTCATTTAAGTATATAAAAAATGTCAACAAACTTGCGTTTTTACAAGAATTTTAATTAAATTAATATATAGGACAAAGAAATTTGATGAGGTATTGCAATAATTAAGGTATTTTAATCATTAAAACGTGTGATCATGTTGACACAGAAACAGAAATTTTTATTAGGTATAAAAATTTGCTCTATTATAATGTAAATGAAGAGAGGGAGAACCTCTGGCAAGGTGATGTAAGAGTGCATAAATAATAAAAATGAGTACACATACAATATAATGTATGAAATATTTCTTACTATGTGAGATTTAAAGTACTTTCTATACACACTAAATCAAAGGTGAAAGAAATTGTTTATCTTTAAAAAAAAAAAAGTAGCATGTACATTTTGCAATTTTATATTCAGTACATTAGTCTCATATATTTTAACGTGTACAAGTATAAATAAATTTTTTTAATGTGGTAGGGGAAAAAATAGTACACCTATTACATGCATTGAAGTCTTACTATATTTAACGTATATAAACTGTTTTCTTGCGGTATTTTTGCTCTTAGCAGGTAATTTTTCAAGAATGTATACGTATTCTAATTTCTGCAAAGCAAAATTTTTAAAAGAATCGTTAAATAATTTACAAAAATATGTAAAATATAAACCATACCCTAACAAACCCAACAAAGTATAACTTATTAACAATGAATGCCATGAAGAGAATGGATTGATGGTGAACCGTCTTGAGATAACTCTGCCTTGACGTGGGTTATTAAGAAGCTATAAACAATCACTTTTTTAAGGCTTGCAAAAACTTTTTAACTATTTAACTTATATTACATAGCAAAAATGGGTGATATATTTATAAACATAAATAATATATTCTATGATATAGTTTATTTCTTGTTATTGATACTGTCATTTCAAGGGATTTTTGTGTTAAGTTTTCAGTAATGGAAAAAAAAAAAAAAAAAAAAAAAAACTTTATTGCTATGAAAGCTAACATGGCTATTGTATAAAGTGGCTACATATATAATGATTGGCAGAATATTCATATAAAATAACCTTTATAATTATAATGATTCTTAAAGGTTAGAAAAATGATCGAGAGAATATTCTGACTTTCAAGTCATTTAACAAGACGCCGATAAACAAATTTTGCCGCTACAAATGATCGTTTATTATACGTCTTGTATTCACTTCATGAATGGTAAAAGAGTAAACAAAAAAAAAAAAAAAAATCAAGTTAAAACCATTCAAATCTTTCAACACCATCATTAGCAAAGAGAGCATTGTTTGAAAATTATTTGTATATATTATAATACATACAGTACCAAACAAAAATCCCCTAAGCTATATGTTACATTACAAAACATTATAATAAACATATCAAAAATATTGTATGTACAGTATAAGTTTCATCATTATAGTAATTTAACTTAAAAATCTTACCATGTTTTTTTTTTTTTTAAATGTAAACAATTTTAAAATTACTTTTGGATATAAAAGTTAATTTTACGATCTATACTTTTCTTGGAAGTACAAAAACATACAAAAAATGATAATAATAATAATAATGAAAATTAATTGTAATTGAAACTTACTTGTTAGAAAGCATTGAAGATTGTGTATATTATTACAAGAAACAAAATAACAATAAACTGAATAATTTTATCACAAAAGCTGGTATTTAAAAACCTGTGTTTTGCAGTAGGCACAAAATTTTAATGACTACACGTGAAATGTATGACATTTTGAATAATTCTTGTTAACTTTTAGACCACCTTTGATATTTATAATTAAAAAGTGCTATTTTTATATATACCTAATTTTTAATTGTTCCATGAAGTTAAACTTTTCAAATGTTGTATAAAGAATGTCATTTTTATAATTTCATATTTTCTTAAAGACTTTTAAAGTACTTTTAAACATTAAAAATATAACATTTTTTTTTTTTTTTGCAAAATTCCATGCAATTTCACGCGTTCTAACGTTCAATACGGGTAATAATTGTAATTGAAAAATATCATGAAAAAATGTCATGTACTTTGTAAATAAATTATTATTTTTTTCTTTACGCGCACAAACTTGTAATAAATTTACTAATATGTCTGCAAACATTTTTTTTTCTTTGAATCTTGTTTTTAAATTCTTGCACAATAAAACATAAAATTTCTTAATACATTTTAATATGTTGGTTACATCTTATCACCTTAATTTTTGTCTAATACTATATTTAGAGAGTGTATGCCGAATGAATTTGAAACAAGAATATTTTAGAAAATGAGTAATAAAAAAATTTTAGAACTCGGTGTAATACCACTTTTTTTTTTTTTTTTTTTTTTAATAATTTAGAAATTTTTATCTTCATTTTTTTACTCACAGAGAATATCAAGTAACATTTTTTATTACCATGTATGCTATTTATTTATTTATATAATTATCATATACTTTTTCACCTTTTATGCGGTGAAAATATCTCCGTACATACTAACAAAAATAGTTAAATTTTTACATTTCTCTTCAAAAATTTTAATAATGTTTTAATTTAATAATAATATTATTGGGTAATTAAATTGTTTATATAAAAACTTTCAACTAACCATATAGTATGTCACATGAGTCATGAGAAATTGAGTTACAACATTTTATATAAAAAAGAAGTACTATGTGAAGAATATTATTCTTATTTTTGGTTATTTATCTGCGATGTCACATTTCCTTATAGAGATTTGTGTTCATGTAATTTTTTGACGTATCTCAACTAAAGAACGTGTCATTTAATTGGATTACGTAATATTATGTCAAAAGGTGTCAATGGATGTTGCAAGTTTTTCAGTTTGTTTAGTATTTCCTCGTATACACCGAAAGAATATCTACCATAGTGCAGGTATATAAAATATAGTATAGTATAAATATACACATACACTATAGTATATTTTTATACACTATTAATATACACTATAGTATATAGTGCAGGTATAGTAAATTATGTATCCGCATCATAAAGAATATCTACCGTATATTTATATGCATTTGTCCACTATACATAATGTAGTTATAGTGTATGTATCTGCATCATGTCATACTGAATGCGCTTTGACGCCATACTGGAGCAAGGAATAACATTGCTCAGCATAAAGGATAAAAGTAATTTTTGGCTATTTTCTATGAAAACCCTGTTAATTAACAGCATCCATGTTCTCAAAAATATTGAAGTATTTTCAAACTGTGTTATTTTCCCATGCCAGCCCATGTTATTTAAAGATCAAACGTAACGTTAATTTGTATGTATATGAATGTATTATAGTGCCTAATAGGGTTATTATTATAGATATTCCGCGTACGATTGGTGCACTACTTGGATAGCTATTACTTCGCACAATGCAGTTTTATAATGTGATTTGCCTCAATTCTCATAACATATTTAACCTAAAGATTTCAAAGTGACTATCTTAGTATTTTCTCAGTGTGTTATCTATTTCACGTATTTCACGTATTTTTCTAATTATGGTAAAAAAACGTTGGATGTTCTCATTTTGAATTTTAACTTTACGGATACAAAGAAATGATATACGAAAAAACTTGCTTCGTACACATTTGTTGCACCTGCATTTATAGAAAAGAATTATTACTCGTATATGGTATACTGCTTGAATGCATTTTTAATATTTTTTATTTTTTTTTTTTTTGCGTTTTTGTATAGCAGTTTTTTTAAATATTTTTGAATCAGATTATACTCACATAAGAATTATTTTGTATAGTTAAATCTTATTTTTAAATTTTGAATTTTAAATAAAACATGATGTTTTATAACAAAAATAGAATATCACCTTAAAATGTTGTGCTACATTATAATTTTTAATACGTTCTTTTTCATTTCCTATGAGAGGAAAATAAATTGCAACGGTATAGAATAAATTAAGACTGGTAAGTGAAGGCTTTTATAAAAAAATATAATTAAGGGGAGGGGTAAGTAATTGCGATCAGTTGATTAAAAAAGTGATCGTCAACTGGACCTGTTTTTTTTTTTTTTTTTTTCTTCCTCTCTATACAGAGTAACTACGGACGAAAATACATCCAAATATCGTATAAATTATTTGGTGTTGCCATGTTAAATTTTGAATTATGAAAGTAAAAATTTTACACCAAGCTGAATTCAACATAGTATTTCGTCCTTATTTTAATGATGACCTATCCTGAAATTTGAAACAAGAGCAGCTGTTACAATAAGGTTTAAATTGCCACAAAAATTTAAGGTAAAAATCTGTATAGAATAATTGAACCTCTGACATTTAGGAAAACATTTTTTAATAGAACACCTAAACTTTTTAGTTTCTTTTTACGAAATATAGCGGAATCCTGAATGGATTTTATGCCCAATTTTTTGTCAAATGTAGTTCGTGCCGTGAATTTGATGAATCTCTGTAGGATATTTAAGACAAACGTTTAGATGTTACATTAAAGGCATAGACCAGAAGAAAACATAAGCATTTATATCACAAAACAGTTGATGGGACTTAAATACATTAATTGTTCTTAAAACCCAACTGTAGCGCCGTAGCAGTGATCAGAAAATTTAGATTTATGCATCCCGCACAACATTTTCATACTGGTTTTTGTCTGTTTCTGATATTATAAACAGAAATATTCACGCAAATTGCATACTTTACAGTTTTTTCACGCTCTCTTGTGGGGCCACATTTACAGTTTTGGTAAAAATTATCATCAGTTTTGTAGATCCCATTTTGTGTTAAAGAACATGTTGTTTCATGTTTTCTATGCCTTTAAGGACCAATCAAACAAATAATTTGACTAAAAATGACTGAATGGATATTGCATTTTATTATTACCAGCAGCTAGCCTCCATAACAACTGTTATTTTATTATAGAATATAAATCAATGAATTGAATCTTTCTTTCTTTTATTATTACGAGACAATATTAATGAATTATGATCCTTATAGATAATAATACGTAAAGTTGGTCAGTTGCTGCGGAACTTCACGTTTGTATAGCTTTAAGCCTTTTTTTTATAATATGTTGTGAAATGCACGGCGCTATAGTGTATTATATGTTATGTATGTATATTGCAATGTAGGGGCGTGCGCAGAGCACAGTAGATCAAGGGACGCACAATAAATCTGATGACCGCACGCTGTACGGAGCAAACAATGTGAATACCATGCAGTGTTGAGAACAATAGGTAAGCACCGCCAAGTAGTAAATCTCGCTTCGTCAAGTCAACGTTATCGTTTTTTTCTCATCTATGACGTCACTAAAGCCTGCTAGCATAAAATATACAAAAAACGAAGCCACACACCCAGCATGCAAATTCCTCTCATCTATACCACAATACCAAGTATATAATATAGTATATAGCGATTGTTAATTGTTATCTTTTTATATACATTATTATAATAATTAGTATCTTCAAGTCAGTATATTTTACTTTTAGACCTCCAAGAGAATTAAACAGACTCCGATCAAGCTGTACTAGAGCTAATAATTTAACTTATAAAAAAAATAAAAGAGATAAATTTTATAAATTTTCTGTTTCTTTTGTTTATGTGTATGTATATCATTATAGTATGAAAATAGGAAAAAAAATTATAAAGGATATTTTTTTATCGTTCATGAATTTTGTATTACTTTCATTTTAGCATTTCTCATTGGTTCGCATCAATTTGATGCTTAAGGGGTAATGGGTCACGCAGGAATTTCAAGCATTTCCACCTAGATGGCATTGTCATAGCTCAGGTAAAAGGGGGAAGGGGTGTCATACCCTGACGTCAACAAAAAGTGGAGTGAGTTAAAAAAATTGTAAGTTTATGACAAAGTTGGAGGGGATGCAAGACGGGGGAAAAAATAGCCCGGGGCTCAAAATTTGGAGACACATAGTCTAGTGGCTGTAGCGGTCTTTGTTTACTTTTTTCATGCATAGGTTTACCTTCATAGTTTTTTTTTTCATACCTGCCATCTGAAAAAAACGACCCAATTATCTTTTACGCGTCACTGATTTTGATAACTCGCGAAGTAACAGTCACAGTGAATTAAATTCATTATATGTTAGTTTCATTAAAAATCATGTAGATTTCTTTTTTAATCGAAGTTCTAGCATTATTTTAAATTAACTTATTCAAATAAAAATATTACGTAATTTTTATTACTTTTAAATCACGAAAGTTCAAATTGACGGTAGAACTTCGATCAAAAAAGTAATTTGCATGATTTTTATTAAAACTAACATCTGAAGTAAATTTGGTTTCATGTAAATGTTACTTCGCGAGTTATAAAAATCATTCACAGGTAAGATAATTGGGTTGTGTTTTCAGGTAACAGATAATCCCTTCTTCTATTGAAAAACTGCTCATTGCTTCCTTGCTTTTATACTGCACCTTTTTTCTCTCTCATCGTTTGTTTGTGTTTTTCATAGAGCTTGGAAAAAATTATTTAAAATTTTATTTTGCATCGAAATTAATATCAAGCACCGGACTTGGGTTGATTAGATGTTTTGCTATAGTGTTTTACGAAGCCGTAACATCGGCCGGTACAGGTAAAAAAGTAAAAAAAAAAAAAAAAAAAAAAAAAAAAAGTTACAAAATACTTCGGAATATTTTTGTGAGTATTAATTGTTGTAAGGTTTCCAGTATATGCAAGAAAAATAATAATGATTAAAAAATAATTATAATAATAAATAAAAAAAATAAAACTAACTTTTATTTCTTAAGAAAATGATTGAAACTCACGTTTTTTCCTATATGCTGAGCAATGTTATTCATTGCTCCAATATGGCGTCGAAGCGCTTTTAGCAGGACGTTATGCTGAAAAATTGCGTCTTTTCTCTCTATTTTTTTAAATTTATTTATTCAAAGCCCTTTCATTTTTTTTTATCGCATATTTTAATTAAATCCTATTTCAAAAATGGCATCAATTTCCTTTATAGTTTTTGTCTGTCTATACTTTAGTAGTATTTTTTTTTATTATAATATTATATACGTTCGGGTTCGGGAATATACAACTTCAACTAAACTAAAATTGTTCCGTGTATATATATTTTATTTAGAATGAGAAGAAAGGTGTAAAAGTGTAAAGCAATACGAGCACTCAGGTAACAATGTAAATATTGCGAACTGCAGGCAGAGAAACCGGCCGGCCAGGCGGAGAGGCTGAAACAAGGCATTAAAAAAATACCTCCCTCCACTTTGAAGAATATGTGCTCTATGACAAAGTACTTGAAAAGTCTAATAGAGGCGCACTAATACTGCTGCATTAGAGAAAAGTTTCAAAAACCTTAGATTTTTTAATTATTTTACGTTCATCAATTTTAATAAAAAGTCATTTGCAAAAATATTTGTGTCCTAGTAAAGGTAATAAAATTGTCTAGCGGATAGACTAAGTCTCATAGTTTAATTCATACTTTTACTATATTTAATCATGCGCTGAAGTTAGGCTAATGATAAGTTTGAAAATATGCTTAAACTTCACTTAAAAAAATCATTTCAGAAATAATTTAAATTTCGGATTTATTCGTATCTAAAAAAAATTTAATGTAGCCAGTGCCCTTAACAAAAGTATGCTTAATGCAACAGTATAAAGAAAATATTAATTTTTCAGTTATTTAAGGAGATGAATGCGTTTTAAATTGCGAAAATTAAAACTGCGATTAAATGCTAATTAAACGTAAATTAAATATTTTAATGCAATTTTATTATTTATTTTTTGATGATATTGCTATATAATAACAACTAAATTTTTTTTAAAAATTTTCACTCTGTAGCTCATTACCCCTTAACATAATACTCATCGGTCTGCAGGCAAATAAACTTTATATTCTGAAATTTTTAACTTTGATTTAAGATAACATGCACGAAACATTAGGAATTTAAATTTGAAAACAATAAAAATAATAAATTTGAAATTTCTTTTCTCATTCTTGCATAACTTTATATAAAAAAAGTAACCATAAAGTAAACTGACGACAAATTCTTAATTTAGTACTTTATAACAAACAATAACATGAAACAAATTTTATTTCCCTTTTTGTGTGTGAAGCATCTAAAATGCAATAAAAACATTATTATAAAAGGTTGCAATAATAAATATTAACACAATTTATTCATGTATGTAAAGATATCACAAAAAACATAATATAGAAATTACGTGCTGAGTTTTATAAAGGATTAACGTATAAGGCGGAACTTTAGATGTGAAACTTAAAATATTTCAGCGAAGATGACTACAAAATTAGTTTAATCGTCATTTGTTTTTTTTTGGTTAGCGTGCGCTAGCTTTATGACAAAAATCACGTACACAATAAAATGTTATAAAAATTTTATATAAAGGTTGTGAATTTCATAAAGTAGAAAATTTTTCTAAGTATTTTTTCAGTTTATAGTATAATTATGGTTTAATTTTTGAGAGAAAATTGTGTTAAATACAAAAAACAAGATTTGTTTGCACGTGATAAATTTTCTGAATGAAAAGTGATGACGTCAGTATTGAACTATTTCAAAAGTAAAGAAATTTCTTTCGAGATTGCACGTCACTAGATATTATATATATTATAATATATACCTGAAGTGATGCATATTGATGCTATAGAACGACGGTGATACTGATAATGATAAGTCTGCCTTCCACATTTTGATCTTGTATTGTACTCTGAAGCTCATAAAATATAAAATTGAAATTAATGTTAGAAGTAATGGAATCGTTGTTCCACCCTTCCCCCTCATTTATTTACCTATTCAGAGTTATCTTACGCTAAGATAAGATTTGTATAAGTAGATAAATTAACTAAATAAAAAAAAAAAAAAAAAAGTAAAGGGTTTATGATTTTGTTGTTTTACTTTAGAATTTTGAAATCAGAGCCAAAATTTTTATCATCAGCCATAACAAGATTTATTCAATTTTCATCTTTGCAAGAAAATTTGTAGCTATTGGCTAAATATCAAAATTAAATCACCCATATTTCTCCCTCAGCTGTTTTGTTCATTGCAATGCTCAGTTCGATTTCAAACCTTTATTATTTTAAAAGCTGTCTGAAACTTTTGGAAAGAGACAAAAACTCGTTGCCTAAGGGTTGCAGTTAGAAGACTCGTATATCGCTGAAATTAAAAGTTTACTGCCTATTTTTTTAATGCTATTTGAATTGAAAGATAACATGGTTAAAGCTTTCTATGCATGACAAAAATTTCAGTACCTGTGACAATCAGGAAAGGGAGTAAAAATTGTGGAAATTAACATGGAGCCTTACGGGAGTTAAATTTCAAAGGCTCGTATTAGAATAATTAAAAGCTTTCATATATTTAAAGTTCTCTCTTACGCAAAGAATTAAGTATCATAACACAAATAAAAAATATATTTTTATTACTTTTACATAATTTCCACCGCATTTTCGCCTGAAATATATCTTATACTTTACACTCCTCCCGAATAAATCTGACCGGTTGCGTTAAAGTTTCCCCTTATGTATTTAAATAATATTTGGAGACATGAATGCTGTAGTCATATTTATTCGGGAGGAGTGTATATAAAAAAAATCAAACTTTGATATTTTATAATAAGTAAATGTTACAATTATATAGTACTGCATGTTGCAAGGTAAGTAATTATTGTTACAGCATATAAATCAAAGTTTAAAATGATCATATATAATTTAAATTAATAAATATGTCTTTTAACTCATAACAATATTAATAAAATATATTTCTAAATTAATTCTGGTTTAGTTAATATATTGTACAGCAGTAGAAATGTTGATGCATACTTATGCTAAATCTTAATTGAAATGCTTCCTGAAGTTACATTATTAAAATATTTTCATCTGATTTTCATTCTTAATGAAGATTTATACAACAATAAATTCTATTTCCTTTTTTTTTTTCTTCCTTCATTACATATATAGAATGAAATATTTATTCATTTAAAAGTACACTCATTATTATATTATCCCTCCAATAAACAACAGAAGTGGCATGAAAATAACATGTAAATAATTACAAAGTAAAGAATTTTATCCATCATTAATTCTTATTATATTTGTTATCAATAATAATAATAATAAAATTTTATTTAAGTGAAAATAATTTACATTGCATTTTATTCATGCTTCGAATATTAATAAAAAACCTATTATTACTTTTATAAATATATTATATTATACTCTATTACAAAGGTATATAGAGATGGAATCTAAAATAATATATTTTATTGTCCCATGCATAAATATTTGACATTGATTAATATAAAACAATTGAAGCAAAACAATCGAAGTTTTATATTTAAAATGCATGAAAGCACATTTCTTTTATATTATATATATTTTTTTTTATAATAATATATACTGTATATTATTATTATTATGATTATGAAAAGATATTATATTAAGAAGAAAAAAAAATACATATTTAATTCAATATCATATTTTACAAAAAGAGACAATGAACTGCATAATATTGTATATTATGTATTTTTGTGGTGTATATATGTGTGTGCTTTATACATATATATTTTATATATTATATATATATATATATATATATATCAAAGTATAATATATAAATATTTGAAAATATTTATCTAGCACTATAACTATTTGAAGTTTACACATATATATATATATATATATATATATATATATATATATATATATATATATATATATATATATATATATATATATATATATATATATATATATATATATATAATACAATCATGGTTTATTATATATAAATCATTTAAGATGGCCTTTTTTGGGTTCGTTGGTTCTTTTTTTATATAAAGTAGTGTTGGTAAGAGAGAGAGAGAGAGAGAGAGAGAGAGAGAGAGAGAGAGAGAGAGAGAGAGAGAGCAGCTGTTGAAGTTATGCGCGAGCTTCGTTTCTCCAAGTTACAATTGCGCGACAAAAAGTGGGCGGCAGAAAGAACGTATAACGTCGGTGAGTGCAACGCCAGACAAAACGTGTGCGGAATGATAATCGAAATATAAACAATACTGCTTGGACATTAACAACTTGTTGCTGGACACTATGTCCATGAACACCATGCACCAAAACTCTTTCATTGTGAGATATATGTGTTAAAATGAAACAGATTGAAAGTTTACTTATTAAAGAGATAATTAATTTTTTATATTTATTTATTGTTATTATTATTATTTTTGTTAATATACTGTAGAATTATGATTGAAGTAAAATAAAATTCATTTCAATGCCAATGTTGTTGTGTTATCAATTATCATAATACTTAGATAAAGTATTTGCTTCATGGTTTTTTAAAAATATGTTAAAGCAACAACAACAACAATAGGAATAATACAAAAAAGTAAAGGAGCCATAGAAGTAAAATGATACAATAGGAAATACATACGAATAAAAGAAATTAATTAATATGTCATATATAGCATAAATATTGATATAATAGAATGACAATTATGCACAATTATGCTGTGCAATAAACAGTATGTTTTGCTATAACATAGTTATTATTTAATACTTTATGTTACTATAATAATAAAACCTTGAATCAGCTGAAATCGTGCTATAGCATAATTCTTATGCTACAATGACAAAAATAAATATATGTATAATAATTATGCAATTCCTATTTCAGCATGATATATTTACTCATGAGTAATGCATTACAAAATACATTTATGCTATATTACATATAAAGTTACATATAGAATAAATATTATCTTGAATAGTATATATTTATTTATGCTGTTCGAATTTAGCATAATGCATAATAGATATTATAAAACGCAGCATAAATTATATAACGCCGCATAAATAATATAATTTTTCACGTTAAAATATTAAAAATATAAAGGCAATAAAAATCTTAGTAAAAATTTAAGAAATTTAAACTTGAATACTATATATTACGAATCATGTAATGGAATCTTATAACTTAAAAAAAAAAAATATAAAAATAACTTAGATGCTGATATAGTGTACAATGTAAAATATTTTTTAAAGATAGTTTATTTTTTGTTGGTATTAAAAAAATGATCAAAATAAATTATTTTCTTTGTTTAATATTATGAAGAATGGATTTAGTTTACGGTCAAGATAATTAAATGAATTTCTTCAACAATCACAAAAGAAATATATTTATAAATCTCAAATACATCAGCAGTTAAATATTTACAATTATTTTACTGATCCAAGAACAGTTTCATTCAACCTGTATTCAAGTATGCCAATTTAAATAATTCCTAAACACCTTTGGAAGCTTTTATTATACATGGAAAAAAATACAATTATAGTAGCTCAATGCAACAATATTTATGTATATTACATCATAATTTATGTTATATTGCAAGATTTATGTATAAATCTTGGTTATATTGTATAGTGCATGCATACAATAATAGTTAAGTTGTTCAGCATAATTACTATGTTATAACAAAATAGCAACATTTGTGCCATGCTTATTGTTCAACGCAGCATTATGTTGTTTATTTTTTTCCGTGTAATAGTACCATCATATAGCCTTGTTTATAATAGAAACTCTCTCATTTAACACTGTAAAAGGCAAGACCTTATACTTTAATTTAAAAGATAACCGGAAGTTAGCCAGTGGTACAGTTAGCAGAATATAGCTATTGCAATTACTACAAGTACACAATTTTATAAATTTTTAAATTTAAATATTTGTAGAAGATTTTTCAACTTTCTGAGGAAGTAATAAAAAATATGCTGTGAAAGAAGCTGTTATATAACACCATACTGCAAAATTATGAATATATTAATGAAACATAAAAATAATAAATTAAATAAAGTAATAAATTATAATATATTTCTTAATATCATTTTTATAGAAAAATAACATAAAAATATAAAATTTAATATTATAATTACAACTCAACTTGACTCCCAATATCACAAAATTTATTTCTCACAAACTTCGGTAAAAGTATATTCAAATATTATTACATATGGCTATATCTAAAAGTTGTTTATTTCTTCCTGTATCAAAATTTATAATGACAAATTAACATTTTTTGTGAAATATAATAAACTTGACAATATAGATATACATGTATATAAGTGGGTATTATTGACAATCGCTGTAAAATATTAGTAATTATTGACACACCTTGACTCTTGTCTGACGTTAGAGTATATTTTTACAGTTTGTGTGTATGCATTTATAATTAAGATTAAAATAATAGATAAATCAATTGATTTATATCATTTAATTTTATTGACTGTGTAGTTTTTATTTTTTATATCACACATTAATAAAAACTGGTTTTATAATTTTATTGAATAATTATATATATAAAAAAAAATAGTGAAGAAGCTAAAGCAACCCTATATAATTTAGATTTCTCATTCATAAACGTCGATCTCTTATATATATAACAACAGCATAAGAAGGAAAAAAAAGTAACGAGTATCATTAAGTATTATTTTTAATTACATTGATATGAAATTCAAATAGTTCAACTTTATGTTGCTATGTAAATAAAATTTCAAAGTCTTAAATATAGAAACAAATTCGGATCAAATCAAAGCTGATTTTTAATCATTATTTTTTATTGCAGCAATTTTTTTTAAGTTAATTTTTTGTTACTGTACAAGCAACCCTAATTAACATTTATTATATTTTAAATTTGTTTGCTCCGTTTTGTGCTATTGACATTTTATGTATTGCTTATCTAGCGTCAATTAAAAAATATTACTACTATAAAAAAAATCTATTAAGTAAATTTTATATAATGCAATAAAATTGCTAATGTGTTATAAATAACAATTATTAAATTGATATATAAAATATTTTTATTGTTTTTTAATATCGTTAAATAAACATTATATTTAATTACAATAAATAATACATTATAGTAAAATATATACTTGTATTTGAAATTATAAAATTATTATTTATCTATTTTTATAATATGTATGTATAAGGACATTTTCTTCTTTTATGTTTTTATTATGCTGCATTTATATTTTTTAAACATTAATTGTAAAAATTGGGAAGTCTCTTGTCCGTTGAGTTGTAGTTAGAAAGATCGTGTTTCGAAATTCAAAATTTCAACCACTTTTTTTTAAAGTCAATTACAGTCAATAATGGTATTTGTATAATTTTTTTTTTGTTCAAATCACGAAAAAATGACGATTACCTAATGCTTTTTAAATGGCATTGCGCATTTAATCAAGGGAGCAAGGTTTATGAACATCATTAATGTTAACAACTACCTACAGAAGATAAAATTCTCAGGGCTCGTGAGCATCAGATAAGGGAGAATTTTTTTGGATATAAATGCTGCTTTAGAGATTGAAATTTCAAAACTTTGTATAATTAAAAATTTTGTATGGAACCCCCAAAAATGTCATATATTTTGATTTTCTTAAAGGATAGTTTTACAAAAAAAGATTTTTTAAAAAAATTGAAATACCTCATAGTATAACGTTATTCAGCTATTCAGACTTAAATACTCATAAAATGTTAAGAAATATAAAATTATACATTCAAGATTTTAAAACATGAAAAAGATCAGGAATATAACCTTCACTTGAGAAAAAAATTATTGTGTTAATGTCAATTAAAAACTATGACTTCTTAACGTGTTTTCATATATATTTCAATATGTTTTGGTCCGTTTAAGCACAAAGCTGAATTTTGTTATGCAGATTTCTAAGCAAAAAATTGGTATATGTGAAAAGGTATTGTATATTTATGCTCTACAGTTTAAGTTTGAAGATTTATCCATGACTTTAATCGTTGCATTATACAATACAATTAAATAAGATAATTAATACATTCCAATCGGATGAGATAACAAAATTCACTGAAAATAATTAAGACAATTTTTTTCCAAAATAAAAACAATAAAGAAAACTGTATAATATTAAATAATAAAAAAATAAAGCTAAATGATAAAATTCTTGAAATTTTATTTATATATAAAATTCCAAAGTTGTAGAACAATTTTAGCAATGATAATAATGGACATAGTATTTCTAGCTACCGAATTCTAAAGGAATTACAAGGTCAGTTTATATTCAGTCACTATATAATACAATACATAGTTAAAGTTATTAAATTATATGAGTCAATTTCATTTGTCTCTTGCTGGAAATATTATTTTTAGAAAAATTATAAACCATTGTTTGAGCCACCTTACTTTTCATGGGTCAGTTCAATAGAATTATTATAATTTGTATTCTTTTTCTTTTTGTATATAAGTAATTCATTAATTCTAAAAATCATAACAATAAAGAATATGATGTTATATTGTTTCTAAGGATAACAAACAGATGCTTTAATATACGTAGAAAATTAAAGATAAATTATGTAAAGGGGAAATAAAATATAATGCAATTTAGGCTTAGAATGTGTAGAATATAATATACTCTAAATAATAGGAGTAAATTTATAAAGTATATTATATAGATTTTAGTCGTGAAAGTTGCCAAAAATAATCTTGTATCCTCCAAACTTTGGTAAATATTTAAACCATGGATATTAGATTAAACACATTTGTGAGAACTGTTAAAATTTTATTAGCAATCTTGTAACAGTGTACAGTTACTGCAATAAAAAATGAAATTCTATTGGCATATGGGAATAACATGTATTTAGATAGAGTTTTGCGTCAACTGAAATCTCCATCTGATTGCATTGAATGGCCATAGCCATAAGCCAATACAATTTCATTTTTTAGTGCAATGACTGTACATGCACAGACACAATCAAATACGTAATAATTTGGAAATGCGTTTCTTAATCAGCGTTTTTCCCCTCTAGCTATATTTTACTATATAGCTCAATTAAAGCCATACATAATATACCTCTAACATCAACATAATTCACATATATGTATATAGCGGCTATATTTATGTAATATTAAGCAGGATTTTATACAATTGCAATTCAACATAACTCATGCTGTACATAACGTAGCCTCGTGTTTTCACTGCAGCGTAAATTAAATAATTTATATTTTCGGTGACTTGAAAATTGCAAATTTTCACGCATGGAAGCGATTTTCCGGTTATTTTTTATGTCAATGGTTTCGTATCAAAAAATAAAGTTCAATACTTATTAGGGTAAAATTTGTTTTGAGCGTGTTCATTCATTACTCTCCAGTGTTGAATATTTCAACTTTGATGCCAGAGCAACTAATGAGAGGATTACTGGTAAAGCATGTCAGCCATGGTGCGAGAAAAGAAAATAGTTTCTATAATTTTCTATATCTTTAATATTATGGTAATGTGTTTCTAGCGATTTATGAGAAATTTATACTGCACTGAACCCACAAAATTATAAATGAGGGGTTTAGTTAGGTTCATTTTTACGTGTGCTTTCAAGCAAATTAAAGATTTTAAATCCAATTTAACCCTTGCTATAGTAAATAGCTTGTACATTGTAGATATAAATATACGCAATCATATCTGTGTCTTGGCCGCAGAACGAACAAAGAAAAAAATTAACATTTAAATTCTGTGTTTCTTGCTCAGCATTTTTTTCCCCCCACCACGTGGTGATTAAAATCGTGACATTTAAAAAACCATTGTCAAATCATACATATACATACTTTAATTTTAATATGCTTAATATAATTAGTAAGTCCAAAGTTTCATCAAATCCCGGACCTGAACATCTGTTTGAAAAACCACAATAAAATAATGACGTCACAACTTTGATATTCATTAACGCTAAGGGGGTATTTCTTTCTTTTTATTTTGACCATTAATTAATTGTATTCAATTTTACATACATACAAGTATCTAAATGACTATAAGACTTTAGTTTACTGAACTTTGCTACAGAACATTTTCATTACATTATACTTGTAATTCCAACTGTTTTATTATTAATTAATTGTAATTTACAATTAAAATACTCTTCCTGTTATCAATTAGAACAAAAAAAATTACTTAACAATAATATAAAACTCAGTTATACAACATGACATTTTAAATATATTTCTTTACAAAAGAAAATGTCATTGTTATTGTTGATGATTGATGGGTACCAAAAAATTTGACAGTTAAATTAAAGACGATGATTGGTTATATTTAACAACGAGTAGCAGGTGTCGTTACGTAATTTACTCTCATGTCACTGGTGGCCTCAGGCAACACGCCATTGGTCAGCCACGCCTACCTAACTGACAGCTGACTTGACTGTCAAAAGTCACGTGGCCACCGCGAGTTTGAGGTCACGTGATTATATGAACCCGCAAGCCATCACGATCTTATGATAAAAATCTTTAAATTTTAATTAAGATCATCATAATAAAAAAAAGAAAAGGAAGTAAGTATGCATGCTACTTATTAATTATTGTGATTAGTAATATTAGTTAATTAGTTCTAATTTTATATATACGTCTTAATATTTTTATACAAAAGATAATTTTTGTTTGATTAATTATATGTTTTAATATTATGAAGTCTCATGTCTGATCGCTAAGTTTGTATTTCTAATTTTAACAAAAATAATTAAAGTTTGCTAAAAATTATTTTCATGTAGTAATTATATATATATGATAAAAATAAAGTCAGTTTATTTTTAATATAAAAAAATATAATTATTATTATATCTTATAAAGAAGGAATTTGCCTATTATATAAAACACAGTTAGTGTATATTAAATTTCATAACTATGATTATTTAAAATTCCAATATAAAAACTTGATTTATATGCAAAGCTATTTTTACCGAGATTTATAAATTTACATTTTATAAATCCGTATTTTTGTTATGTTGTGTATAAAACTGTAATGTTAGAAAAAGTGTCATAGCTTGGTTGATTCGATTCCCCCTTGCTATGGTATAAAGCAGCATACTCAAGAGTTTGTAAAGATTTACGCCCATGTCTCAGGTTACATTGAGGTAAGCGAGGTCACACCTGCCATTAGGTACCAGGCACCATACATGACTCCACCACGCTACTATAACACTGGATGCAGCTTCTCTTTATATATTATAGACTTATAGAGGAAAAACAAATGCGTAAAGTCAAAACTTGTTGAGGTTAAGAGTTAATAAAATACTGCATTAAATTGTTTTTAAATGATTTGTTTTATCAATTAAACACAGAATTAAGTACTAATATTAAATTAAATAATTATAATTTCTTTACGTTTCTGTAATTTTTTTTAAATTTTAATAAAATCAAAATTACTGTAACTGAAGTTTTTTTGTTTTTTATTTATTTATTATTTTTTAATAACAAAACTCATTTTACATCATCAATTTTATTATTAATTAAGGTAACTCCAACTGTAAAAATACTTCAAGTAATTTTTCATCTACATTTAAAAAAAATTAGTAGCAAATAAGATCTACACAATAATTACTTGACGAGTTTTTATTTCAATTCAACGATGATAAAATGCAATTAAACATTTTTCTAAATCATCCGCAGGTCTTTAAAATTCCCATGCCAATATAACTGATCTATACTGAGATTAAATCTAAATGTACACAAGATACAACTAACGAAGTATCTTTCATTTTTTACTATTTTAAATTGAATGAAAAAAGGTTAGTTTCTAACTTCAATGTATTTCAAATGGACGTCAAATTCTATGGTCCGACCGGTTGCATAGTCTTCAGGATACTTTACAAATTTTGTTTGTTCACACTATATTTTATTTTAATACTGATAACATGAATTAATGTAACTATATAATTGTGAAGTACACTTTGCTTGTTATTGGTGCTAATTTTTAACCAATCAGAAATGCGCGGGAAACAGGACTTCTCCTATCTCTTAGCACTGCGAGATCATTAAGCGATTTTTGAGAAAACTAAGATTGCACTATTTGAAATAAATACATTTTAATGACGCATGCTATGTAAAAGGACCATATAAGTGGGCTTATACCTTTTTGTGACCTCGAAGTAAAACCAATTGATGTTATTATTATTACTAGATTCACTTGTACATGTTCTTACCGGTAAGACACATTGCATTCAGTGACGAAAAAGTTGTTTTTACTTGACATTCATGTGAAGTAAAAATAACCTTTCCTTGTACTTTAACTTTTCCTTGCATGCCTTTTCCTCATACACTATTTCAATATCTTTGACTTAACAATTCACATTTTATCTATTTTATTATTGATGTACGTATGTAATATGTAAGACTTTATTACACGACTTTACAACTTACAACAAGTCACAGATCTAACTATAGCTGTTTTCATTTAATTGTCATAATCTTTTAACAATCAACATGGACAAATCACATAAAAATAAAAACATTTTTTGTTTAATCTAAGATTAATCTGAAATTTCATTGACACGTCATTTATTATAATTTTAAGGGGTCTTTGATGAAGTTTTATCTGTCCAAGTGGCAGCATTGTTTGCAGAGTGTCCGATTACATACACATTGATAATATTGCACCGTGGTAACAGCGCTTTAAGTTTAAATAACATAAGTCAGCACTGAACACTTTGGGATTTTTAAGTTGGTAATTCCTTTCGTTTAGTGCTTCTTCGTACTCTTACGCATTATAGTTACATACTGTTCAGAACACACATTTGTTATGATATATTTTACCATTAAAAAAAACGACGCTAAATTTCCAATGTTATTCTTATATGAGAAAAACACGCTCTGAATTTGAATGTTAAAATCTATTATCACAAGTACGTGTACACACGATTTTGATAATATATTTTAACATTATAAAAAACTTGCGCTAAATGTGCAATGAGAAAAACACGCGTTGGATTTGATTGGTAAAAATATATTATAGCAATCGTATGTACACGTCACCACATGGAGACTTTAATGAACGCAACCCTGTATCAAAATCATTATTATAGATATTTTAGAAGATATATTATAGAATTGATTTTTTACTGTCATAAATAGTATGAAATATTTCTATGCAAGATAACGTTACATAAATTTCTTACTGAATATTTATACATGTCGTAAAATACATAATATATATTATATAAAAAAAAACATGGATATAGTTTATATTTTCTACATGATATAAATATATATAATATATAAAAAATAATATAAATAATGTTTGTTACATGCAGTGAGTATGTGGTTTTAGCTGCGAGTGCTCCAATTTATTAGTGAATTGGGCGTGACACGCTTGCAGCTATAGTTAACTTTAAGTCTCTTCATGTCTTGTGGTCTGCGGTTCTCATCAATACTCGGCCTTGAAAACCAAACTGCTTCACTGGACTCGAGCTTGCTTGCTTGCTTGCTGTCTTGCTTGCACAAATATCATGCATCAAAATCCTGCACCTTGGTGTCTCATTTCAATATCAGAGTTACATATTTCGTCATACTCATGTCATGTTTAATTTTATATCATGTGGGGAATTTAATAAAAGTTACGGGTGATACAGAAAAAAAAATTAGTTTTTTAATTAGCTTAAAACACGTCAAGTGTTCTTTATTCAAAAATTTCCAGCCTTGTTAGTGCCGTAGTTTCGTAAAAAAAAAAAAAAAAAAAAAATATGGTCCCGTAAGTCTAAAATACAGGAAATTATAGGAACAGAAGTTTTTGCATCACTGCCTGCGTATTTGGCTATAGGTTGACTCACTGATAAGCTCTATTTTTATATTCAGATAATAACAATTTAAATGTCATACTGTATAGTTTGATAAATATGTATATTAGTATTTAACCTTTATTATTATTATTATTTTAATTTGCATTATCACCCACAAATATCGCCCACAAGACAGCTCTCGGTTAAATAAACAATTATTTAAAAATAGTTGAACATTCATGAAATATCGCTATAATATAAGTTTATGAATATTGGGTATATGTAAATATATTTGATATTGAATCATTCCCTTGGTATACAAAATAAATTTAATAATGCAAGACCGCGGCCATGATCCAGTGGAGTGAGCTTTAAATAATTACGTGGGAGATCTGCAATCTCGGGGTTATCCTAAAGAAAACAAGCAGTACAAAAAAAAAACATATTAAATTGGATAAAGTTTTTCTTCTTTGGGATGTCTTGATATAACCCATAGGTATAACTCGTCGGTTCGATAATAGTGCATTCGAGAGAACTTGCATGCATGCAGTATCGACCAACTCCACTCTTTTCAAGCAAAGTAGACAAAATACTGCCAGGTTGAAAGCCATGGTTCTGTCTTAACAATCGCGGCCATAGTATGTAAGCAGCCTGCAAATAAAATTGACGTGGCCATGCTTGAATAAGCTAATGGCTGAAAAAAAAAGCATAAAGAAAGAGGAATTAATAATTTATTTTCTTTATTCTTTTAAAATTTTAAATACTATGTCATTTTTAGGAGATTTATACTTCTTTGGTGATGCAACATCAGAGATTGCACAAAGAAAAACACCTTTTGAGAAAAAAAAAAAAAAAGAAACACCTTGCGCAAAGGGTTAACTAGTAAGAAATATAAGAAACGATGTAAGATGAATAAGAACATCAAGTAAAGTAATTAAAGATTTATTTACAAATGTCACATAAATACGTCTATAATTATTCTTATATTTATTGCATATATATATATATAATTTTTTTTTTGAACAATGATTTCTATAAAGCAAAGTGTTACTTTACCTTCAGAAAATTTATATTTATAAATGTAACTTTATGAAATATTTATTATAGAAATATAATACTCACCAACAATTTATGAATTTTCTTTAAAAAGACTGCCATGATTTACAAAAGTACATTGCAATCATTTTATTTTATTTATATTTAAAAAAAAAGCGTATACTTAAAACTGTCAAATAGAGTAATACATATCATACATTATATAATTTTTTTTTAAAGTAAATGGACGATTGGAACTAGCTTTATATTATAAACATTTAAACAGTTATATAATATACAATTTACATAATATGAAATAACTTTTTTTTTTTCGTCTCTTTATTATAACATTTCTTACGAATTATACTTTTAAAATTTATATATATATATATTTTTTTAGAATATAATAACGGGAATAAAAGTTTATTTTAAAATAGTATTCATGAATTCAGTTTGTTAAGAGATGTGTTTTTTTTTTCTCAACATATGTATAGAATATTTAATGGAGATCAAATCATTTGTAAGTGTAATAAAATTCTTGTATGAAATTTTATGTAACATTTTCAAATCATGATAATTTCTTTCCTGACAGTTTGTATATATTTTATCTTTAAGTATCAGTAAATTTAAAAATTAACGTATTTTAAATATTTGTTGTAAATTTAGCGTTACACTTCAATAGATTTTAAATCTGTATTATAGTAAGAAATTTAGAAAATCAATAAATTTTCTGTATTCAGAACTACTCACAGAATAATGAAAAATAAATCATTATCAAAGCTGTAATTCTGTATTAATGGATTATTTAAATGGACCAATATTTTTAAGTTACACAGATACTTCATAAAGAGATGCTGTTCGCAAAATAAACTGACAAATTTTGAGATGGGAACATCATATGCTCCTTTTGACCTTCACAAACTGCAGGGTAAGCAACTTTCAGAATTCATGACGTCATGAAATCCAGGTTTTCAATGGAAATGTAAAGTGGGTTGCCTACTATAAAAGTTTTCTCCTTAGTTGAAGAGCCTACAAAAGTGTTAAGCGTAGAGATGATATGTGTATTTATAAAAGTCCCCTTTTTTATTATTTTTTAAAGTACAGTAATCCTACAAGTATTTTTTTTTAGCAGCAGTAATAATATCAAGTTAAAATTTTTATTGAATCAACAATATAGAAATAAATAACATTTGATGAATATATGAAGATTAAATAGGCTACATATGGATATATTGAAAAATTGGTAAAATATAACTATTTGTCTGCTAATGAATATTTACCAATTATATCGTATATATTTGACTTTCTTCTTTTAACTTTATTTTAAAATAAAAGTGATACTCATAAGGTGATCTGAATCGTTGTAAATCATAAATATTAAAGTGTTTTCACATATTTTGATTTTTCGCATAAAAATTTACGTAACACAATTTTGGCCCATTTAAATACATTAGCCGTATTTTGTTATGCAAATTGTTATGAAAAAGTCTGAATATATAAGAACACCTTAGTAAATTAATGATTAAAATGAAACGGCTAAAATTAATTAAAAATGAATATTTCTTTATTACATATAGATCTTTATAATATGAAGAAATTTGTGGAAAGCATTAAAGCTATTGAAATTAAATTGTTACATTTTTTTTATACAAGGTATACTTTTAGGCTATTTTTTGTATTGAAAAATGGATTATTAAAAAGATAAATTTAGATTTTCGTCAACTTCAACTCTTTATCTCATAAAGATAAAAAAAAAAAAAAAATCTATTAAAATTGCATATCAGCAAAAATATTAAATATTCATTTTAACTATTAATTAATTTATTTTTTAGGTTTTACTAATATCTAGATTCTGATTCAATAAATGGATAATTAGGATATTAAAAAAAGGCTGCAGTCTCAGAAAAAACAGCAATTTGTTACGTTAAATGCGGATACTATAATAGCTTCCCTGTGTTGAACGTACAAAATAAATACTCCTCAATATTCTAGTATCTGGAAACTTAAACGCTTGCAAATTTAAGCATAATATAACACTATACTTTTTGTCAGAATTAACTGCAAACTCTCAGAAAAAAAAAAGAAAATTTCTTATCTTCGATTGTTAGTATTTTAAAAACTTTAGAATTGCGTTAAAGGTATTACAAAAATAAATAAATATATTATATATTATATAAAACATGAATTATATATAAAAATAGTTGAACAACTTTTACTATAACTATGTTAGTGGTATTTTGTTTGTTTTGATATAACGTTCATTGAACCATATTATACTGCACCATAATATTTATATTAATATAATAACATGCAGTTCCTCAACTCATTCACTATCAAGTTTGACTGGATATTGAGTCAGGTCAGGACTTCACCCGCTCACATAACATAACATTATAACAACATAATGCCTTGAAGAGGGGGGCGTATATTATATATATATTTCTTATATTATGTTTATCTTAAAAACTTAAAAAACCTGACCGGCATTCAGCATAACCATAACCTGCCTTTATATTATGTCTGATATACTAAAAACCCAAAACTTCTTTTTGGTCCTACCTTCTTCTTGTTTTTTTTTTATTTTTTTTTCTACTCCTGGTTATTATATTATTATTATAGCGTGCGGGAGTAAAACTGTAAGAGAGAGAGAGAGAGAGAGAGAATAATATGCAGAATTTCTGGTTCTTTGACGACTTTTCTCACTCGAAGTTGGCCTTTCCAAGCTGGGCATCCCCACACATACATATTTACTATATATACACACGCCTTACAGGTGATCCGGTTTAACACGAATCTTTTCTTGTATTCTCTGTTTTCTGCTTTTCTCTCCACTCACACACTCTCAACAACTATGCTTGCTTTACTACTTTGTAAAAACACCTTCAACATTATACACCTGTTTGTTTTTTTGTTTTAGTTCAGTTTTGATCATCAGTTAAAGAAGTAAGATAAAAAAAATTATGTTTTTAAACAAATTTAATATAGTTAAGGGTGATATACAACTACTTTTTTCTAAAAAATTGAGTGACGTAATTTGATTGTACGGTGCTGCCACAAGTGACAAAATTAAGAAAATATGAATTTTATTTCTAAAGACACAGGAAGAAGAAATTTATTATCGTCGTCTTGGAAATTATTATGACTCAAATTATTCAAGGTAAATGTTACTTTAAGAAAGAAAAAAAATATGTATGTTTTTTTTTATATGGGTGGAGTTTTATTACAATAAAGTATTGATATTTTATTCAAAAATATTATATTTATATGCATGAAACAGAAAAAAGCAACTATATAAAAAAAATAGCAAATACTCGTCAAAAAAATATATTTTACAAAGCATTTTGATAAAATAGAGTTTTTTTTAAGTATATTATAACTCTTATTCGGCATAAGAGCAATAAAAAAAGTATAAAATTTTGATATAGGAATAAAAGTTATATTATTATAATATACACATGCAAAGACTTCAACGAACGTTGGAAAAAAAACATGATAAATTTCGTAACATGTACACCAAAAAGTATTTAAGAATAAATCTTATATACTCTCCACATGCTGTGATTTGCAGCCTGTCAGAATAATACGAACAAAATATTCATTATTAAAAAAAAAAAAAAAAAAAAAAGAAAGGAAAAAAGGAAAAAAATATTTTTATAAAAGTTTTGTTTGAATTCTAATCTACAGGTATAAATTTTAATTTTTTTTTCTCTATTTTTTTTCCACCATCTCTCTATAAAACTTTATGCTTGACGGACTTAACTTTTTTTTATAAATTGTCCTTGAAAATGTCTTATATATCTAACGTCTCATTTGCATATGGAATACATTATGTGATATTAAATTAACTATTTTATATCATGACATTTTTATTATTATTATTATTAGTAACAAAAATTACACAATTCAGAAAAAAAAAGGACAGGAAAAAATTCATTCTTATTAAAGACGATAAGAAAAAAGTTTTTATTTAAAGTAATAATATACTTGGTATTAAATAATTTTGATTACTTTAAGTCAACGCTATAACTAAGGTACTAAAATATATTTTATTATGTTATTTACTACATTATGTGCAACTTTGTATTTTATAGAAGAAAATGCAAATGTTAAAGAGATAAATATCTTATAACCTCAAAGCTCAACAATACACTATGATTGTTGTACTTTTTTTAATTGTTGCTGTAAGCACATTATTATACTGCTGATGAAAAAGAAAAAATATCAAACTATACTTATCGTGTTTCTATGTACAAGGTCTTCTCTATTATTTAATAATATATAATAATTAGAGATATATAATTACTATATTTTAATTTATCTATAATAGTTACTCTATAAATTTAATTATTTCTTTTATAAGTATAATAAAAGTAGAGGCTTTGTTTTTGAAGCACGTTAACACGAAAAAAGAAAAGATAAATGCCCAATTTAGTTCAATTTTAACAAAATGTTTATTCATAACAATTGAGTAGTGACTTAGGTACATAGCATAACTATTATGATTTACAGCATAATTATTTATGGAATTCCAATTTACTATAATTAATTATCTATGACATAGTTAGTATTTACTTTACCATAATTAGCATTAATGATTTTTTTTTAATTTACAGAAGTATTTATAAAGAAAATTTTAACACCCAAAAATTAAAAATTAAAAGAAGAAGAAAAAACAAATATACTTAAGAGTTAGATAGTTTTTTGCTTGTAAATCATTGAAGCGGCAGATTTTTTTCCCAGTGTTCTTGGAATGTGTCTGTTACTGAATACATAAATAAATCGAATTTTGTCATTAATGAATTTTATTAAATAAATATCATACTTGAAATGAATTGCAAACTATTAAATTTTAAATTTACAGTCTTAAAAACTACAAAATATACTTCCAGAACAAAAAAATGATAGTAAAAAAAAAAAACTAAAACAATTTAGTCTTATTTTCCCCTCAATTTCAACACTTCAACTTAATTTGCATAATTATCTATACGTAAAGTAATTTATTTCGCTAAAAAAATCCCTTTATTTTCATGAATAATCTAAAACTTAAACAAAATATTATTATTTTTTTAAAAAAAAGTACATAAAAAAGGGGTAATTTGCCCCTCTAGATATTATAAGAAATAATTGTAGCTCAGAAATTATACATATACATACTATAATATAATACGCGTTTCGTTCACTTCATAATATAACGCGGTTCTTATAATTGCTTATACCATCATAAATTTCATATTTTTTTTATTTTATTATTATTATTATTTATTTCTTATTTCTAAACTCACGCTTGAACGACGTTCATGTTGCAATGTTTTACAGCAGCCTACTAACAATCTTAAATAATAATAATAATCTTTTTATATTATATTATCGTTAAAACATCGGACTTAAGGCAGATATACAAGATGTGTGTGTGTGTGTTTGTACTGTATGTAAGAAAAAAATGTATGCGTCTTTCTTTTTTCTTTTTTTTTTTTTTAAGTATGGTATAAATTTTGAGATTATTTTTTAATGAAATATAATCTTCATATATGAAGGAAAAAAAAAAAAAAAAAAAAAAAAAAACTAAAAAAACTAAAATTAAAAAGAATAAAAAATGATGCTATGTAATTTATACTGTGTGTTTTATATTTCTTAAAGTGTTAAATTAAAAAAAAAAAAAAATGAAAATTATAGTGCGTAATTTTAAGCCTTTCAGAAAAGTATTGCAGGTGTAAAAGTGAGAATAATAGAATTAAAGAAACAAAAGAAAATAATAGTTGCTACTTTTTTATATAACTTATAAAGAAAAAAATCATGGTTGCACTAATTGATTTAAACTTGTGTTTTAACACCATTATATGTTAGCAGAAAATAGCATTGACCAGTTATGTAAAAATAAAAATAAAATTTTTTACCTGTTAAAAAATACTAATATTATTCATGTCTATGATTAATAAGGTATGACTTTTTATAGGTTAAATGAAATGTTAAAAGTGAGTTTTTTTTTTAAAAGTATAGAAAACCAATGCAATTTATCAGTTATGTTTCCCTTAAAAAAAAAAAAAAAAAAAAAAAAAAGTTTTGTCTTATAATGGGTAATAAACATCGTTATCAATTCAAACATGTCAGCAATATAAAGTGACATTAAATAAAGTGAGCAATAATATACAATCACTCTGAAAAATAATTTCTAAAAGTTTTATCGTATTACTAATTTTCATTAATTTTTTTTTATGTCTACATATATTTTTTATTTTATATTGTTTTATAAGACATCTTACTTTGCAAACAAATCAAATTTAGAACTCACTTGATATGTATTACTAATTTTATATTCACTATGAATAAATAATATATTAAAATATTTAGACAATTTTTTATATATACATATATGCCGCAAAGAATAATTTTTTGTTATTATTTTTTGAAAGAATATACAGCTCGTGGCTGTCTGAAATAATTAATGAGTTAACCAAATTTGGTGTCAAGCAATTGATCAGAAAAAGATTACATATTAAAAAGACCCGCACTTATGTATTATGTATATATAAAAAATAGCACTCATCTTTTTTTATATATATAAACATTTTTTTTTTTAAAGTTATCCAATCATCCATGGGAAATGTCAGTAAAATTTTAGCATGGGAAAAATGTGATGTAGTCTGACATTTTATTTAACATGTTATTTTTCTTTCCCCTTCTTTCTCTCTCTCTAAATTGAAACTAATTTAATATGTAAATATTTAATTGTATATTAATTAAATTGTACGTACGTCATAGTAAATTAAGTATATATACGTTAGTTTATATAATATAAACTTTCAATACCTTTATGCCGACATATCAAAGTAAGTTTTATGTTTTTGGTGATTAAGTATAAAAAGACATTGACCTGAAACCTGTGAACTAAATATTTTATTAAAAAAATTGAGATGATTTTATAAATATTTGATGTATATACAATATAGTTTACATCAATAAAGTTATCGTAAACTTTTACATACAAATTTTCAGTCAAAGTTTTTACATGTTTTAACGCACCACTGCAAGTTGATGCTTGTAACGATAAGATAGGTGGCCACTGCTGCATTTTCTTTCTTTCTTTTATTTCACATAATGTGTAATAAAACCACATCAAAATGTGATCAACCACCCACCTACCCTCTCTCTCTCTCTCTCTCTCTCTCTCGTTTGCATGTTGATTATCGCCTCCTATAGGACTAAAATTCTGTCTTATCCATGAAGTTGAATATTACAATGTGATATAAGTAAAATATAAAGCACAAAATGCAGCATTTGTACACCTTTCTTATTTGTAATTTTTATGCATCAACCAGCATTGGTGCGGTAAAAAATCGTTTGAATGACAATATCTGTGCATTGCTTGTGATTACATTTTAAATAATTAGAATACTTTATGCGAGTATATCCATTGAAATATGATATGTATAACGTTTTGATGAGTTATGGGTAAACAATTTTTATGATTTCCCGTCTTCGTCTGCACGCTATTATTTAAAAGGTGTAAAAAGTTGTTCCCTATATTCCCAATAAGATAGGGAAGAGGCATCATGACTCCGTCAACATTTTTATTTCTGTGAAAAATTATAATACAAAATTAAATTGCAAATTTTAGCCCTAGAACTTTTACCTAAAACCTGAGAAACAAGAGAATTTTCACAACTTTAACTGAATAAATGAAGTGCAACAGCGCCTATTGAACCAGAAGAATGGTTATATACATCTTGCAAGAAGAGAATCATAATATAAAGTAAATTGTATTGAAATTGTCCTTGAAGGGATCCTGGTCTCAAAACATTAAGTAAAAAAAAAGAGTAAAATTCATGAGATGGGACCATACGTAATCAAAGACACTACATACTTACATATTATGTCCCTCGACCCTTCTGTCCTCACAAAATGAAGTTAAAAATCCCCTGTAAAGTAGGTAGCTTTTGAAATTCACGACGTCACGAAATCCAGTTGTACAATTGAAATTGTTAAACTAGTTGCCTACTTTACAAGTTTTCTTCCCAGTTTGAGAGAGAATAGAAGGGCTAAGGGACATAATGTGTGCATGTATAATAGTCCCATCTCATAATGTATCATTGAGATTGATAATTTGTTCTCCTTGAGGCCAGGATCTCTTTAAGCAATTGAATTGACCCTCAAGTTTCAATAATAACAATAATTATATTTAATACATATTAATTGTAATAATAAGACGTAAATGCATACATGCATGCATATATTATAAGTTATAACGTGTGAAGCAATAATTTGATGTTGCAATCACGATATACTGGATTCGATTGGATTAACTTATTTACCTCTCGTCTCTTTAATATATTTCTCCCCTTGTTATTATTATTTTTCCTACTTTTCATTATATCAGTACAATTGATCTAAATTGGAAGCGATTTACCGTGAAATGTTACATGCAAACTTAGAAACATATACAGTTTCTCAAAGTTTTATATAGCATATAATAATAACTATGTAATGCACTTTTATGTATACTGTATATATGCATCAATTTACTTAGAATACATTATAATATTATGTTTTACACTGAAGAAAATTATGTTATAATATTTAATAATATAACAAAGTATAATTAACAGCTTTTATTGTATATATTAAATCAGTTTTATATGTATATACTTGGAACTTAATCCTAAAAATATAATTACAATAACAGTAAAATGACAATAAAATTTCAACAAAAATGAAATGTATTTCCTGAAATTGCTATAACAAATAGAATGCTGAAATTTTAGGGTTGTAAAACTTTTTATATTCAGCTTTACCCTGGCTATATAAACAATTTCACAAATTGGAAGTTATTTGAATGTATGTCATATGAGTAATTACTTTATTTTAAAGGAATATTGATCTACTGAAAACTCGATTGGAATAATAAAAAGAGCCTGTTATTATCATTAGAGTTGACACAGCTTTAATTTTCAATACTGTTACTTTTTCTTTATATATTTCAGCAGTAACATAATATGGTAATTATGTAATTTATTTATTAAGATTAAAAAACTATCACTTTATTGTGAACTGTTTGGGCTCATAAAATATTGTGTATAGAAGAAAGATTTTTTTTTTTTTTTTTTGTACAAATAAATTTAAAAAAAAAAAAAAACGTAATAATTTATCTAATTTGATTTGCACATTTAAATCGTGTTTATATATAAATACAATTTTCTCATTCCTTAAATTAAAGTCTCACGTATATGATTCTAATTAAAGTACATACCTGTCAAGTATGTGTATTCTTAATTAAAGTTTTTTTATCTCTCTCCTTGAAGTATACGATGTTCATATAATAAGATATACATGCCATATAAAAAAAATTAATAGTATCAAATATTAATGATGTTATATATCTTATATTTAAAATGTTAATTTTATCAATAAATTATTAAACAATAAAAAAAGTTTATATATTTTTCCATACTTTAAGATTTCTTTCAGTGCAAAAGTAATAATAAAAAAAATGGGATAAAATGTCAGTAGATTGATCTTTATATGACTTTGAAAAGTAATGATTTGTTATAAAAAGAAAAAAGTGGTTGATTGCATTGAATAATTTTCTTTCAAAAGAGGAATAATTGCGTCAAAAGTCAAGCTGCTTACTTCTATAATATTTTTTTTCTTGATTAAATATAACTTATGACCTTTTTGTAGCTTACACATAAGAATAATGTTATATAGTATTAAAATCTATAAAGTTATAGGCAAATAAAATATACGTACGTTAATACTAATATTATTGATAGAAGAGGCGTGTTGAAATACATTATGTTGTATAAATTATTTTCCATATTAAAATACTGCAGTAGCCATCTTCAAGAATGTTTATATTTTATTATTTAACTACTTTATAGTAGACAATAGTATTTTAATTTATTATGTATGAAGAAAATATAAATATCTACATATGCAAATTAATTGCTAGGTAATAACTTTTATATTTTTTAATTTTTTATATAATTACTTTTATATAACTTTTTTTTTTATTATTTAATTCTGAATTAAAATTTTTAATTTACGAGTAATAATTATATTTTACACTTTAGGAATTTTAATTGTTTATTATTTAGAAATAATTGTTTGAAGGTTTAAAAACACCATATAGGTATGAAAATTGAGTAAATAATTTATGCAAGCAGGTATCGCTGAATTTTTAAACTCAAATATTAATAAATATATATTCATCAAATTTTTTTTTATGATTATTTTTGTTCTAATATAAATCAGATGTTTATATTTAAAAAAATTCTTAATAATTTTCATTCATTGCTTTTTTTTTTTTTAATTTCTTGGCGCACAAAGAAATATAATCATAATTTTCAGGTCATGTTTTGTAGCTTTTTAAAATTTGCATCATTATTATTTTCCCAATGACAGTATTATATAATGCTTTAGAAGACAATTTATTTCTTTAATAAATTATAGTTCTATATTCTTAATTTAATATACGCAGCAATTTTAGATAATAATAATAATAATAATACAATTTGACAATTTGTAAACAAATATTAAATACGAATTTTGTTTCACCTATAATACATAATTTTTGATGTCGTTGAGGTATGATCCAATAAGTAATGCAAGGATTTTTTACTGTTCTTCTCTTTAATTGTCAATCATCGCCTTTTTACTCCCATTTTAATTCAATGAAGGTTTTCGTAGAGTTGTGCGGGAAAAGCGTAGGGTCCTATAATTTACTATTTACCATTGTGGGATCATAGCATTGGCTATTTCTTGAGAAAACTATTGTACCGAGGTCAGAAATATTTAAATCGAGTATACTAGACACACTTTTACCTGTTTTAAAATACTAGATTTTTTTTATTAGAATTTTATTACTGGTAACCTCTATTGAACGTATACATGAAATATTCCAAAAATTAAAATTGGTTTGCAATTATACAACAAAACAAGAAACACGACACCTTATGGCATCCTGGACTCAAAACCTCTTTACATTTTTATATGATACATAAATTATATTGCAACATTGTTAATTTTTTTCCCTCTCTTGCCACATTTTCTTTTCTTGCATTGTATAAATAGATAAAATCTATACACACTGCAATTACCATGCTGCAAAGGTGAAAACATCATAAATATTCTAATGCAAATAACATGAAAAAAAATATGATGTATAATATATATTTGCATGAAATCAGAAAATTATAATTAAATATAAATATAAAAGGCTTAAGGCGAATTATATAATTATTCATTATAATACATAAAAATAAGTTTTATGATATTATACCTTGTCATTAAACCATTAACTCTTTATGGTTGAAAAAATTTGTATTATTATTAAATATTATACTTATTTCTTATTTTAATCAAAGTGTTGCTTGGTAAAATATAATTGTATACAAGATTGTCTTTTATTTTCCAATCAGATGCTACCGAATTATATTATTATATACCAAGCCCAAGCCATATTTTTATTTTTGAAAAATAATTATATTACAAATTGAGTTTGTATTTAATTGCAATGAACTTTAGTTTATAAACGTAAAAAGTGTTGAAATGTGTTAGAGTTTAGTCACTTTATTTATTTTGTATTTTTTGAAAATATAACATTGATCAGAATAGAATTAACATATTACTATTTAATTTACATTCCAGTTAGTTGGGTAGCCGGATATAGCGACAGAAGGGTCCAGCTTATATTGAGCATATAGGTAAAGGGGGTAACAACCGAACAACCCCCTTTATACCTATGCTTTTTCAGCCCTGACGGGGGATGGGGAGCCTGTTTAAGCATCTGTTTACACCATACACCATGCCATAATGTGTACGTAATAATATAAACATATCCATGCGTATGTAAGTACTATCGACAAGACTTCTCGAAACCCTCCTTCACTCACGGACAACAGAAAAATCACAAATTATGCTGTACACATTTTCATTTACACTGCATGATTGAGATAGTTTATTTAACCATTTAAATTTAACCGCTTATTTTTCTCATATAAGAATAACATTGTAAATTTATTGACAAAAACTTTGACTGGTAAATACAATGAGAAAGACAAAAAAAAAAAATGGAGTAATGTTATTTCATATTCTGAAAGAGGCCATATTATAGTCCTCAATCATGATGCATGAAGTGACTGGTACAAATATAAAATAAAAATTACAAATTGTTTGCATATAATATTTTTTTTTCCATTGCACGTAAATAAATTAGATTACGTCAATCAAGAACAAATTTGTTACAGTTTGAATATGTCTAAAAATAAAAAACTTTATTAGTATGTCTAATTAATAAATTTATTCTTAAAATTTCATCTTCAATAACTGACAAGCTTTTCTCCAACTTAAATATACACCAAACATAAGTTAATTGTCAAATATTTTTTTTTATATGGCGCCATAATAAAAAAAAAATGAAAATAATAATAATAAAACTTTTTACTTGCAATTATGCAGACATGCTGGTATTTTTGTACATTTTTAGATAAATTTCCTGGAAATAAAATGTGTTTTTTTATATATATAATATATATTTGGAATAATGCCAAAAAATTATAAAAAAAAAAAAAAGGAGAAAAGAAAAAGAGAAAGAGAGAGAGAGAGAGAGAATAAAATACCTACACATATCTTGTATAGGTCTCCATAATTTTTTTATATATTTTTTTTTATAGTATATAGAGTAGTTTTTGTATTATTGGTATATATAGATTGAACAACGTAAAATGTACATTCGACAATCGCGATCTTCTCCTTATACTAATTGAATCAAGGTGTTCATACTTTCATTATTTATACTTTATACTTTATCTGTAGAAGTTAATTAACATGGTTAATACATTTATAGGGAAAGCTACATTTTTTTTTCTGTAAGCTTATATATATATATATATATATATATATATATATATATATATATATATATATATATATATATATATATATATATATATATATATAAAAATATATACAATCCAATAATAATAATAAAAAAAAAGTTTTTACGTCTTTAGGTTTTAGAGATCAACCTTTACAAGCCACAAATACAGAATATTATTACCTGAGTTGATATTTTTATTTTATTTTTATATACATACGTACTACTTTTTATTTTACGTATAATTTAAAAGTCAGTGTTTCTTTATTTTAATTAATATTCAAGTGAACTGATTCAACGTACAACAAGATTGAAGGAACATGTGCTATTTTCTAATTCTATATAATACTCGAGAGGTCAAATGTGCCCAACAATTTTGTCTATAGATGTGCTTTAATTTCTTATAGTTTATTCGATTAATTATAGTTAAGTTAATTTAAATTAACACATTAAAATTTAGGTCATTTATGTTAGGGTTTTTTAAATTACAATATATACTCGTGAAAATTTTATTTCAACATCCTAGCTGACATCATATAGTAACGCATTGTATGTTTGAAATGACATAATTGAAATCTCTATTGATTCAAATATAGTAAATGAAAGCCTTTAATTTGCTCGCAAAATAAATGTTGAAATTTAGATAAAACTAGCAGCCTTCTTTATAAACTTTATTGAGGTTGAACGTTGAAATCGAAATCACTCATTTTCATTAACTTCAATATTTTAAAAAGTGTTGAATATTATGCACAAATATGTAGACTTATTGATCAAATAATTACAACCTATAATAATATACTGTACTGTACATCATGTATATTAATCCTGTATATTGCAAATAAGTTTCAATAAGAACTTATTAAAGGAATTGTAGAAATAAGATTACTGATTTTTCTTCGTAGTGTATGATTGCGGCTGTCAGTTTTTAAGAGCTAAAAAGTCAATAAAGTCATAGAAAAAATCATCTCTGGTGCAACTACATTGCAACAGGTATACGATGATGTTATGAACTCTAGGAAACTCGCAGGGTTTAAATTATTATTCGATCGGGTAAAAGTATTATGAATGTCCAAATTACACTTACCACATTGCAGCGTATAAATATTTTGCTGTATTGCCTTATGGACATGGTTAGAATTGAGACAGGCCTTGTCTCGGCAAGATTTTTTGTTTTAATAAATATTGAACTTATGTAACTACCCCTATCTTTTCTCCTAATGTCCCGAGATAAATGTCAAAGTCAGTTCTACCCCTGCGTATGGGCAATTGCATTAATTTGGAGCTCATAATTAATGTCTCTATATAAAAATACAAATATGGTATTTCTATAAAGTCTATATAATAATATAGTTTAATATTCCATTGTCCGTTCATATATTCAATTAAATTCAATACTTTTTTGCACACTAGTGTACACATTCATTTTTTTTATTTATTATAACTAAAGAAAATGTTTCCAATGTGACTCAACAAACTAGATTTGGAGACAATGATGTCATCTTTTTTTCTAAGGTGATTTCATCGATCTGTATATATAATATATTATAATACCATGAACCAATCCAAAATATTATTATAATCATTAAAAAAAAATCATATCATTTCTTTTTTGGCAACTTGATTAGAATATATTGAAAACAAATCTAGGACATTTAGAGTATAAAAAAAACTGCCAAATTAACTTAAAAAAACCAACAACATATACCTGAATTAAAAGTAGTCATGAGAGGTCACTTCAAAATCTCCCACGAAGAAAATGTGGACGACAAAGTGATTTTTGTGATCTCAATATTTTATTATTCTAACAACGTACAATACAAAACGAAGTATACAAAAAAAGAAGAAGAAAAATATCATATTATATTAATAATTTATATGCCAGGCTGGAAGTTGAAAGACAATTTAAAAATTGTTTTCCTTTTGCTGTATTTAATATGTGTATATATATTTTTTTATATGTGTTTTTAAGAGCACTGAGATTTTTATATATAAGAGAATTATAAGGAATTTTCCCTTGAAGGAGAGTCTTGCGGATCGCTCTCTCTCTCTCTCTCTCTCTCTCTCTCTCTCTCTCTCTCTCTCTCTCTCTCTCTCTCTCTCTCTCTCTCTCTCTCTCTCTCTCTCGCTTGCTGTCTGCTGCTTCTTAATGAGCTCAGCATAGTTCCTTTTTCATTCACCGAGGGCGGCAAAATAGGACTTTGATCTTTTTTAAAACAACGATTTTAAACTTATAGCAAAAAGAGACGAAAGATGACAAAAATAATAATAAAGAATAAAAAAAAAAAAAAAAAAAAAAAAAAGAGGAAAACTTTTATAAATCTTCTATATTATATACATAAAAGATTGACATTAAGAAGAAGAAAAAATCTAAATGATTCTTTACATTGTTTAATATGTATAAAAAATGAAAGGTTGAATATAATGTCAATTTCGTACCTTTTATATAAATATAAGTATTAGGTTTTATTAGAACAGGAAACTATGGTCAAAAATATTTACCCTTTATTGGTGTGGGCAATTATAATGATATGGACAATATTTTTATATGAAAAGACCATATGGGATTTCAAAATAATGTCACTAAATCAAAACCTGACAGCTGTTATTATTTTTAATTATCTTATTATAATTACACTAAACGATAGAGGTTACCACTATATGGTAATCAACTATTCAATAAAGTTATATAACAGTCCTAAATGAACTGATTTTGGCATATATATATTCGATCTGTAAATATGGTGTTGTTGTTATGCATGTCAATGATTTTTGTTTGGTGGACTCAAGTTACTGAATATTTCATCATTTTATGTAATTTCTTCAATATTAAGCTTCAAAATAATATATAAATTGAAATTTTTACAATACTAACAACGTATTTATTGACCAGAAAATAACAAAACAAGTGATCTAAAAACAATGTGCATCTGATTTGTCATTTTAAAAAAAAGCAGACCAGAAATACCTACTTTACAACGTATCTTACCAATTAGCGTTAATAATGTTAAATATAATTCACATTGCAATAGGTATAGAATATTGATATGATTTACCGTAATGAGTTGTTTTGTTTTATGCAAGTTGACTTTTGTTCTACTCTGTAAAAATATGGAGCGTAATAAAAAATCTTACATCTTAAAAAAAATAATACTTTTGATCAAAAGCATATACAGACAGAAGGCCCGCGGACAAAAGGCCCTACGACAAAAGACCCTACCTGTGCGCCGCTCGCCGATATGCTTTACCTGTGCGCACAGCCAGGGCCTTTTGTCCGAGGGCCTTTTGTCCGCGGACCTTCTGACAGACAATATAAGTAAGCCGTTTCTATTGCATTGAAATGTTTCATCTGTAGTGTTTACGAGTGCGATAATTGTTCCTTCTGCTGCTATATAATTTCTAAGTAGAAAGAACTCTTGCTGCGCTTGTGATATGACGTAAATACGTATGAAATTGTATTGGCTTATGGCCATTCAATGCAATCAGATGGAGATTTCATTTGACGCAAAACTCTATCTAAATACATGTTATTCCCATATGCCAATAGAATTTCATATTTTATTGCAATGACCGTACATATGAAATAATACTATTTGCAATAGAGACGTAAATTTGGTAAGTACAAGATAAAATATTTAAGAATTATTTTAATTACACTAAATTTTCAGCAATCAATTTTTTCATTAAGATTATTATAAATAAACTGTATTAATATTTAAATAATAAATTTCAAATTTTACTTTCTAAAAAATATCTGCATAAAGACATAATATCTCCAAGAGAAGGATTTTATTTTTTTATAATATATATAGAATGTATATCTTGCGGCAAAGGAACTCTAAATCAAACTTCTAATGAATATTCGAATGCATCAATAATATTATAGCTTGCAAAAATATATACATACTACATATAAGCAAAAGATTGCTGCTTATATACAAACCCCTCCCCTTATCAATAAATTATAATCACCGTATTCACGGCCTACAATAATTATGTTAAATCCTCGGGGGCAACAAATATGTTACCCGCATGCAAAGTATTATTATAAAAAATAAAAAGAAAATTATCATTGATTTGATAAATGTTTTTAAAAACATAATTTAGAGAATATTATTTTTTTTTATCTTCAATAGTTGAACAAAAAAAATTATTATAATATTTTGTTTTTATATACTTAAATGATTTACTATATACATTTTTTTTTTTTTTTTTTTTTTTTTGCAATTCATACAGTAGTTATTTAGTTTTAAATTATTAATTCATGATTAAGAACATAATCTGTTTGGCTATTCAGGCAATTTAATTTACCTTTTTTTTTATAATAATAATCTTGTTTGAAATTGCGTTGAAAAATATTATTTTTAATCGATTGAATTTTGAGACGCAAAAGTTTTTTTTTTTTTTTTTTTTTTTTTTTTTTTTTTTTTTCGAAAGGAAATATTAAAAACATTTTTTTTTTCGCCTTGAATAATATACCAAGAAAATTAACATACAATTTTCAACATATTTATCACACTACTACTGTATAAGACAGAAAATTGAGAAAATCATAATTTGCACAAGTTAACGCATTTTTTTTTTAATTACGATACAGTAACAATTATGCGTTATAAAAATTATAATAAAACCTTCTTTATTATTCAAGGTTATTTCAATTGAATATTTATGTAAAAAACTATATTATATGTAAGCAAGAGTATTATGAGAAAATTGCATTAATTAAAGCAAACAATGTAATTACAATGGTATAGTATGTATTAAATTTAAAATTGCATATACGATGACGTACAAAAACGGAAATACAGTAGTAAATAAGTGGTTAATTTTTCTAACGTTTACAGTACAATATTTGCAATTTTTTTCAATGTCTTTTTTCATAGAAAAAATATCTATAGATAATGAATATGCACTTGAAATTATAAATCATTTTATTATATACATGTAGTTATTTCACACGATCGTAAAATAGAAAATATCATTTTCTTTAATCATAGAATTCAATAGAAAAAAAAATGAATAAAGTTATTACATTGTATCACTTATAATCAAGGTAACTAGATGCTAAAAAGATCATAGAGTAATTTATTTTTCTTTGCAGTTTTCCACTATATGATTATAAATTTATTTTCATTGGTCAATAATGTCCAGCAGTACTTAAGAAAATATCCACTCATTTTACTGCATTTCTAAGTCTATAATAATAAGTTATCCTTGTAACACTCATGGTAATACTTATATATATTATATATATATTTTTGCAGTTGTATATTTTTTTCTAGGCTATTCAGTGTAAGTGATAGGGCACTCGTTCTGGAATGTTTGTTTTATAAACTTCAAATTATTATCTTAAAAGTGACATAATTTGAAAATTATTATCAAATTAAAATTTGTCCAATTTGTTATCTCAAGAAATTGTCAGTGTACTTCAAGCTCAATTTTAAATATTTAACTGTTATTATTTTTATACCATGGATGTTAAAATATAGATATTTGTTTTTAATTTGGGACTATATATTTAAGTGAGAAATTATACACAACACACACTAAGAAAAAACGAGTGCACGTTTTTTCATTTCATTCGATTCAATATCACTTTTTTTTTTAAATGCAATGGACTTGTTTTATTAATAATAATAATAACTTGATAAATTCCTGCAATAAAAACTGTAGAAATATGTATTAAATGTTTTATTATTAACAATGGAAAAATATTATTGTTATGACGGTCGTCAATCAGAAATGGCTGCTTATTACAATTCCGTGTCTGATTCACTTGTCCTAGGGTAAGTACAATTTTATTATATTGTAGTGTTAGTATATATATACGTAGTATATTATATAGTAAGTACTTAAGTGCACTGTACATAATAATAAAAAAAAATCAAAAGAAAGTCGTTAAATCTTCATTATGTCATTTTATGAAACTATTAAATCAACTATGTTCTAAATGATAAATTACATTTAAAAAATATATATCAATAATAAATATATTCTTGTTGCTGTATATATACTCATTGAGTATTACAAAAAATATATAGACAATTTATTACTCACATCCGCTTACTTCAATGCAAGTTTTTTTTTATGCACTTTTGATTGCATTAGAATTGTCTGGAGAAAAATAATAATTGTATATATAAATGCAATTCGTTGAAATTTCTTAATTTATTTTTATTAAACAGGTAGCTCGTTGAACTTAATTTAAAAAAAATTAAAAGAGTAAAAAAACAGTCTAAGTTTAATGACATTTAATTGCATTTAAAGTTTGGAATGTTTTATTTTATTATTTTTTATTATTATTTAAGTCAAAGAACTTTAAGAATTCTTAAGATATGATTTTTATGTTAATTCCACTTTCAGAAGTATGTTTTTTTTAATTTTCTCATTAAAAAATGGTTTTGTTTTCTTTTGAATTATAAAATAATACGTTTTTATTTCATAAAGCAATAAATATCTCTAAAAACTCATTAGAAATTTGACAATTTCTGAAAGCAGCTTTGAAATACTAACAATAAATAATGAATAGAGGTGCTAATTGTGTAATATTTTGTTGCTATTTTTCCACTGATTTTCAAAATAAATGTTTCTTATTTTAGAAAGTGTTTTGATGTAAGAAACAAATAAGCTAAAAGTAATTTAATTGCATCGAAATAAATTAGCCATCTCTACTCAGATAACAACAATAACTTTGAAATCACTACAAAACTAATTGAAAACATCTTAACTGTGTTTAAAGTATAAATATTCAGGGTAAATTTACCACGAAAATATTGCCCAATAATTTTGTTATCATAAATAATGAGATTGCGATATTTAATAGAGTTAAATTGAATTTATAAGTTGAACGCACAAAAGAATAGAATTTTTTTTATTATTAAAGCAAAGTTAAAGCTCATTATTTTTATGCAATATATTTTTGCAATTACTTCATAAAAAATAAATAGGATCCCAGAAAAGTCGTTATTACGTTTCAATAAAGTCTAAAAGGTCATGAGAAAATTGCTATTCAAATTCATTTAAACAATTAATTATTTTTTATTTCTATTATCCATACGGGTTTATATTATATATATATATATATATATATATATATATATATATATATATATATATATATATATATATATTCTATATTAGCATAACTATCTGAAGTCATGAATCCGTTAATGTAATTTGTTCTGAATTTTTTTTAAGTACCATAGACTTTATGCAAATTTTTAAAAATCATGCTGGATAATTTTTGCTAACCATCATCATACTGTATATAGTAACCCCTTATATAAAATAACATAATAGCATAACTAATATTATTACGTATATATAAAAACCGTTAAAACCTTTTTTTTTTAAATCTATATGCATATTGTGTGTGAATAATTATAAACTGGAATAGAATGTAATCTCCTTTTCTTTTTCTTTCTTTTTCTTTTTTTTTTTTTTTTTTTTTTTTTTTTCTTTTTTTTAATCAGAAACAACCTTGTTATATTGTTTGTTAATTGCATTGCAAAAAATATGCATGATTAAAAAAAAATAGCATTTGATTGTATTCATATGTATATCCCCTTCGTATCATATAGTAGTTAATATGAAGCTGTCTTTGCTACTAGTCGCATAAATTAAAAGAAAAAAAAATCTTGATGTGAATGTTTACTTTGACCATGGATATAAAAAATATATATCTTTATAGAAAAAGTAGGAAAAAAATAATTTATTTATATGCAATTCTATACTTGACCTGGAATAAAGTGCAAAAACAGCTTTATGCACGCATAATCTTTAACTGCATTTTATTTTTATATAATACTCTCTCTCTCTCTCTCAAAGTAACTCGGTATTTGCAGGAGATTTAACCTTTTAGAAGAAAAAATATGGAGAGGGTTATACTTAATATATAGCTAAGTGCAACATTCAGTTTCTGAAATAATTATCCCCACCAATTCAATAAAAATCTATAAGAAGAGAGGGATCTAGTTACAAACCAACATTGCACTTCATGCTGCATTTTCTGTTGACGTCATTTTTTTTTTTTTTTTTTAAATCTTGTTCTAGAATGTTTAATAATAATTTACCTGTACTGTCAATTATATATTTAATATAGATTATTAATAATTATAAGGTTTTTAAATCCTTTTTTTCCATATTTAATCTTGATTATTTGCTATAAAAATAATTATATATTTATCATTGATTTATTTTATATTACAAAATTTGATATAAATAAATCTATTTATTGAAGTTATTATAGTTTTAATAGATCATAAAATGTCAAATTAATTTATAGTGAAAGCGAAGTGATGCAGAAAATACTTGAGATCAGTTGAATGGAAATACTCGCAATGTTTATTTTTTAACTGATTAATATTGACAGTAAATTTTAAAACGCAAACAAAAACAATAGGATTGAAAAAAATGTGTGATGAGAAGATCAACTGGCTTCTAAAAAAGTTAGTTTGAAAATTGTAGAAAATTAAAAAAAAAAAATCTTATTGAATTTCTAAGAGCTCTCAATGTGTCAATGATTTTTTTCAAACAGTTGATGTGGAAATTTTTTATTATAGGTAAAAAACAATATTAAATTAAAGCTTTGGACCTCATTAAACACGAAAAACAATAATTTTATTCAACTATAACATTTTAGCTTAGCAGGAAAATATTCTGTTTGATCCATAACGCCAAGTAACGAAGGGTGAAATCGCACCATTTTATGATATTTCATCACCTTTTTACAGTGTAATTGAAGATTATTGATGCGATAATCTTGATGAAAAGTAGGATAATTTCAAGTAAAAAGGTTTAAAAACAAAAGCTCCGTGATTGTAGAAAAATAAAATTACATTACGTTAATCTCGTCTCATAATATTTTCCTTATTATTATTATTGTTATTATAAACCACAAAACGATTTGATCTACGTAAAGTTTTCCTCGTTTATCTATAATTGATACTTGTTAGTTTTTATATACAATAGAAATATCAGGTTATTGGTACATCACTATGTCTACGTGTAGCTATTGGAATAATAATAAGAAAAAAGGAAAAATATAGGACTAAACTTGTGACTCATTTTTTATATTACGTATCATATATTTCTTTTCATCGTATAACTGTTAAATTTATTTTTAAGTATACAGTCAAATGTAATAAAATACTAATTTTGAAAGTTATTGTTATTTCATTTCATAATGTTAGTTATTGATACTGGTGTGGTGTCTTTACTTTACATATATAAGCTAAGTCTTTATTTAGTAATGCAAGTTTTTATAATATTTGACACGGATAGGTAGATTACGTACTTAAACTTTTGTTGTTGTAGCAATCACATCCAAATAAACAATTTGAATTGGGTTAGTTAGTTACTTAGTTAGTTAGTTAGTTAGTTAGTTAGTTAGTTAGTTAGTTAGTTAGTTAGTTAGTTAGTTAGTTAGTTAGTTAGTTAGTTAGTTAGTTAGTTAGTTAGTTAGTTAGTTAGTTAGTTAGTTAGTTAGTTAGTTAGTTAGTTATACAGTTATACAGTTAGTAGTTTGAGTGTGTATAATGTCAGAGCTTCTGATTTTATATTTTGCTAATTAATTGTATACTTTGAATTATAATTAGTGTTCAAAGGTAGTATATTAATACCAGTTTTAATTCTAACAAATTTTCGTTAACAGACTGTCAGAGAGTATAATAAGAGAGAGAGAGATAGAGAGAGACAGAGAGACAGACAGAGAGCTTATTAAGGGATTTTTAACAAAAATACCCAAAGAAATAATATAGACAGTACAATGAAAAAAAGTATTTAACCCCACTTTTGCAATAGGAACCAATTTTACCAAGTTTTACATCAAGAGCATTACGCGCATAGTATCTACCTATCAAATGCATTAAAATATCTCTCTCCCTATATGATATAGTAAATCACATGATGATTAATAACCCCTCATATTTCTTGCAGATAATCAACTAATTATTCAAGCTGAGTTATAATTAAAATTTACATTGCAGGAGGTATAAATAATATAAATTAAACGTGACGTCATCTTGAACTCTTGTTGTTATAAGTATGGTATAGGCAAAGTAAAATAAAATTTATTATTGGTCGAGCTAAGATGGATGTCGCGTGTTTATTTATTCTATTCTTTGAGTAAAATTATTCTCCATTGGTGTATATCAACTATCAACAAACAAAACAAAACAAAAGTGAGCTCGACGCGACGATGTAGATTTGTAGCCACCGCGACACACACTGTCAATGAGGTCACAATAACAAAAAGTAATAAATCTCTCTTTTGTTTTCGTCGTTTCTAAATCTAACTGAATCATTATTTTTTTTTATCTAATTCCTTTACAAGACCCGTCACCATTTTTATTACTATTATTATTTGAGTCGGCAAAAACTGATTATAAATTGTAGTAAACATTTAAGTGTCTTAAAAAAAACTAAAAATTATCTTAAAATTAAAATATATTATGTAGATTTTTTTTTCTCAAACTTTTAAAAAGTCTTTTTTTATTTTATGTTATTAGTTAAAAAATAAATATAAAAGAGAAAAATTTAAAAATAGTCAGTGATCTCATGTTGTTTTTTTCCAGAGCACTAACCAGTAATATAGACTCAAATTATATAAAGAACAGGTAGCCAAATTATAATGGGAATTTGCTCGTGATAAATTGGTTTGAAAATTACGATAAAAGTATTCATTTTAATTGATTTGAGTGTAGCATCTTATTTCATCAACATAATTTATACTTAACCAATGTGAAGAGACGAAATCTCCTAATATTTTATGTTGGTTGGTATTACTATTTTATTTTTGCATTAGCATTAGTGCATCATGATTGGAAATTTATGTATTATTTTTAAGTTTTATTATTTTAGCTTCCTCTATAAAAATTTCCAGGTAGTACATTGATGAAAAGGGGTAGAAAATCATTAAAATTATCATATATGGGATAAAAAAAAATTTAATAGTGGCCCTTACAAATTTAATGTATATGATACGTGGGTATGTCTCATTCCAAATTACCTCTATATAATAAATAAATAGTAAAAAAAATAATGATAATAATAAATCAGAGGTCCCCAATTAACATCACGCAATATTTTTATAATAGCTGAATACCATTATATACATTTATCGTGAATAATTAATCAAAAAATTGAAATATAATATAGTTAGAATGTAAGACCAAGTAATTTTATATACAAAATAAAATTGATAAGATTTAACAATAGATTAATTTCCATCGCTATGGAGATGTGATTAATGATTCGTGTCTATTTCATGCATACGCAAGGTTATAAAGTGCAATATCATAAGACATTTATGTGACAAGTGTAGACAGCTACATGTTCATTTATTGTTATTGACAAATAGATATCATCTTTATTACAACATGCACCTTTAGTGCACTAACTAAATTTATCTGTATACGTATAGTAATAATGTGCCACGTAATAACAAACTTGTTGTTTACGATTTTTTAACTTTCAGATTGATCCAAGACTTAAGTGAATTTTATCATTGTAAACCATAAATTATCAACATCATTAAAAAAAAAGGAGGTATTATTTTCAGTGTGAATTTTTATTTCATTACTCTGCAACCTCAGAGGTTTGTTGTGCTTAATATCAATTTCATCATTTGATCGCACTTTTTTTATGGATAAATATTACTTTAAATTTATGATTTTATTGCAGACAGTTTTAAACAAAAAAAGTGTTATTTAGTTGAGTAACATTGCAACCTAATACAATAAAATTACAATAAAATGATGCAATAAAATAAATGTATTTAAAAAATAATAATAACAATAAAGTATGAAATAATGAAATGCTGAACAACTCTGTTTGTATTATTCTTTATGAAACATAAAATTTAACACAAAACCATTGGGCTCTAAAAAAAAAAAAACTCTTCAAAGGGCAACTTTAGTTTGCACAAATCACCTGTAGATTTAGCCCATTTCAAATAGAAATTATTGGTTAAATAAACAATTTTTTTTAAAAGAATACTATAATATAAAACATGCATAAAAATCGTACATACATACTGTATTTGAATTATTATATAATGTCTTAATAATTTGTGGAAGAAATTATGATCAAGGTTGCACGAAAAGGGTTTTAAAGCCATAATATCACCTTTTAATAAATATATATTATTCTTATTCTGTTTTAACATAATTTGCTGTACTGTAAATAAAAATTGAATCAGTCATTTTAAAAGCAAGAAAAATAAAGATAGCTAGTACAGAGGGGGAAAAAAAGCTAGTATTTCTGTTCTTTACCGCAAATCTGATACTTTTAATATATCACTATCAGAGTGTTTTTACTGTAATGTATGTTTGTAGCAATTACTATTTTTTTATGTTCTAAAAAAAAAAAAAAAAAAAAAAAAAAAAAAAAAAAAAAAAAAAAAAAAAAGATTAAAACTTCACATATTTTAATTTCCCTCTATACATTCTGAACCATACAGATATATTTCTGCACGTGAATAGAGTACAGATATGGTATCAATTTTTTTTAATGTTCTCTTTAAAAAAAAATAAAGAAAAAAAAGAAGGTCCAGCTGATTGATGTTACCTGCTTTTGCGAGTCTAATTTGATTTCACGCAGCACCGCTAACCTGACTAATAAATCTAATGATAACAAAATTCTCATTGGCTGATTTCTTTTTTTTTCTTTTGCAAAACGGTTGTGTATATTATAGGCGCAGCATTTTTTTTAATATACCAGATTACAATCAGTATATTCTTTGTACTGTATATTATATACATGCTTTAAATTGATTCTAATTAAATTTTTATACACTGAAAAACAAATTATACAATTGATGTGGTTCTTTGTTATCGTAATCATAAACTAAAGTATAGAGAAAAGCTGTTTTAAAAGTTGTCGTAAAGGCTATTTCACACTACAACATAAAATTATGTCAACATAATGTTATGTTATAAAATTACTGAGTTTGAATGTGCAAGGTTAAAACCTATATTATGTTTTTTTATGAAATAATAATATATTGGTAGAACCGAGGATCCTCATGATATGACCTGGTTTACAATTAACCAGACTTCAAGGGACATTAAGGCTCTTGATGGGACCAAAAGAGCAACGAAATCTACATAATTTTAATCTACAATTACAAATAATCTTATAATTACTTCAAATGACCTAAATATAGCCCCAATACGCTAATTAAACCACCGACCAACTTCCGATTGCCTGTTAAACTGAGGTAATGACTTTTTGTAATATTAAAGCAAAGCAATTAATTAGCCTAAAAAAAAGTCAAAAACGTAGAACTCATGAGATGGGACCATACACATATTATGTCATCCCTTAACCCTTCTGTGGCCTCACAAACTGGGATTAAAAAAAACTGTCGTGAAAATTCATGACGTCATGAATTCCGGGTCTACAATAGAAACTGTAGCGTGGGTTCGCCTACTTTACAAGTTTTCTCCCTTAGTTGTGAGAGTACTGAAGTTTTAAGTGACATTATACCGAGCTGGTATAGCCGAGTGGTTAAGGCAGCTGTCTCCGTAACTCTGTACTCCTCACCGAGTATAGGTTCGAGCCACTGCTGGGTGCGTACGTGATGTGTGAGAGCGCAACACGTTGCACGATGTATAGTATCTTTACATGCATTTCATGACGACGCACAGAATTCGGGAGGTGCATGATCGATATGATTGCACCGACCAGCCTGACTAGATATTTCCACGGTTTCTTTAGGCTGTCATGGAGAATGCCGGGCTATGCACTTAGGCCATGGCCGGCCCGTGTGTGCTGTTACATTAACTGGAAAGTCCTTACCTGTCGATAAGACAAGACTGGGACTAGGATGGGTGTAGCACGATAACACAATATGGCAAGCATAATATGTGTATTGTATAACAGTCTCATCTTAAGATTTATCATTGAGAAGAAATTTTTCTTGAGACCAGTATCTCTTTAAATGAGAGCATCTATGTGCATCTATCACCTAAGTTTATCGTTTCGACTAACAAAATTAAATTATTTCACAGTTTCTTTATATTCTGTTAATACTATTAAAGTCATAGTGTGAACTACACCTAATTCATTAAATTATTCTTACTTGAAGCTACAACTTTTTAAATGGTCTCTACCCAACTGTGAGTTTTGAGAACTCAGTGATTTTCTCAGTGTAAATTATAAAAAGAAATCAAATGTGCGTTACAGAGATGCCCAGACAAAAAAAAAGTGTTACGGTATTCAAAAATCAAGGAAGCTATTTAATTGTATGATTTTTTTTTTTAAATTTATAATAGTACGACAATTATTTTGTCTTGTATTAAGTTTAATAACGTTATATATATTTTTAAATGGAAGATATAAATTTTATTATTCATTTTGTAATTCAATTATCTGATTATATGAGACAAGTTTATCATTAATTTTAAAAAATTGACATCGCAATTTATGACTTTAAATATTTTAGTATGTAATAATTTTGATCAGAATGTTGACGCATATAGTATAATATATAATCGATTGGTTTATACGTAAATATATTATTATCGATTACTTAAGGTTATCTGATATATATTTAAAATATGGTATCACTATAGGTTTAAAATATAACAGATTTTAATATTGACATTATACCAATCGATTACGATTATTTTTAAATTAGATAAATAATCGATTATTATGCTTGATAATTTAATAAATTTAAAGTTTTTTTTTTTTTTTTTTAGGCGAGTATATAAAATATTTTGTCGGTCATGAAAATAAATTTCAAGTGCCTTCATGTATAGTGTAGTATTTTTCGATCAAATTGAATAACGTGTACTTATAATTATTATTTTAAAATCAATTTACTCTCCGCTGTTCTCTTTTCCAATTATCATACTTCAAATATATATAAAAATAATAATAGATAATTCTAACATGATATAGTAATATTTATGATGATTCATAGTACTTGGATATTAATAATTAATTATAATATTTTATTAAGGTCAAATTAAAAACTGATTTCTTTCAATTTAGTATCATCAATTTTTTAATACATAGTTTAAATATATTCTTTATTATATAGTTTAAGTGATCTTTATAAATATGAGACCTTCACTTTTATTGGTTCACTTAATCCATTTTCTTTAATAATTAATGGACGTTTAAAAAGTTATATAAATATTGTAATATAATGTTAATGATTTAAGAGAAGAAAAAAACTATAACTTCGACTTATGAAAGAAAAAGTAAATTCTTCCTATCAGATATTTTGTTCCAATCTATATTACTATTAGGAATTTGGCTTGCAGAACAATAATGAATAGAAACAGACAAATTTTGAAGTATACACTTAAAATTTTAAATGAATCTAGTTAATCAAAACTTAAAATCAGAAATTGAATTTCTTCAAATACTGTAATATTGATTTTGATGATATCGAATTTTATTTTTATGTTCTTGATTTTTTCCCCTGCTCTTTAGTGTTATAATAATAAATAGAACGACTTTTATTAAAGAATGAATTTACATTACTTTGAGCAGAAATTTAATATAAATACAATTTAGAGCATGAGGAAATAATATATCATATATACTGTATACATCAAAATTTAAAAAAATTATAAAAAATCGCATGAAAGATTATCATATCATAAAGCTTGCACTTGTCATTAATTTTCATATCATGAAATACATACTGATGTTAAGCTACTAGTTCATAAACCAATTTTTTTTCGTGGAGAACAACACGTGCTCCGGAACAAAATAAAAAATTGACATGGGGGTAAATTTACCACTATTCTAAAAGAGGACATCGTCCTGAATCGATATAATATGCGAATATCTAATTTTTGAGTTCACTGTAAGTATTCTTAATTAATTCTTGAAAGTCGCGAAATGACGTAACAGTTGGTAACTTTTTCCTATATGCCCACACATGCAGAAGTTACCAACCGTGAGGACATTTTTCAATTTTAAAAAATTTAATCAAAAATACTTAATGAACTCAAAAATTAGACATTCATGTATCAATCGATTCAGAACAATATCCTCTTTTACAATACGAAATAAAATTAACCCCTAAATTATTATTTTTTGGTCTTCCTCATTACTTAGTGCGTTTTAAATGGGATTGATTATAATTTTGGTCCGGCAAGGTAACAGGTTTACGAACAAACCTATTATAACAGTGCAACTTTCAACAACACTGTATAATAGTTTTAGCTAAAGTTGTTGATTTATTTATTTCTAGTAATGAACTTTGCAGATAGTTTAATGAATATTCATATAAGAGTGACTTAATCTTATTATTCATACAAAGAGTCATATACAAATAGAAAATGAACTAACGTTTTCGTAGTAAAGCATAAATTTTATGAAAGCTACACACATACAATGTTTTTCAAAAGTAATAAAAATGTTTTATGAAAAATAAAAATGACAGAGTTATTTCTATTAACAAAGGTCAGTAAGAAAACAAATAGTTTACAATTAGTAATGTAATTGTATAAGAATTACGTATAATATATACATACATAATATGTAACCCAGATTAAATATATTACTGAGTTTTATCCACATTCATGGCAATTGGAAACAAACTTTTATATAACATGTCATGTTAAAAGAAATCATTACTTAAAAAAAAAAAAAAAAAAAAAAAAGCCTATGTTGGTTGTATGAACATAATAAGAATTTTCTTTACATTTTGTACTGTGCGTATATTTATTGTTTTGAAACACTTTTTTTTAATACCATGAAAACATTTTATTGTAACAATGCATGCACGTTTTATATTGTTCCCCAGCATATTTTCTACATGCTATAATATAGATCTGAAAAAGTTATCAAGTTTTAAATTTTATATTACCTATATATTTTAGAACTACAAATTTTTTTCATTTCTTTTGATATATTCCAATAAATTTGATAGCATTCATTTACAAACATTCAAATTTATTGCATAATACAGTACGTGTGAGCAGGTAAAATTTAAAAATATTTACTATGGTTGGTTTACAGGATGGAAAATTTTTATATTTTTGTGTCATAAAATATCATAATGACACATATGCATTTGAATACAAAATGCAATGCACAAAAAAAAAAAAAAAAAAAAAAAAAAAAAAAAAAAAAAAAAACTAAAAATTATAAATAACAATAATAAAAAACAAACAAATGAATATATCAAAATATTTCCCATGGTGTGAACTCGCCTATATAAATACTTTTAAAAAATGTGACTTTTAGCATGCTATATTATGTAAATAAACAGAAACAACTAAAAGTTTAAAACAAACAATATTAATGGATGTGACATTTTACAAATTCACAGCATATCATTATTTATTATAATATATTATTATTTTACAAATAATTTCAAGAGTGGAACAATAAAATAAATTAAAGATTCCATATTTGCTTAAAAATATTTAGTTACGATAAAAAAAAGACAATTTGTTATAAATGACATAGCGCCATAAATTAAAATGTTTCCATATTTTTGGCTATCACCTTAAAGATAGTTTTCCAAGTAAATACATAAAATATAAAAGCTATGAAATTAGAACCTATAAAAATAAACTTCTAAAAATAATAACACCTTTATTTACTGATTTAATAATATTTTTATACAGTACATTTTTTTAAAAAGTTGTATTGTATATTTTATAGTCCATGATGTTTTTAAAAACATCTGTCTCAGAACTAAAACATTTTAATTTAAAAAATTTAATTAAATTGTTATGATTTTAAAATTTAATTATATTAAATGAAATTAATTCTACTTGAATGAAACATGACAGCTATAAGTCACTTGGATTTGTTCTTATAACGTTATACTATTACTATACACAAGTTATAAAATTGTTTATTATATAGAGAGAACCATTCTTATTGAAACTTATGATTGTTACGTTACAGTTGAGCGATATTAAAGTTCAAGTGTCAGTTTATAATATTGCACCATCAAGTTACAGTTATATTATATATACCTATACTTTAATAATACGTATATTTAGTAAAATATTTTATGAGGTATAAAATAAGCAATAAAATTAAACGTTTCAGCATACACATTAGAAACGGTAAATATAATTTTGTCATATATTTAAAGTACTTATTATCCAAATTGGTCTTATTAATTTCATTTTTAAACGAAAATAATACTTAAAAATCCCATACAATAAACAAAAACTATGCAGTAAGAAAAGAAGATAACTTTAACTTTTTTTTCCCTTTAAATACTTTACACACAAATCTATAAAGAATACAATAATATAATCATCCAAAAAATGCATTTAAAATTCTTGGATAAGTAATTTCAATAATAAGTAGACTATTTAAAATAGTTTTAAAAATATTTTCTTTATATGATTAAACATAAATTTTAAAACAGAATTCAATTGTTGTTGTTTTAATGTCATTTTTTTTTAAATCAAAGAAAATTCCAATTGATGGAAAAATAAAATGTTCAATAAATATATGTAAAGGTATAAAATTTAATTTGCATGCACTAATATCTTAACATTCTCTCTCTCTCTCTCTCTCTCTCTCTCTCTCTCTCTCTCTCTCTCTCTCTCTCTCTCTCTCTCTCTCTCTCTCTCTCTCTCTCTCTCTCTCTCTCTCTCTCTCTCTCTCTCTCTCTCTCTCTCTCTCTCTCTCTCTCTCTCTCTCTCTCTCTCTCTCTGTCTCTCTCTTATACATGTCACGGAAGCATACAATATAACATTTCAAACAATGTGCATAAATAACATACTGTTATATTATACTATATGTATGTTAAAAAAAAAAAAAAAAAAAAAAAAAAAAAAGTTCTCGTGTACCGACTTTGATGGCTGAATAATTCTAAGCATGTATTTTTGCTCATTTGCATCGCTAGTTCTGATCTATCTAACATTACATTCAATACACATACTATACTTCTGTCTCTTGTGCACTCAAGGAAAAAAATATTTATTTATTATAATACGCGAAATAATGCACTCAATGTTATACATCTATCCCTTTTTTTTTTTTTTTTTATTTAAAGCCAACATAGAAAACATTTTATTTTATCAAGATAGATTGTTATTATTATACTCTATTCATAACATTCATTTTACATTTTTATTTAAATTTGTTCTACGTACCATAACGATGAAGAACATATTATTATCATTAATATTGAGCTGTTTATTGCTTTATAATAAAACCTTGGCCAATGCTACATTAAGAATGTTGGCATTTCACATTGTTTATTTAATTTTTTAATCTAGACTCTCTACCATAGGTTTTAACAAAATTTTGCATGATAATTTAATTTTGATAAATAGAGCATTATTTGTAAGTTTGCAATTACGTAATGACTAGAAAAAAGTGAAGCAAAATAGTCGAGTACTGCTGATTATCTTAACCATTGTTTTCTATAACGTATGTCAAATGTATAATTTATATATATGTTCAGTCAACAACTGAGACTTTATCAATGACATATTGACATGTTCGTGATTCAATAAACTTATATCAAAGAAATAATGCATTTATAATATTATATACGAAAAAAAGAGTCAAGTATTAACCATGTTGGTTCAACTATGCTTCACAGGAAAGGTAATTTTTACCAGTATATAAAGAAGAAATGTTCAACTTCCAAATTGCAAATTTGGTAGCCACAAAAAAAAAAAAAAAAAAAAAAAAAAAAAAAAAAAAACTGAGAGCATGTTGTAGTACTTTGGAATAACTATATATTGATCACAACATATCTTATTCAACTTCTTTTTTCAGAGTTTAAAAATCGGATTAATTAGTGTACTGTATAACATTATCAAAATATAAGAAATAAATATATATTTCTGAAATGTAGCAAATATAGTAAAATGATGGTATAAAAAAAATAAAAAAAAAAAAACTTCTTGGAAGCAGTAAAAATATTTTTAAATGACTATACTATAGTTCTGATTCATAGAAAATAAAATCGTGTGTGTAAGTAAAAGTTTTATGTAACATATCTTACACAATACTTAACAAAAAAAAATTACTTACATTAGAGCTAAGATAAAAATTAAGTCAAAGCAATAAACAACGTTTGTTATGCGGAGTTTCTCAGAGACAGTAGCATCTGCAAAATGATTATTATATAATACATATATATGATGACATAAATAAACTAGAACTCAAATAATAAAAATAATAAAGAAATGTTTTTAAACATCGTTTGATATTCTCACAGAACTAATAATAATTGCGTAATTATATGATAAATATTTATGTTGACTTATTCAAAGTATAAAAATAACTTCTTTTTTTTTTTTTTTTTTTTTTTTTTTTTTTGCTGTACTGCAAAAATGTACTTGATCACTTCACATATTTTATTTTCAAGACTAATAAATTAAACTGATGCTGGACATTATTACGTAAATCCATTATACAAAAAAAAAAAATATTTATATTTTTTAATAAGAAACTTTCATATTTATACTGAATGCGTATAATATAAGCTTCAAAGATTTTTTTTCTTTCTCTCTCATTCATATGCCGTAAAAAGCATCGCAATAAGCGTATATAAAACTTAATGTACCAGTAATAAGGATTAAAATACTTTTTTTTTCTTAATTTATATGTCACATATATTACGAATATATATAAAAAAAATATATAATACTTTTGATTTCAACATTTTTGATGTATGACATTTAGAAAGTAGAATTTTTATTTATCAAAAGTACTAACATTTTTATGTATACGCACCCTATAAAAAATTATTCTCTTTTAGATTTTAATTTGCATATAATAAATGTAAAAATATCAGTTGTTGTTTTTTATTTTAAGTTTATAATTTATTGACAAATTTTTTATTATAATTACCTATTATACCTTTTTGAATATTAAATAGTAACTTTGGGTGTTTGTTTTTATTGTTGATAACATTGTATTCATAAGATTATGTAGTCTTGTTGCTGCCATGAATGGATACATAATTTTGTATGCATGATTTTTTTTTTTTTTTTCAAGTTGAGTACATTTTTGCATTGTAATTAGGTCCTAAGAGAAAAAACAAACATATTTTCTGAGAGAGCTTGATTTTGTTATTTATTAATTTATTTAATTGCTCCAGTTTTTTTGGAGCACTGGATTTCTTTTCATTGCTATTATATATTTTTGTTTAAGTTACGACTACAGGCAATAAAAATTGCCTACCAATAATACATAAAAACATGATTGGTAATTTCTAACATATCAACCATATATGAAAAATATCGATTTTGAATATTATATTAAAAATTGTAAAACAGTTTTTATAAAATCTGACATGCAAAATCAATTTAATATACTAAAAAAATTAATTCAGAATTATATACGGAAATAATAAATTACGTAATTTATGCTGCTTTGAATAATTTCTATATTCTATAGAGCACAACATTTTAGAATAACATAGGTAATTATGCTGAACGTCCTAACTATTATGCTAATCACTACACAATATAGCATAAATTATGTTGTTATGCATAAATGTTGCTGCATTAAGCTAGCATTATTATTACGTAGTTATTTTTGTATACGTGTGGTTTTTCTCTCACTTTACAATCTAATAAGATAAGCGTATGATTTAAAATCAACTTAACTTGTTTTCACTAAAAACGAAGAAAATTATTTTATAATATTGATAAACTGGAATGAGTGATAATACAGTATTTAGTTTCAAAAGAATTTATACATAACACAAAATATACATGAAGTATTTAATTTTAATGGTATACATAATGATCATTTGTAACTTCTGTAATTAAGAATATTTTGCACATCAAATCATCAAGTTAACGCAATGTCGTAAAAAAAAATACAAGTATGTCGAATTCCAAGAGAGAGCATGTCTTCTTATTTTTTTTTTTACTAAAACTGTCCATTATTTACATTCATAACATGAAAAAAAAATTGTACATTAACTTAAAAAAAATACCGTGAAGACTTTAATTAATTAAATAAATAAGTTCTGCAATTAATTATTAGTCGCCATATTAGTTTGGATATTGTTGGAAATATTGGACGCCCTATGTTCCCGGTGCTATTTTTTCCCACATAACCGATGGACAAATCGATTTGATATTTGGTAAATGAAAATATGGTATTAAAGGCAATACAAACTTTTTTTTTTAAATCTATCAAGAAAAAATTCTTCATGTCTGAGGTTAATTGTTAAAATATTGCTATTAAAATAATAATAATAATCTAATCATACTGTTATGAACTCTATATTAATATTACTGAAATAAATAGTAATTAAAAAAAATGCTTGTGCATTTCGTATAAGTACAGTATATAAGTTTTAGATCCTTTCTTTTAGTCATCATATAATGATTATTATTAATGAATTAAAATTAATTAAGGCTATAAGCATGTTAATTAAAATTTATTTAATGACAGTAACGGTGATTATTTTTTATGATTATTTAAAATTTAGAAAACAATGACTTATAAGTATTAAAAAATAAAAATTGAGGGGTATTGATTAAAAAATAATATCAGAAAAAAAATACTAATACGTTTTAAAAAATCAATAATTTTTTTTATTTATTACAACAATTATTGTATATTTTTAAATCATTCAAGTATATGTATCTGTAAAATTAGGGAGTTCATAAAATGATGAACTGATGTTGGTGATAAAATAACTTTATTATAATATGAATCAGATAATTCAAAGTTACAATTTTTACTTCATGAATAAAATATATAAAATCATTTATCAAAATCATTTATTTTTATATTAACAGATTCAATAACTTTTTGTTATCATGATTCCATGTATACAGTACATGATGTACAGACAATGTGATACAAAAGTTTACTCTATATTGCCTTATGGCAATACCATGTTGCAATTAATACAGTATGTTGTAGTTACGAATAAATTGTATATTGTTATAAGGTGATAGAGTAAAATTTGATTCTACAGTATCTGTACATAAAGTACACGTCAAATAAATAAATGGAATCATGTCAGTATTGATTGAGCAGTTATACATTTTACATGAAACCTCGTACAGAAAACACAAACCTTTAAACTTCTCATTATAAAGCATTTATTCTTCACTGCAAAGTAATATGTGTATGCGATTCTAAATGTATGCGGTCAATGCACTTGAGGTATATATATATATATATATATATATATATATATATATATATATATATATATATATATATATATATATATATATATATATATATATATATATATATATATATATATTATATATATATATATATGAGAGAGAGAGAGAGAGAGAGAGAGAGAGAGAGAGAAATCTTGATTATAATATGACGTGTAGTGACAGCCGATATTTCGAGGTGAGGATTATCGTGAGAGTTTCTCGCCTTTAGTCGCACATTGTTGCATTCTGTCACAATAAATATTTCCAGATCAACAATCGTATAACTCGCACTTCTTATCGTCAACTATCAAGTATTTTATGCAAAGTAATAACATTGAAATTTATTAATAAATGTCTTTTTCCACGCGTGCATTCTATATATGGATTACCGCAAGTTAAGGAAAATCATTATTTTATTTGATATGTTTATTAATAATGTTAGTTACTTTAAAATAATATAATTATCTATATTTGATATTCACCAATCCATTATATTCAAAAATAACTAAAACATAAAATTTTTTAGTAATTTTTTTTTTATTTAGTTAGTTTTCATATACGAATTAATTTCAGTGGCAGACGTGCATGGCATAATACAGTTTAGTGCACTTTTCTATATAGGAGCCAGTTATTGCACATATTAAAATAATGCATTTTGACATTGATGTACGATGAATACAAGAAAATGGATTTATTGTTAAAAATAAATTTTTAAAATCAATAATAACAATTCTGACAATAATGATAAATGACAAAAAAATAATAATAAAAAAGTTTCCAAAATAATGTAAATAAAAAATATGAAGCTAACATGAAAAATTGACTTTTTCGTTGATGGTAAGTTGAATAATTACCTGATTACCTCCCAAGATTACTAAAAATAATATTATCGATTATCTTCAAAAATCAATATTTGTATACATTAACATCAAGCAATGAACTTACATTTTAAAGTTGAGGCTTGTGCTGCTGACCACCCATGACTTGCGTAAGAATGTTGACACTTACATGATATTTGCGTAGTGTAATTACTCTAGATCATTATCATTAGTACTGTGTATCAGAGTATACACATAAGAAAATTAATCATGAAAAAACTTGATTGATTGGAAGTACTTCAACATTTTCTATGTATGAATAATTTAATAATAATCAAGCCAAGTTTCTAATTTTTAAAATTATACAATTTTAAATAATTTTTTTCTGCCTCATTATCTGATATATTTCAATAACTGTTTGATATAATAAAACGGAAAGTAAAATAGATTTTTATTAAATTTGCGTTTCAAAAAATCTTAATGGGTCGTCTTTAAATGTCCTAATGGTCTAAAAAATTGTTTACGACTGAATTCCTGAATGGCAATTAAAAATAAATAACTTTGATGTGTACAATAAGTGTTACTGGTGACAATTTATGTTTTTTTTTATTTAATTGCTTAAAATACGTAAAAAAAATTATATTATCATTCAATGTTGTGAGCCTCGGTGCAGTAGATTTTTCATTAGCAACAGCAACAGCAACAGCAACAGCAACAGCAACAGCAACAGCAACAGCAACAGCAACAGCAACAGCAACAGCAACAGCAACAGCAACAGCAACAGCAACAGCAACAGCAACAGCAACAGCAACAGCAACAGCAACAGCAACAGCAACAGCAACAGCAACAGCAACAGCAACAACAAAACAACAACAACAACAACAACAAAACACACGTAAAGAAGAGGTTTCTGCAATGCCAAAGGATAGAAAATTAGTGAGCGCTCATTTTTGCAATTTGCCTGTGATCAGCTAACACTCCAGTAACATATACATTGGATTGAACTTGCACAATTATTATATTTCTCTCCATTAAGTTAATAATAACATGTTAAAATGTTCCTCTCATATAAATTTGTAATGTACGCGGAAGATTTTAACAATACTCTTTGTAAATGACCCAGTTTACGGTAAAAAAAAAGGAAAATAAAAACATGCTGATTTTATATATCATAAAAATGTACACTTACGTACTTTATAAAATGTCCATACAGTCTACGGACAAAACTGGTTTAATATTATTTGTTATATGGATCAATGGTGTAATTCGAGCTACAGGGCAGACATTTTTTAGAAGAATAAAGTGTACTATTTTCAAAGAGCTAATTAATCACGAAACTTTAAAAGTTTCTTGACATATTCCATAATTTCCATCTAATTAATAATATAATATAATAATTTAAACTAAAATATATTATATTGAGCAATACTTGAAGATTTTTTTTTATATAAAATTAAGAGATTTAAATGCATAATTATGAAGTTTTATAAACCATTAAAATACTAAAGAAAAATCTTCTTTAAAATTACGTAATGCATGTAATTTATATTTTATACATTTCATCTCATGATAATATATTACTTTACGGTTATATTGACCGCCAGCAGGGTTTAGGCATACTCTCTTGTTGTAATTATACATGTGTGAGATGGCTTTTTAGTTAATTAGATGCAAGCTAATTTCATTTCTTTTATTTTTAACATGTATGTATGCATACGTACTGTTTATGTAATATACCATCATGTAAATAATTTTTACAGTTATTTATTTGTTACTTTTTAATTTTTAAGCAGACACAGTACATGTAAACAACTTTTTTTATTTCTTATTATTTTTATATTATGTAAATTTATTTTAAAGTTTATAATACAAAAATTAAAAGTTAAATGCATCAGATAGGTTTTGAATTATTATTTGGTGGGATCGCTGTTTTATTTGAAAAGCTGTCAGGCACCTTAATTAAGAAGGTCCTGAAAACTGTGATTACAACAAGCATATATGGGCATATACTTTTAGACAAAATAAATTAACATGATGTGGATGGAGGTACAGTATTTCATTATTATTTTTATTTTACAAATGAAAGTAAATTGTGGCAAGAACTGAAATAAAACTGATATGATAACTAAAGTTTTAGGGCAATTGTTATTCTTATTATCAATAATTAAAATCAATTTTTTAAACTTAATCGATAGATTGTAATAGTCTTAATAATAATGAAAGGCTTTTTTATTGGGCAAAATCAGGCGTACAACCACTCAATCTAACCCAACTGTTTAAAAGTACATTCAGATACAATTTTTGTTTGTAAAAACATCAACATATAGCGTGAAAATTATATTAATAATTTTTTTGAGGATTTTTAAATACAATTTGTTAATTTAATAACTAGAATTTTAAAGTTAAGTTGAGTCTTATATCCATAATCTATAAGAAGAGCGATATATGTGACTCACATTTATGGTAACATTTTAGAGAATAACTTGGTATAGAACTTGCAAAAAAAGAAAAGGAAAAAAAATCAAAATATTTTTTTAAAAAATAGGCAAATTTTTAATTTCCATGATCAGTTGGACAGTTGTATTTACCACCACAAAGATGGCAATTGAGCGCAAGGATGTCCAATGTGTCTTTATATTAACAAACACTCTCACAGACACTCCCGCATTGTCTTTTAATTCTTTAAAATAAACTTTTACTTTCTACATTGAATTTTTTATGTTTGAAATTACTTTATACTTTTCCAGATTCTTGCAAAAGTTTCCTTCTCCTTTAAATACAATAAACATGAAATATAAAAAATAAATTTTTAGTAAAAGACCATTGAACTCTTTATTGTATGTAGCCGTATGTATAGCAATCAATCATTCGTAAAATTAAAATTAATAATGAATCAAAATTTTATTATTTCTTTTATAATCAATGACCTTTGCATATATATATATATATATATATATATATATATATATATATATATATTTATATATATATATATATATATAATAAAATTTGTTATCTTTTTTAATCAAAGGTTAATTTGAGATAACAGATATTAATTACCAACAACCATAGTAATTTTTCATTTCTATATATTTTTTAAGATTCTATCTATATAAGAAGCTAAATTCAAAATATACATATTTCTCGCACGATTTATTCCCTAATTACATATATAAAAAAAGTTAGTCAAATGAGTTGTTTATGTGATAGCCAGTTAAAAAAAAAATACACGTGGTATTTGTAGCTTGCCAATTTATCAAGCTTAAGTAACTACATGTAAATTACTATAACATATATTAAAATATACTAACAAATGTCTACATTTTTTATGTTTAAACATTGCTCTCTTCTAATTTTTTTTATTTTAATTTTATTTAATTAGATAATAATTATAAACCAAGGTTAAAATTGGATTAGATTGAATACTTTAGGCGTTGAAATTTGATGTATGGTATGCTTTTTTTATGTTACAGTTTTTTTTTTATGTATAAATAATTGAGGAATTGTAATTTTTTACTTGAATTATCTTAAAGGAATAGAACAGAAAAAAAACATAAGTATTTATATCACAAAATACTTGTTGCAACTTACATAATAAATAACATTATTTTGTCTCAAAACCCAACTGTAGCGCCGGAGCAGTGACTATTTTTTTTTCGATTTATGCAACCCGCACAACATTTTTATACTTTTTTTTTTTTTTTTTTTTTTTTTTTGCTTGTCACTGACGTCAAAAACAGGAATACATAGTCACGCCAATAGCATACTTTACAGTATTTTCACGCTCTCTTGTGGGGTCACATTTACATTCTGCAGGTAAAAATTTGTTATTAGTTTTGGAGATCCCATTTTGTGTTTAATCATTAAAAAACCACATGATGTTTCATGTGCTCTATAGCTTTTTAATTTAATAAAAATAAGTAGATATAGTTTCAACAGTTGAACAGCAATGATTATGTTAATAATACGTAATTGTATTCTAAATTTAATGTATAATATGTGCATGTGTCTGTTATTTTTACTTTAGTTATTCTTACTTTGTAATCCATTGATTATTTGTACTGAGTGTACCGCCAATGTATTGGGCGCAAGCCTGTTTTTGGTTGACAAATAAATAAATAAATAAAATAAAAACATCCAAAATTTGACTGTCTGTTGCTTTTCAAGTTGGTATCATTAAAGATATAGTATGTGTTAGATATTATTGATAAAAAAAATTCAGGGTATGACACCGTTAAAATATAGGAATGGAGAAAAAAGTTGTTGAATTTAATATTAATCCTCATATCACTAATTTCATACCCATAATTTAAAACTTTGTTAGGAGATACCCCTCAATTTTTAGATATTTTGGTACTATATAAGACTGAAATACCACTAATGGTGTTTATGTTTTTTGTGCTCCAAACCACGAAAAAATGACAATCACCTAATGCTTTTTCAATAGAGTTACGCATTTTTTGGAGCAAGGGAACAGGGTTTACGAACATCATTATTGTGCACATTGTTTTTTTTTTATCAGCTGATTGCTATTGATAAACACTCCCTTAAATACTTACTTTGTTAGTGAAATTTTATTAATTTTTTGAAAGTTGTTGAAAGTTGTAATTTCTTAAAGAATTCACATACAGCAGCCGCATTTGTTGCTTAAATATTTTATTATTTATGCATGAGACATTGGTTTGAAGATTCTTATGATTATGTTTAAATTGTATTCAAAGACATCGTTTTTATTTTTAGCAAAGGATAATAATAATAAAAAAATCCAAACAATTTTATTTTTTAGGTTTCTCTTGGAATTCAAATCCCAGTAATTTTAGTGTTGATTAAATGTATTATATATTTAACTCTAACGTTGTTCAAAATAATTTGAATCCAATTTAATGCAAAATCGTCACCATATGTTGTATGATATCTTTTTTTATCCCTTTTTTTAAAGAAAGGTATAAAATAAAAAAATGAGTATTACATTGTAATATACTTGACAATTTAGGTTTTATAATTAAGATATAGTGGCGGGTGCTGCCGTCGTAAGATTGGTAGTCCAAGCTGTACAGGTCTGGTATTAGGAGCCCAGAGGAGTGTGGTATTAAGGGTAGAGACTGTGGTCTGGTAAGCCACAGATCATTGTAAGCCCTCTTACTAGAAAGGATCCATCCTGGCTTACCCCGAAAGGGATTATAGCGTCATGATATGTATGTGTGTATGTATTAAGATGTACACTGTCATGATTAAAATTCAGCAAAACAATAAATGTCTGCCCATAAAATATTTTACATCTTCTTCTTGGAATAATCTATCAGCACAAATATAAATTATATTAAACAGAAAATACATCACTTTTTTATTGTATTTTTGCTATAAATTTTAATTTAAAAATAAAAATTTTGCTACTTATTATATAAAGTTAAGAAGCTATTAAAAATATGAAAAGGATTTAAAAAAAATGAAGTAACTTTACTTTATGTCTAGCCATATATGGAAAGTTTAAAATTAAAATTAAAGACATTTTTACTTTTATATAATAATATACAAAAACTTTTTTTAATACATTTTAAGTTGGCTGTCAAGAATTCTAATATTATGATTCTTATATAAGACGTTTCAAGAACTTTTTTTTTCCTGATTCCATTATTTATTTTAAATTTTAAGAAATCGTCAATATATACTCTAATTAAATCAAACGACCAATCATTCAGCTATTAAACACCTTGCATGCTTTCTTTATTACCTTACAAGGCATGCCTGTATTTAAGACACAAGTATATAAAGCGTACAAAGTGTCTAAACTTTTTATTATTATTATTACTTACGTACGTACATTGACTCAGAATATAAAAGTTAAGTCAAGCATTCAAGAAAGACAATAATCTGACAGTTTTTTTTAATATTTAAATAATATACATAAGTTTTTAATTTAAATATTTTTTTATACGTCTCAGGGTATAATATATTTTTGTAGATTTTTTTAATAAGATAATATTTTTATATATATTTTTTCTATATAACAGATGCATTGCGAGAATAAAATTGTTAGCAAACTTATATTTAGGTTCTTTTTGATGCTGAAGCAAAAAATGGTTTGCCTATACGAGATATTTTAATATTTTAAGACTAAATAATATTTTTATATATTGACTCTCTTTTATTTACCAACATGCTCTACTTATATGTATATATTTATACTTTTGTATATGTACGGTCTTTTTACTGAAAAATTAATTTTTATTGGCATATGGAAATAACATGTATTTAAATGGAGTTTTATCGTCAACTGAAGTCTCCATCTGATTGCATTGTATGGCCAATGCCATATACATAAGCCAATAGAAATAAATTTTTTAGTTGAAAGACTCTACCATGTGACAAAAAATCTTACTATATTATTGCCTTATGCCGATAAAGACATTTATATCACAAAGAAATTTGTCAATCCAAATATTCTTAGATTGAAGTATGAAGACTTTTAATGAGTGAAAAGAAAAACATTTTGTTTGTTTGTATTAATCAAAAATTGTAACTGACTTTAGTGTTAAGCAGTTGGGTTAAATTGAGAGATTTGTAGCCTGATTTTGCCCAATAAAAGCCGTTAATTATTATTATTTAGACTTTATAACATTAATTAACAAAATGCTCAATATAAGTATATTGTATTTTCACAAGGACTATAGTTCACACTCCCCCCCTTTTTTTTTTTTTTTTTTTTTTTTTCATTGTACAAAAATTAAATTTTTGAAGTTTTTCTAAAGTTAACAATTTTTACGATTTCAAGCATCCATTTAAAGATTTGAGATATTAGTTTGTCTATCTACATTTCCGTTTCATTGAACGTTCCATATTCTACAGTATTTAAAGAAGAAGAAAAATCACATTTTGTATAACATAGCCATATAAATAATAATCATTTCCAAATTCAAAACATATTATTTATTCAACTCAATTATATGATGCAGATAATGCTATAAGAGAAGTATTGGCAATATTGTTGAGAAAACAAAAATTTCCACAATCAATTTTATAGTCAGGGAAGTGCTAACAGGGTCAAATTTTCAGGATAGCAAAATATGAGCGTAGGAACACATTTTATCATGAGATCATTATTTTATTTGAACCATGTACACTTTATATATATATATATATATATATATATATATATATATAAACTTTGGCCTTTTAATCTTATCTTTTTTTATTATGCAAAGCCATTTTTTATTGTAAGTGTAATGACAAAAGTTGTTTCAAGAAAAAATTATGATAAAAAAAACACGATATAATGCTCCGAAAAAATCATGATGTCACTTAAAATATAAAATATATTAACCCTATAAAATTTATAGGCGTTTTTTTTTTTTTTTTTTTTTTCCTAAAATAATTATGCGGGAAACGTTGGAAAGAAATTAAATAGTTTTTAAAAGCTCAATCATTAAAAGTAAAAATTGCAATTTAGCAAATAAATATAACAAAAAACTTTCTACTTTATATGCAAAGATTTAAGAATAAAAAATCTGAGAAAATAAGCTTTTTTCACTAACAAAAGAGTTTTTTTTTTAAATAATATCGTATTATTTGCACTTAAAATAAATTCATGACAAAAATACGAGTCTTGCAAATATAGTCAACTTCTCCAGTTCAGTTGATAATAATCGCGACTATAAACGTCCTTCATTATAAATATACATGCGGAGTATAAAATTACATTAATTACTAATTACAAAGTGACATACACCTATACATATAATATAAATCAATAACGCCTACAGTATAGGCAATCTATTTCTCCACGCATAATTACATTTTTCCTTCATTTCTGCAAATCTATTCATTATAATTTAAATTGAGTAATATACAGTATTATTCTAGAAGTTTGTATTCCGTGCAAGGCGATATATACATAATATTCTGATGCTTCAAGACTCCCCTTCATAGGATGTCGTGAAGTTTAATCTAGATCAAGGTCCAGTAAAATATATTATACAATTTCTGCAACGACTGATCTCATGTGTGTGTGTGTGTAAAAGTAATGAGTTAGGAAGCTGTCTTTTTCAATTCTTTCATGTCATTTTTTTATGAAGTTTTTATATTATCTTAAACAAAAATCTTTTTATTATTATTAATTTTTACTTCTTCTTAAATTTCATATAATAATGTTTGATGCGTAAAATTTTTATTTAGCAAGCAGTCAAGTTTATTTCTTACAGGTCAACTATTTTTACACTCAACTGATTTTTGTTGTTTATACAATAGAATATTGTATAAAAAATATATTATATGGGTGCGTCATCGTATTAGTTTTCTATTAAATAATTTAACAAAAACTTATAAATGCGTATACCATGTGTGTTTTTATTATAGATTTTAATAAAAGATAAAAATTAATAGGATGAAATTTCATATCCATTTTTTTTTTAAATAAATTTATGCATGCAAGAATTTGCAAAAGTGATTTTCTTTTTATTCGTAGACATTTTATTGAGGATATTTGAAACCTAAATCTTTCTAACACATTAACTGTCTATATTTTCACAAGCTTTGTCTTATAATTGCTTCAATGATTTTGGTACTTAAAAAATTACCTCTTCACGTTTTTTTTTTTTTGATAAATTAATTATGCAACAATTTCTTTAATATTTAAAAAAAATCAATAAAAAATCGATAGTCACTTTTTTTTCTAGAATAAATTAGGTATTAAATTTTTAACTTTAAAATATTTTTCATTGCATGGTAAATAAATAATTAAATAAAATACACTTTGTTTAAATAGGGTGGTTGCAGTCATGTTAAAGGCAACGCTGCATAATGTGAGTACTAAATAACATAGGCCGGTATGGGAAAATGGCACATTTTGCCAGTTTAAAAATACTTAGCCATTTTTTTGAGAGAATTGATGCTGTTAACAAGTTGAATTAGGTTTTTTCATGCAAGTATAGTGAGAAAAATAAAAATGACAAAAAATTAGTTATTTTCGAAAGAAAATGATAGAACATGAGAATATTTCAATACCATTAATCTGGAAGAGTCAGATAAACTATTATATACATTATTCAGTACAGCATAATAAATATGTTGTACAAAATAATTATTAATGCAATTCGAAAATAGTAGCACTTCTTTTATATGGTATATATTATTAATGCAGCATAAATTATGTATATTTTCTTTTCTCCTTTATAAAACAGTACATACGTGGAGAGAGACTATGTGGTCGTGAAGCAATTAATGGCTACACTCACGTCAATATACTCTGCAGACATCTTAATGAAATCTTTAAACAATAATATCTCCTGAACCAATAAAGTTAGAGGATTGAAATTTGAAATTTTGGAAACCAGAAATAAAGGGTTAAACATGATAGTGGCTTAAAAATTGTCTTAAATAAGCTAATATAATTTAATGAAATTGAGATATATATTTTTCCATCATGAAAACAACCCGTAAAATACCTTTAGATTGCTATTAATTGAGAATGACTTACCTTGATTGTAGGATCATTTAGTAATACACGCCATCTACCTACATTCACACAAACTATAGCAAGATAAAAAAAGAAGAAGAAGAAGAAGATATTCTCAATTAAGTCTATTATTAAATTATACAAGTTTCTATTGCACCAACTTTTCCTATATAATACACTATTGAGATTTGCTGAAGTCTTTAATTCTGAAGAAAACATTTTACTTTTCTTTTCTTCCTTTTATAGTTGATCATTTATTTAGAACAAGAATACACATTTTACTAATTGAATTTATTTTGACATATAATTTATTTGCTAAATTTTAGGCACTCCTTGAGTCAATCTAAAAATAATATTTCCATGAATACAAATCTATATTTCTTTTTAATTATACACACACTCTGTTATAAAAATGAACTACTAATTACGATACATATAAAAAAATACATACGCATACACAATAGATGTGTTAAAAAAAAAAAGAAAAAGAAAAAAGAAACATAATAATATGAATGAAGTAATTTAGATTACAAGATAACTTACTTATATTATTACAATTAAATAATAATAATAATAATTTTTTAAAATAAATTTATCGTGATTTAAAAAAATAAAAATAGTGAACAATAAAATTGAAATCTCTTTTTCGTATCAGCAAACTTATATACGCGGTCAAAACAGTAGACTTTTATTATTACTATTTTTTTTTTTATTCTTGACAAACCATCAATTTACCTAATTGCTATTGTTACTTAAAGTTCGATGGCTGCTCGCTATATTTATATATTACATGATGTTACTTTGGTTTTGCTCTTCGTCTGTCTACCTTTTGTGTATGTATGTATATAATAAGAAGAAAACTTTAAGCTATTAGTTAAAAAATATTTATAAATCTTACCTTAAGGGCTTCTATAATTTAACAAAATAACTTTATAATTCATTGCAATTTTCATTTTCTGACATGCATAATATTCTTTGCAAGATATAGAAATTATAGGATACATGTTTCTAAACCTATACAGCTTTTTTTCTTTTATTATTATTATACGTAAAAAATAAAATTAAAGTAATAGTTAAACAAAAAAGTGATAAAAAAAGAAAGACCTTGGGTGTTAAGTTTTTTTTTTTTTTTTTTTTTTTTTCCTTCTAAACAAAAACTTAAAAAACTCTTTATTGTTATTTCCTATTCGTGTCCGATTTTTTTTTCTTTTAATTTCAATGCGTTTTATTTTTTTTTATAAATTTACCTTAGGGTACTTAACCAAGTAGTAATAATAATAATAAAGTATATTAGTAATTTCATACTATATTTTTGAAGAATTTTTTAACCCTTTAGCAAAGTCTAGCCTTTTTTTTTTTTTTACATATATATATTCAATTTTTATCCTAGCCATTCATCTTTAAAAATTTTATTGGCGTAGTTTGAATAAATTCCTGTTATAAAATAATAATAAACTTACTTCGTTAAAAAGATGTAGTTTTTTCCATGCTCACCCTGACGTTATATACTTTCACATTTCTGGCATTTTTTGTCTTGTTCGTCCTTTTTTTTTTTTTTTTATTTTTTTTTTTAAGAGTGCAATCGTGAACAATTTAACAATTGCATTTTTTAAGTTTTTTTATCCTGCAAGAAAAAAAATTGCAAAAATGTGAAAGTTACGTTATATGACAGAGAGAGAGAGAGAGAGAAGTGAAATTGGGCAAAAGAATTAAAAAGGTACTTATATAAGAGAGTACTTACTATACGGTCAACCTCAATTTAAGTGTACACTTATTTTTCCTTATCTATTGATCTCTAACTGCTCTGTAATTAATTCAAAAGTTTGTGAAACGACAAATTTAATCAGACTTCATGTACTTAACTTATATACTTTACTTATATAATATATACTCTCACTCTTTCACGATCACCAGATTTCTTTTACTTCTTTCTTTTTTTTAAACAAATTTATATATTATTTTATTATATACTTATATACATATATACTTATTTAAGACACTATAAGATTTCTTTTGTCCTTATTGTTACCAAAAATGCAACATAATGGGCTTACATACATATTGTAAAGTGTATTATAATAATATGTACTATTGTAATCTTGAAAAATGACATCCACTTCTAAATAAAACTTACTATTCTAAGAGCATGAACTTTATATATACATATAATATATATATATATATATATATATATATATATATATATATATATATATATATATATATATATATATATATATATATATATATATATATATATATATATATATATATATATATATTATATAAAGAAAAAGGCTTATCATTAACAAACGAAGTAACACAAAGACTCCACAATTGGAATTTTATTAATATAACATGACATGCCATTACGAAACGTCGCGCCGTACGTTCGTCTCCAACTTTTCTCTGTACAGTTAGATGAAAATCAAATGTCAAAATGTCTATTTCATTTAAAAAAAATATCATGCATGACTCTAAAAGACTAAAAAAAGATGGTTATTTTATTAATATTAATAATAAAAAGAAAAAATTAAATATATATAAAATAGTAATAAAAGATATTTTATATAGCATTGTAAAAATTATATTTTATTATTTAGAATTTGTGTGTATATAATAATATAATATATTATATAAAAAAAAGTTTGTAAAATTGGATTATCTCGGTTGTGTATGTAAAGACCTGAGGCGTGCTTCGACACAAAAGGTAGAAGTTTCACGGCGACTCTTGGCGTAACATCACAATTTCCCCCCTTGTAATAATATTATACATTGAGTGGCGGCTGACTTGAGAAAAGTATGTGTGTGTTGTTTTTTTTGTGAGTGTGCAGTGACCGCGAGATTGAGCTCCAGTAGACTTCTCTCTCTCTCTCTCTCTCTCTCTCTCTCTCTCTTGTATATGCTTGCATTACGCAACTCGGCCACTGAACCTATTAAACCTTTAGCATATAGCTTCTCTGTTGGTTATAATGCACTTTAATACGACTATAAAATAGAATATAATGTTGTACTGATTTGACCGTATATGTATAATGAAGAATAAAACAGAATGAACAAATCAATTTATAGTTCAAATCAGTAATAAAATTAAATTCTTTCCCACTTACATGCACATACAAATACATACATATACAAAAAGTATGATCTAATTGCATTATTTTGTTATCTGAATTTATCAAGAAGTAATGAAAGATTTCATTACTTTAAAAAAGTGCATGTTCGTATGATGCAATACTGTCAGTGGAAAATACATTTGATTGCATACAATCTCCACTTACGAGCATTATTTTTTGTGTAATCAAATTTCCGTGTAGGGATGCAATAAAAATATTTGTTCAAATAAATTCTTGTTCACAAGGAGCATGCAATTTTTTTTTCGCTGCAATATTTTCAAAGCTTAATTTAAACAAAACTTTTATGGTCTGTTCACACGGATTAATATTTAAATTTTTTCAATAAATTCAATTGCATGAATATTCAACGGTCAAAAATAAATATACGTAATAATTATGTTAGCCCGATTTCAATCAAATTTATTCACAACAACATAATTCTATTGTAATAAATATGTTACACTGATGCAGCCAAAAAATAAAGGTTTACTCTCAATTAACGCATAAATATTTAGAAAGTATACCTATATATGAAGTGCATTTTGATTGTATGTCAAATAGGAGTGTACATTTTCATTTATTTTCACTTAATATTTGAACTGGAGGATGCAAGTATGATGATTACCGCCAGTGATGGGTACTATACCTAAACATTATATTGTACACCATGCTCTATACCCATTTCACTATATAGTAGACCATACCCATGCACTACGGTATTCGGTGCTCTGGGGGTATGTTCCGTAAGGTTTCACGAGAAACTCGGTATCGAGAAAGGGTGCATGGCTCACGAGTTCTCTTTAGTAAACAAGTGAGTTACGCCCCCTTTCTCGGTACCGAGTTTCTTGTAAGGCCTTACAAAACAGACCCACTGGTAGAGAATAATTACATTTTAAATATTTAGTATCATTTCGAATATAGGATATTTTACATACTCTCTATATGCATATTAGAGTTTCATATATAAATATGAATGCTTAGAGATGAGATAGTGCATCTATGTAGAATATTTACTGATTATACTTCTTTACTACTGCAATAGTTTCTACTCCTCAGTTTTCACACAAGTCAGTGTTATGTCATAAAATAACATATTAATACTTTTAATACTAATCTTAAATAATTTAAGTTATAATGAAATAAATTTAGCATAAATTTATTAATTTCTTCTTACCGTGTACTTCTTACGTACCTTGACAATATTTTCATATAGCAAGACAAAAAAAAATCCCTGGGCATAAACAGGACGTAAAATGACCACTTCTCCGTGTTTTTTTTTTCTTTTTATTACAGTTTGTATTTTTCTAGAATTTAAAAATAAATTATCTGTCAGAACGTAGATCGGTATCTATAACAACAAAACGGAAAATTATATTTTTATTCACATAAAAAAAAGAAAACCTATTTCGTATGAGATAAATTAACACTATATACGTGTATGATAGTCTATAACATCCTAACACCTTTTTTAATGCAATTTTTATGTAATGAAATAATAGCATGTTTTACAACCATCAATAAAAATATGAAACTTATATATTATATTTTTTGTAATATATAAAATAATAAGTATAACAAGTGATATCTATGTAATAATTAATATGTTATTTTTAATTAAAGATCTTATATATATGATTATGAAATAGGAATATAAAAATATATAATATAATAATAATGTAGATAATAATCTGTTTGTATTAATGAGTTTAAAGAGTTAGAAATATAAATTAACTTAAAAAAAATATAATAGATAAAAGAAAAAAAAAGTGAATGAAAATTTTTAATTTTATGGTTTTGAAAGATTTTTTTTCTCGTTTAGTAAAATTGAGATTAATCTTATCGGGAATTAAATTTTGGAAGACTAACGCAAAATTAATTAGCAAATTTTGTAAATCTTTAGCTTAAAAAAAACTAACTCACATTATATATGACATCATATCAGATTGTATTGTTAAATGAAAATTTTCTTAGTAAAAATAAAATTAACACTAAAATATATCAAGATTAAAAAATAAAGAAATATATAATGTATAATATATAGAACTGTTATATAATTACAATAATAATAATTAAAATCTTTATATAACAGGATATACGTATTATTTTATATTATTACAGTATCTTATATATAGAGAGAATATTTAGTTGATGGGATGCAATTGGGTGTGCCTCAAACCCTTGTCGTGCGAACCACGCCCATTTTCACAGCAGGTGTACTTATATATGTATAGGTATACACGCCTGCGCATTTGCCGCCTTCTCAATTGCATACCCAAGTACTCAAAATAATATATATATATATATATATATATATATATATATATATATATATATATATATATATATATATATATATATATATATATATTTATATATATATATATATATATATATATATATATATATATATATATATATATATTGATAATATACACAACACTCTCTTCATAATGTGTATTTTACGTAAAAGCCCACCCAAAGAGACATTATAGAAATAATATAAATGATATACGCAAAATAACTAATCAAAAAAATTTCAAATAACTTTTTTTTTCTTTTCGAAAAAGAAACATTATATATTTATTAGATGATAGTTTATTATAAATTTATGAAACACAATAGTCATCATAAAAGATCATTAATATAACCGCACTCTTTAGAGGTTAATCATGTCTTATATTATGATATCTATGATACCTCATTATAATTTTGTATCTATCTCTAGGATAATTTTCTTTGCCATTAAATAGTAATAAACATAATACTAAAAGGATTTTATTATGAATGGAGTTTATTATAGGAGAAAGAGTGGGAGTTGCGCCTTGCAAAAGTTGAAGTCTCCCACCCGCGCAACCCGCACGCTCAACAGGTTGCTTGTCAAACAGGATATTTTAACGGTTCAGAGTATCCTGTTGATTATGCAACTGGTCGGACACACTTGAAAAAAAAAGTTTTAATGATTGTTTGCGTAATTGTTCTTTTATTTGTTTTGAGAAATGTGTAAATTTATTTTTCAATTATTTTTGCTACTTTTTTCTATAGGTTTATCAATAATATAGCAGCATATCATAGTTCTACATAAAATATACCTAATTGTTATATGAAATAGTTTTAAATAAAATAGCGTAAACATAGGGAAACACAAAACTATTTTACACTTTTGAGTAAAGATTTTTGTTACATAAAAAAGGGAAGATATAGTGATCTTTAAATCATATGTATAGTAATTGCAGAAAACAATATAAAATTATATGCTTTTTCTACCCATTTTCATTAACTACTTTTTTTTTTTTTTTTTTTTTTTTTTTTTGTAATAATTGCTTATGGCTACTTTTGTTATTATGCGTAATATATTATATAACGTATAAAAAATGTTGAAAATCGTCTCTTTCAATTTCACTTCAATTAATATTAAAAAAATAATGTATATATCTATTATATTTTTTATGAAGAAGAAGTATTGACTGAACAATCATAAATATTGTAATTATTTGACAAATAACAAGTAATTAATCTTGTATACTACCACGCAAAAGAGAATAATATTATTTGAATGATTATAGTGGGTATAAGGTTGATTAAAAGAAACCATTATTATTATGTATATCATGTATTTTAATATTTCTTATATACATCATATAAAAATATACCATAACTGGAAGCAATGTATATATATTTTTTAATTAAATGATAAATACTTTTTTTTTTAATCTTTCATGGTTAAAATATATTAATTTCATACACACAAAAACAGAGACGATCAAAATAACACTTTATATACATAATATTTCAAAATAACTATTATGCAAATTTGACGCCTAAAGCTGTGAAAGAAAGAAGAAGAAAAAAAAAAAAAAAAGCAGAAGCCCAGGTGCACATTTCGTCTGCGTGGTACATACATATTTCGATCGTAGAGTTAATTACTCTTGCATAGTGTTGTGATGTTCGTTATAGCATTTTTATGTTAAACTGCATGAAATAGACACGCCCATATAAATATAATATATAAAAAAAATGTTAAATCTATAAAATATATAAGAGACAGTTGCAATAATACTCAAACATAAATGTTAATATTCTAAAGTTATATATTTTACTTAACATTTTATGTAAAAAAGATAATGTGAAAAACTCATAAAAACTTATTTGAAAAAATATTTTTTGTAAAGCAAATAAATTGTAATATTGAAGTACTGATTATTTCTCGCTTGACGTTCATTTCAGATTTTTTTTTTTTTTTTTTTTTTTTTTACACAAATTTCTCTTATAGTTTTTATGTTTAATACGTCTTCTGACGAGTGACGACAGCTTTATTTTTATAAGAGAAAAAAAAATCACAGTGCAAATTTCCCCAAAAATATAGGAAATTGAAATTTTATGACAAAACATTAGCGTGTGCTGTCTATATAACGCCAGAGTTAGAGTCTTTGGAGCCTCATTCTAAAGTATAGAACCTTGGAATTAGTGGCAGGGTTCTCCTTTTTAAGGGGATTTTTTGAGACAAGCAATTGGGCCTCAAAATAGGAAAGCTATATAGAAGCTCATATATAGGGTGGTTTCATTTATGTTAAAGTCAACTCCATAAGTATGAGTACTAAATAACATGGGCCAGTATGGGAAAATGACTCATTTAGGGAGTTAAAAATACTTCGCAATACTTTTGAGAGCTTTGATGCTGTTAACAGGTTGAATTAGTTTTTCAAGTATATGTATAAGAAAAATAATAATAACAAAAAATTAGCTAATTTTGCAAAGAAAATAGTCAAAAACTACGTTTGTCCTATTCTGAGCAATTGTTATTCATTGCTCAAGAAGAGCATCAAAAATCATTCAGAATGACGTCATGCGCACACACCCTAAACTTTTTTTTTTTTTTCACATGCAATTTTAAAAAAATTGCTCTTACATGACATTTATAAATTCATTGAAATCAAAAACAAAAGGTAATAACATTACCCATACGTTTGACGTCTCATGCTTATTTATTATATATCACGTGCAGCAATTTTGTTTGTATGGCAAAATGTTTATACTGCATTATTTTTTGCACTCATGCCAAACTCAACTGTTACTACACTGCCATATATAGTTTATAGTTTTTATACTTTTACCTGTTATGTATAGAGTTATTGCACTGTTATGCAAATAATATAATATAGCAACGATTATTATCAATGCAAAATAGAATGCAAATAAGATTTATTTTAAATTGAAAAGTATGTGTGAGCATTGTAAAAATCATGTATTATAGTAATTGTCATTTTAAAATCAACTAACAGATAAGAGGAAAGAAAAAACAACAACTTTGAATATAATATTATGCTCTCTATAATAGATATTTTTTTCTGCAACAAATTGTATAGTTCTATATGAGTGACGGAAAACAATTTGCTTTGTGAAGCACACACACAAACAGAAAAGTATTATCTAAATCTTTAATCTTAAATTTTGCAATTCCTTTCCAAGGCCGAGCCCGCAGCAAATTTAATAATCACTGAAATCGTATTTTTATATGAAGTGATATTCAAATCTGATATATTTACTCTTTTTTTTTTATCTTATAATGCATGGTGTAAAAAATAAAAGTCTGCAGAGGATTATTTAAATTTGAAATCTCTGACATGTGAAAATTTAAAATATAAATGAAGTTATACAAGGATTGTTTTTTTTTTTCTTCTTAACCTGAATGTCATTTTAAAGATAAAGTTTCGCGCAGAGAGAGAGAGAGAGAGAGAGAGAGAGAGAGAGAGAGAGAGAGAGAGAGAGAGACTTAACTAAATAAGAAACCAAAAGGTCTAAATCTGTCATCTCAATCAGTAGAGAGTTTCTAAACTTTCATTTTACAAAAGAGAAGAAATCGATTTTTTTTAAACATCATTAATGTGAATATTAAGATTTTTTTTAGTTTGATCAACTATAAAAACAATTATAAAAAACATAATATTTTCATTACTGGTCTATTGTCTATAATAATGTAATAATATATAACAAAAAAGAATTAATAATAAAATGATTTTTTATGCTCTTGACAATAGCTTTAAATTTTTTTGATTATAATTAATGGGGATCTAACACGCAACATCAGGGCCCATTAATATTATGAATGAAGCTTTTTCCCCACTTTTTTTCCTATTTTTGTCTTATAGTCTTCTAATTTCGTATAATATCTCGCATCTCTTTCGCTCTCTCTCTCTCTCTCTCTCTCTCTCTCTCTCTCTCTCTCTTCTCATTCCTTTGACAGTCCCTGTCGAAGACTGTTAACAAAATTTTAAGATTGCGCGCGCAACTTCTTAAACCCTCCAGTCCTTAATTTTTTTTTTTTTTTTTTTTTTTACTATTTTTTCTATATGTTTTTTTCCTTCTTCATAATTCTTGGTTTTATTTTCATCGGTTTCAAGGTCTTTCTTCGTCTCTCTCTCTCTCTCTCTTTCTCTCTCTTTTCTCTCTCTCTCTCTCTCTTCTCTCCTGAGAGTCTCTAGGCGTCTCAACAGCAGCACTCTGTAGCCGTCGTGACCTTTGCAAGGCGAGCGGGCTAAAGTTCCGTCGTACCTTATACAATATTACGTCACTGGTAAACGAGTTATAATACCTTAATAACAAATCCCTAGTCTTGAAAGTAAATATAAATTTGTATTATTATTAATCTTGCTATACCGGTCTCTTCTCTCTCTCTCTCTCTCTCTCTCTCTCTCTCTCTCTCTCTCTCTCTCTCTCTCTCTCTCTCTCTCTCATTTTAATAACACTAAATGGCATTGTCATGATATACCTTTTTATTATTATTATTATGAATCAGACAAAACAAGAATCTTGAGGAGAAGAAGAAGTAGAAAAAAATGTTACGCCCCCCTTAAGGCACCATCAGCTGTGTGCGAGAGGAGACCCTGGCGATGATGATGCTGATGTTGTTGGTGCATCATTGAGAAGAAAGAGGGAATCACCCATATGATGGGCCAAAACAAGTTCTTGAATGTCTACTAGTATATAATATAGTATAGTGGGTATATCATCAAACAGGGCAAGTTATTCAGTCATAAGTGCTGAGCGTGCCAGTCCGGGGCACACATATAACAGGTTGAACGGGACGAACCAAACTGGCTTTTGTGTGTGATGATGATGAGAAGGAGAAACAAGGATGATGATGCACACACCAGTATTAAACCGCGAACTGGTTGTATGGGACCCACTATTAGTTTCCTGTCTAGTTACACCCCCGCCTTAGGGGAACGCCCTCTCTCTCTCACTCTTATAAACACTCACGAAAAAAAAAATGGAAAAAAAAAAAAAACTTGACTGCCCTTCGTATAGAGTGGTATATAAAAATAATAATACCTTGTCTGCTCTACTACCGTTTTGTTGTTGTTTTGGTAGCTACTTTGCCTTCTTCTTCTTGTCCTACCGGTTTCCTTTCCCAATTGTTGTTGACATGTCTATTTATACTTAATAATAATAATATGACATAGCAAAAATATCTTCTGCGATTTTTACATTATAACGGATTTTGTTGTAAAAAAAAATATTTAAAAGGATGTTTTGTGTATACACGAAAAAATTCATAACTATAACATTTTTTTTTGTATGAATGAAGATGATATAATTTTCCTTCAAACATCTGAAAAGAAAAAAGGCATATGAAAAGAATGACTACTTCGTATATATATTATACAATGATCTACTTTCATAAATAAATAAAATACAATAATTTGAAAGAAAAGGACGTATTTAATTGGTATGTTAGGAAATACAGATTTTTTTTATGTGTTATTCTTTTGAGCACTATAAACATATAGCATCCAAATAAATATAAAAATATCTTCACGCAATAAAGTTACGAAACTTTCTTGAAAATATCTGATGCATTAAGAAAAGCCCAACGAAGAGCTTCAAGCCACGCTTATAATTGACGATAATCTTTTCTTTTTTTTTATGCAAAGGTTTAAAATGATTTTTGAGGAAAATGATTTAAGCTTCAGTATCCAAATATACTCTCTAACGACTTGAGATGTGATTTTCAAATAGATTTGATATAATTTTCATTTCCATGAAAACATTTTCTATTTTCATTATATTAACTGAAAGTTGTTGTGTTTCACATTATTTAAATTGTGGTCATTTATCAACACTTAATTAAAGAAATAATAATAAAAAATGTAAAGGAAGAAAGAAATCCATGCGGAGAAGCTAAAAGGAATTAACAAAAACGAATGAAAGATATAAATTCAGAGAAATATGCTGTATTATATGTCTAAAGAAAAAAAAAAGTAATTCCATATAATGGATGTACTTATTTCTGTGGACATAAAATTTATTCTATATAATTTATTTTAAATTTAAAATATCTTAAGAATTTTTGCATGCTAATTACATTTAAATAATAAAGAAAAATTTATCAAGTTAAACATTAAGATAATTAACATAAAAAATTCTTAATAAGCATTAAAAATTGTTTCTGTATTTTTATAGCGTTTTTCAAGTTTATAGGGTAATTTTTTTTTAAAAGGGACACTTTATCATTATAACCAAAAATAAATTATATTTTTAAGATTGTTGTAATGTATAAAAAGGTGGAGCATAAAAAAAAAAGAATAACGAAGAGAACAGACGAAGAGAGATCATGTAAAAGAGTAAAGAGAGGAGGATGTGTGTAGGCGAAGAAGAGAGAGAGAGAGAGAGATGAGAGAGAGATTGAGAAACACAGAAGAGAGACGAGAGAGAGAGAGAGAGAGAGAAAGGGTGAAGGTAGGCAGGAGAGGGGGAGGGAGTGGGCAGGTATGCTGGCTGGCTGTTTCGTGTAGCTCGCTGCTGCTGGCTGCTGAGAGATCGCTCGAGCTCTTGTTGATCGCCCTGACTGTGCTAGCTGTGTGGATAAGTTTCGTTCCTTCTACCTGCTGGCTTGCTTGCCTAGATCTCAAATATATATATAAAAAAACGTTGTGCTTGCTTGCATTGCATTACGTATTATACAAACTACCACATTCAATGCAAACAAGTGTAAGTAGTCTGGGCACCAGTTAGCCACAGTAAGCGGGCACCAACAGCAGGCATTTTGGTACCATGTGCTCCAAATTTTTTACACTTGAACTATTTTGGTGTAAAAACGTGGACATATTATAATAATAATAACAAAAAAAAAAGTGTTTTGTGTGTGTTCAAGTTTATTATAGCGTAATAAAGTGAACAAGAATATTATAATATAAATAAGTGAGTAAGTGTTGAAAAAAAAAGTTATATAAGGTAAACTAAACGTGAAATTATATATAAACAATTTTATAAAATGTCTTGAAATAAATTGAAACATATTTCTTTATTATTAAAATATCATAACATTACTAACAATAATAATAATTATATATGTAGTTTATTTTTATAAAATTCTTTATTAATAAGTGCCATATAAATATTGCCATATAAAAAACTTTATTTTAAAGTTGGTTTTTTGATCTCATCATATAGTGTGCAATCAAAAAAACATAATTATAATTATTTATTTTATAAAAGATATATAAATATAAAATCAAAATGGAAAATTCTCCGTCAGCTTCACCTCAATCAGTGCAAGGTACTGAAATTGAAGAAAATAATACAAAAGAACAACATCAACAACATCAACAACAACCAGAGGAAACAGGTGAAATATATTATAATGGTGATGGTCAACATTCACCTACTGAAATCGTGGAAAATAATGAGAAAAGTGATGAAAATCAACCACCTGAGGAGCAGTCAATGTTGATTGTTATGACAGCAGTGAACCCCAATGACTTGGCAGGGGTTAGTCATGACGTCAGCAACACTACAACCACCACAACAATGTCAATCATGTTGCCTGCTGATGAATTCCTCATGAGTTCAGCGCAAATGAATGAGGAGAGGTATGTTTAAATATTCATCATACTCAATATAATATTTTATTATTATTCGGCATCGTGATGTAGAAATATAATATTTTAAAAAGTTTGCTCATTAGTGAATATTTTTAAAATGCAAAATCATCAAAAATATTATATCCTAATTTTTAAATATATTTAATTATTTTTTCGATGTCAATATAAATTTAAGATATAATTTTTATTTTATTTTTTATTTTTTTAACAAAAGTAACGTTTTTGTTGTTGTGGTATTTCATAATGTGGTATAAGGTACCGATTTCTACCGTATAATATACGTATTGTCTCGTATTTCGATATTATTAGGAATTTGATATATTATGAGGAGGGTGGGGTTGGGAGGTATTTGACATCTCTCCCCTCTCTGTAGATCACAACTTGTGGTTCAGGTCTTTGGCTTTTCTATGAAAATTGATACGAAAATAACATTAAAATTTTATTCGAAACTTAATAGCAGTTCAATTTTGATACACAAAATAATAATAATAAATTTGCATAATCATCACGCTGTAGCAAAATCGATTATGAATATCTTTAAAAAAAATTATCTCTAATTTGCACATATTATTGTTATTATTTTTTTTTTTTGCATATAATAATTATTATGATAAAAATCAGACTATAGACTTTTTTTTTCTGTGACCGCAGTGATATAATATTATATAGTAAAAGGGTGCGAAATTCCCCCTTCCCCTAATATCCTGTATACCTGCATCATATGCTTTTGTATCAAAACCAAAGTTTGTTTTTATAGTTTACGCAACACATAGGTAATCGTAAATATATATAACAAATATACAAAAGAATATCATAATTTTTATACTTTAAATATATTAAAAAAAAAAAAAAAAAAAACAGAAAAAAAGAAAAAGAAAGAAAAACTTTCGGTTTTAAAATCTATGAGCCGAAAGAAAAATATAAATATATAATAGATTTTTATGATCTTTTTTTGCGCGGTCTTTACAAAACGTTTGTAATCAGTTTTACACAAAAGGTACTTAAAATAGCAGCAGACATAGAGAGAGAGATTCTATAAGCAAAAATTTTTATGGTTAATAATAAAAGATGAACGCGTACGTACATTATGTTTTCCTACAGGCATTTTTTAGTAAAAAAAAAAATGTGGAGAAGAGAAACAAAGAGGTGTAATGAGTGATTTAAAAAATTGATAAATAAAGAAAAAGCTATTGTCTTGTACAAAAATTATTACAGTAATAATGTAAGTACTATATTACATGATATAATTAAGAAAAGTATTGAAACTGATAAAAACAAAAAACAAAAAATCTAATATTGAAGAATCATGATGGTTAGAGTAATTTTTAGGTATAGAGTTTTGTAAAAATCGTTGTGGTCACTTAAAAATATAGATTATCTTAAAAAGTAGAATTTATATATGCATAGCATTTTAAATGATCCATTTTAACGTGAATACGTCGGTATATATGAAAAACAAAAATAAAAGGTCATTATAAACTGAATTGCGAAATATATCATGACATTGGGTGGATTGCCCTTACAAGGAGGAGAGAGAGAGAAAAAAACGCGTTTTGCCATTGAGTCTCCTTCTCTCTCTCTCTCGTTTTTACTTCATGCAGAACTTAAAAAAATGTCACTTGTCGTGGACATAATTTATTCCATAGTCTTTAAAATTTTACTTGCTGCTGTTTGTAGTTTTTTTTTTGAAAGTTTACCTTCGTTGAATTAGAGAGTATATTATATTATTAAAATTAAAAAAAAAATAAATTAAACAATTTATTCTTGTACAAATCAACCTATAGATATTTTTTAAGGGGGTTCATTTTAATAACTGGATTATATTATATAATTTTAAAAATTTCTAAATATTATTGTACATATAAAGGATTATTCAAATGATGCATTTCTTTAAACACACACACACAGAATAAAAGAACAGAAAAGAAAAAATAATAATAATAATAATAAAAACACTATTATAACGTTATGAAAAATGAGAGTGCAATATTTTATTTAATATCTCATATGTAAATAAAATATAAAAATGACAATGATTGAACACTATAATATATCTCATAAGATTTTTTTTATGCAAATTTGGTATTTTTTTTTAACAACCATAAACATTTTTTTATTTATTCCTTATGATATTTATATTGCATATGATATAAGAAAAAAATGTGTTATTCAATGGAGACATCAACGATCGTAAATGCGTAACCTCTTACGTATATTTTTTTACTTTTTTTTTTTTTTCATTGCTTTTATACGCTTATCAAATAATGTAACTACTATGCAATTTTTCTGTTCTATAAGGATGTGGAGATGACATTTATTGATGATACTTTGAAAGGGTTAAATAAAGAGAAAAAGAGAACGAGAGAGAGAGAGAAAAAAAAAGGGTGTTCTTATTCAAACATTCCATCACTCATATAATGTGAGATGTGTCATTTTATATATTATTATTAAAGTATGATTTTTTTTCTACATATAGAGCGTTGAACAATGCATATAAAGACCGCAAAAAATCTCATCATACTTATTTTATATATTTTTTTAAATTTATAATGCAGTCAAATAAGCAATGATATTATTTTCTTTCCGACTCATTCTCTCTCTCTCTCTCTCTCTCAACATACTCCTTCATAAATGACTAACATATTAAATGTAAAAGTTGTGCAATGTATCAAAGTATTATTCTAAAATATATTATTTATCCTCTTTTTATATCATTATACATACCATACCATGTGAAGAAAAAAAAAACATATAAAATGAATTAATTTATGCTTGTAAGTTGTTTTAAGCCTTGACGATTTTTCAAGTGAAGTTTTTTAACGTTTAATATAAATTGATCAAGGTTACATTTTATTTTATATTTTTTTCAACTTCCCTAATTAATTCTGGATAATTATAATTTTTACTTGAAAATGCTATTTTTAGACAATATTTAAAAATGTTTATAAATTTTGATACAAACCAATAGCGTTATGTTTTTTAATAGTTTTTGTTCGGTTATAGGAAATTTCTCTTTTTTTACGATTTTTTTTTATAATTTTATGCATATAATAACAAAACTTTAAGGTATAATAAAAACGTCTTTTTAATTTGTTTAAAAAAATAAAGTTTTTTTTTTATATGTGTCTCGGAAGGTCAAAGATAGATTATTGACCAATAAAGTGTTCAAAAAATAATTAAAATATATGGCAACAATGGAATTAAAAAATATTATATAGAAAATCTTATGAAATAAAATATATGCAATTCAATTTTAATAAATCAATTTATATAAATAAATAATTTTTCTTTTCACGCATATACATTTCATTTCAAGACCTTGATAAATAGAGTACGTATTGATTGATATCTCGTGACTAATAAAATATAATGACGTCAATAATAATGATTTTTTATGACGTCATAGGCATATCACGTGAGATTTTTTAAGATATAATTTTTTGAACAAAAAAAAAAAAAAAAAAAAAGTCAGGTGAGAATGATATGGCAACATTGTACATTCTGCCGCCGTCTTCCTTTTTTCTTTCTTTCGTGTATAGACGCTACGAAACGATCATTGCAGCCTCCCTGCGGCTCCTCTGCTCTCCCGTGTTCAAAAGCATTACCTCCGAATGTGACGTCATCACTGTAGGATTAGCATATAAACACTTTTTTTTCCTTCTATAGTCTATACCCATGTGAGGAATATAATATACATAAAAGTTATTAAATATAAAATAGAAGGAAATAATCTTTTTATATGTCTCGGCTTATTAATAAAAAGAAGACAAAAAAAATGATAAAATTTCTGAATGTGTTCTAATTTTTTAAAAAAACTATCATGATAGTTTTTTTTTTTTCTTTTTAATGTTTTTTTTAGCAAAAATCATTAACTGTTTAGAAAATTTAATACAACAAATAAAATTAATTATGTGTGCTTTTTCATCGTCTAGTTTTTATGTGCGTCCATATAGCCATAGACAATAAATTAAAATAAGACAGAGAGAGAGAGAGAGAGAGAGAGAGAGAGAGAGAGAGAGAGAGAGAGAGAGAGAGAGAGAGAGAGAGACTTAATTCACTACTATAAATATTTATATTTTAAATTTAGGGTAGCGAATAAAAAAAAAAGTTTTTTTTTATATAATATATATTTGAACATTAATTTAAAGCTTGTAACAAAATTTTACTCATTTATATAATAATAAATAATGTAGTAATTTTTTTTATCATTACTTTCTTTTATTATTACTATTATATATTACATATTTTTTTATATATTCGAATCAGGTGTAATAATAAATTTTTCTATATCAAATTCAAAATTTACTATACATAGTATAATATTAATTAAATTATATTATACTTGTTATTTTAAAGTTACATACATACACTATATATATATATATATATATATATATATATATATATATATATATATATATATATATAAATAATACACACACATACATACATATAAATAAATATATAATGTACTAAAATAAATGCCGTTATATTATATACATAAATTACACTATTAGAGAGAGAGAGAGAGAGAGAGAGAGAGAGAGAGAGAGAGAGATTTGAAGAGAGTAATAAACGCATGGTAACAACACATATGAAATGGACAAGTCATGTATAAAATAAATTGTGAGTAACCTACATGCATGCTATAGAGAGCCTCAAGGGTTAATATATTTATATTTTACGTAACCTCCAGATATATAAAGAGAGAACACCACACGGATATTGTCATCAATTTTTTTGTTTTATATATTTAGATCATTGATTTCACTTTATAGACGTTTATTGATTGCTATAGATCATATGTATATAATGAAAATTACCCCCAATAAGATACTCCCTACCTTTTCCTATCCATTCACTCTCACTTGTCTTTTTTTTATATCACTCTTTCCACTTCTGTTCTACTATATAGGTTCTACTTGATATTCCATATTTTTATTTGTTTTTACTCCCACTTTTCATCCCTACAGCTTCCTTCTCCCTTTCGTATACATTTTTTTCTTCTACCATTTACAAATTATCCGCACACTATATACCATTCTGTAAGTTTTTATTTTTATTTTTCGTTTGTCCATCCTCGTAATCTTTTATCCAACACTAGTGTATTTTTCCTCCTAATTTTTCATGTTTTTCATTCATATAATTTCATATATCTTTAATTCTATTGTTGCTCCAATCTTTTGTACAAACAATAATATATATAACATCTCTCGCTCGTATAACTTATTTCGTCTTTATGTTATTATAAATCAAATTGTGCATGAATTTAAATGTATAATAAAAATAAAACACGTGCTGCCGTATAATGTGATATAGTATTCAAATATATTATAAGGTATGCCAATGACTTCTTAATATTTGAATTAATGAAGTATATATATCATAATAAAAGATACTCTTTGATATCTTACTTTCAAAATTATTATTATCTTATATTCAAGCACGCTGTTTAAATCCAATTTTCTATTCATTTTTTCATCTCTCGCGTTATAATATTCTTTCATATATTATTACTTTGTATATAATATGAAAGCATTATATTATATTAGTAGTAAAATGTTAATGCTATATATAAAAAATATATATATTAAAAGAAAAAAAATTTTGAACTTGCAAATGATTTTTTCTTTAAATGGTATGATGTAGTTAAATAAAATTATCTACGTATATCTTTCCTAAAACGAATATTTTTTTAATGTACTTGGCATTTTTTCGTCTCTCTCTCTCTCTCTCTCTCTCTCTCTCTCTCTCTCTCTCTCTCTCTCTCTCTCTCTGTCAACTAAAAAAAATTCATTAGAACGTACGTCTGTAATGCCTTATATGAACAAAAATATAAATTAAAATATATTTTTGCTACTTTAAAAACATACTTTTTAAACCCTTCCCTAATTTAAAATGTTATATAATATTTTACCTTTTATAAATTGCCACAAGTGTAATATAAAATATATTATATTTTTTCTACTAATTAATAACATTTAAAATAATTACTCCAAGTAAGCAAGAGAGAGAGAGAGAGAGAGAGAGAGAGAGAGAGAGAGAGAGAGAGAGAGAGAGAGAGAGAGAGAGAGAGAGAAACAACTTAAAATATTTTTTTAAAGTGAAAATTAAATTAAATTTTATATCTGAAATCACAGTATTTAAATATACGTATCAGAGAGATTTTTGTTATCACAAATGAATAATATACTTATTAAAAGTTCCGTTGTTCATATATATATTATATATTATATATATATATATATATATATATATATATATATATATATATATATATATATATATATATATATGGATATAAAATATATAATGTAGTATGTGTACTAATTTTCTTATTACAGGTGATGATATATGATTGCTGTCATTTTTGTACCACAATGTTTTAATTTTATTTTTTGTAAAGTCCTATATATAAGCAGCGGGATACAAAAATACATGGTATTGCAAATCAAGTCATTTTTGAACTCACATAACAATGTTTTATTATTTTATACATTGTTGAACTCAATAAATATGAGAACATAATATAGGAAATGTCTAAGTAGTTGTTATAAATATAAAATATATACATAATATCTTGCTGTGAGTTGGTGTGTGCTAAATGTTTATATTTTATAAAATATTCATATTATACAAGTGATAACATTTTTGCCAATTATAGTTAAAATTTTGTATGCGTATATAACTTTAAGGTAACATGAGTGTTTAATTTATTAGTTTTATTCAATTTTTTATATTAGATGCTGTGATTCATAGAAATTTTAAAAAAAATGGTCATCTCTCTCTCTCTCTCTCTCTATCTCTCTCTCTCTATCTCTCTCTCTCTATCTCTCATGTATTTAGGGGTAGAAAATCAACTATATATATATATATAACTATAATTGAGTACAAATAGTAACATTATACAATGAAAAAAAATACAAATTATGCTGTACAGCATAATTATGCGCTTTTATAACAACATTTTTTGCTACTGCTTTTCACTGTCGTAAAAATGTGTAGTGGCTAGAGCAGTAGAGCTTTATTTCTTTGGTGAAATATAGCTTTGGTGTACACAATTTGCAAGATTGTGATTTTAACACAAGTGTAAGTTTTTCTCTTAAGCATAAATAATACAATACTAAAAATTATAAGCACGATCTTTGAATGGTAAATTCAATTATCTTTTGTTTTTTTGATATATAATGCTTCCACGAGCAAATCAGCTCACTGGAAGCAATTATATGTATAAAATGACCATTGTGAAACAAATTTTGTATAAATCTGTGTGACAAAATAAATTACATTACCGCATAATCATGTATACTGCACACATAGTTTAGTTGAACCAAAGTATACCATGATATCAAGGTTTATAAACCTTGCCGTGATATATATTTAACTTTTCAGTTGTATAGCTATTAAAACTATAAAACTTACAAAAATAATAATAATAATAATAAAGTGCATCAATATTTTAACTTTTGGTTATTAGAAATCGCAGTCTCGGAAAGCGACGATTAGTTATTTGCACAGACTATATATATAAAAACACATAAAATTAATTAAAGTGTTGAAATAATGTAATCATAACACTACAAAACACACACTTTCACAATGTTGACTAAAAAACTTGTCATTCAAATTATTTTTAGTAGTAAAATGTAATCTATTTCTTGACTTAAATTGTATTTACTTTTTGAGTGAAGAAAGTTTGATTTTGTTGTGATATAAAACTATTTTAAGAGAAGAGAAAATTATATTCCTTCAGATCAGAAGATTTTTTTTATTATATTATTATTTTCATTTAATGGCTATTTTATATTTCAATATTTGAATTGCCTTATTTTGTGATAGCAGGTGGGCTTATAATCTTTTGCAAAAAAAAAAAAAAAAAATCAATAAAAAAAACTTTCTCGCCTCTAAAAACTGTAACAGGCGCCCCGTGAAAAATCACTCTCAAAAATGTATATAGCGTAATAAAAAATATTAATAAAAAACTGCCTACTGTATAATATGAAATTATAAATTAATTATTTTTAAACTGTATATAAGAAAATAATGTTCTGAAGTTTATAATTTTAAAATAATAACATGTTAAAAAATTCTTTCGCACTTTTATTTATTTATTTATTTTTTGTATATGGTTTCATTTTTTTTTTCTCATATGTATAAAAGTTTGAAAATTTATTACTTTGAATATATTTTGCAATGCGCTCGTTCGCTGTACGGATACACCAAGTTGACAGTGGGAGGCTTATTACACCACGTAAAGCAAATCTTCTAACTAAAAAGTACACTCCATTTCAAGAGAGATGAAAATACGCCCACCGTCATGATACGTCTTATTTTTTTTTTTATTATTATTATTTTTTTACATGGTTGCATTATAATAATAAAAAAAATGCTACCACCGCATATATTTCTCAGGGCGGTTACAAATATTTCATTTGTTTATTCAATGTAACTGAATATCTTTTTTGAACGAACGGTGTTCGATTATTATTTTTCTATAAAATTACCTACATAATATTTATTTTACTATATGACAGATTTGAGCTATAAATTTATGATAGAAAGAATTCTTAAATTAAATAATTAAATACACTATTCTCTTTTATTTACTCAATGTTCAAAAACAATATAACAGTTAAAATAATCAAGGCTTGTATTTTAATTTTACTCATTAATTAGTATAATGAATTTTATTTTCAGTATATAAATAGCTATCAATTTTTTTACCTTAATTTTTACCTCATTAGGGGAATACATGTAAAAGTATATTTTTTTCTAGCAGGAGTGTTTTAAAACAGTAAAAAAAAAAAAAAAAAAAAAAAAAAAAAAAACTTATTCTCAGACAACGATAATTGGTACCTAACTTTTGTTAGCTTCTTTTTCTTCAACTTTTTTTCCTCCTTCTTCTTCTTCTTTTTTTAGTAAGTAAAATAATATGATATATTATTATACAGTACATTCTCTAGTACTTCAAGTACAAAATCAGTTTGACTTTTTTTTAAAGCGCATTCTATATAGAAAACAATCATATCAAAGAAATACAATACGATCTCTCTCTCTCTCTCTCTCTCTCTCTCTCTCTCTCTAGACAGCATGACTTTATATGGTAGTAAAGTGATCTGTCATATAAATTCTATACATATAACAAATAAAATCGATTATTGACATTTACAATCTATGTATGATCAATTATTATAACTTAAAAAAAAAACTTTATCATCTTTAAAAATAGAAAAGTTAAAAAAATATATTTCATGATTCTACTTATTTAAGATTTTGAAGTAAGTGATCAGTCATGTATATTAAAATTGTACCTTAATTGACATAAGATGTTATCTTTTAATATCTTTAATTTTTGTATATTTAATCATTTATTAAAAAAGAAGTCATGTAGATTAAATATATACATTTCATCAATTTTTTTTTTTTTTTTTTTTTTTTGTTGATTGTGCACTGTTTGCAATTGTATTCGTTGAACAACAAAAAATGCAGAGTTGATATAAAGAAGAACAAAACTAATTTTGACTACTCGCATGGTTGTGATAATTAATGCGGATATATATTAGTATATTACCAACCAAAAACTCACACTGAATTTGCAATGTTATATACTTATATGAAAAAAACATGCCTTGATTAATGGTAAAATATATTTAGACAATCGTGTGTACAGTTTTTTGTTTTTTTTTTTTACTAAAAAATTGATTTCTATTGGGCTATGGCATACAATGCAATCAGATGGAGATTTCAATTGACGCAAAACTCTATATATAGACAATTTATGTTATTTTCACATGCCAAATACATTTTTTTTAAACATTTTTTTAGCAGCAACTATATTGACAATATGTATATGAATTAAACCATTAGTATATTACACTTCTCCCAATACTAGTTTGAGTGGATACAGTGTAATTAACAATGTAATGTCAACTGTGATTGGCTAGTAGGTTTATAACACGCTGTCTGATTGGTTTAGCACCGTGGATACAGCTATTGGCGGGAACGACCCTTTTTTGGCCACAGTGTAGTTGTCGAGCACTGACGGGTGGATAATTTTTAATATAGTCCTTAAGTTTACATTTTTATTTATAAAAGTTGCTATATTTATAATACAAGGCGCGGGAAATATTTCAAAAACCAAACCTAATATTTAATGTATTCATCTGTACTAATGACATTATACTAATTATTTCACTATTATACACACTTCTAAAATTTGTACTTATACTACGTAGGAGGCCTATAAATATAATTATAATTTTTACGCTTAATTATATCATATAAAATAAAGAATACATGTATATGTATTTAATGTGTATATTACAGTATATAAAATAAAATTAGATTGATCAATAGTAAGTATTCCATTGTTTTGAAATAACATACCGTATCATTTTACTATAAGAAAAATTAAAACTATAAGATATAAAAAGAGATCATTTATATACATAATAAAGAAGAAAAAAGTACGTATACATATTGTGTGGGTAGTTACTTATATATTTTTTCTAACGTCATATAATTTTTTTTTTTTTTTTTTTTTTTTTTTTTTTGCTTGCATAGAAATTTCAATATGCGTGGGAGATGCATAATACGCTTGAAGCAAAATTTTAACCGCCCTCTTCTTTCTATATAATAATAATAACTTCTATCCAAGCCAGACATAATGTAAATTCTTATATTATTACATACTTTTTTTTTACACCGAAAAAAAAAATGAAGTTTTATACGCATGATTAAACATTGAAATAAAATTTCAGTTTATTTTCATTTAATAATTTATCATTATTGTTTATTATTTTGTTATTTTGCACCGTCCAATCTCTCTCTCTCTCTCTCTCTCTCTGAAGCTTTTAAGAACTCTATATGTTATGTGTTGAAATTTACTAGTAAGCATCAAGGTATACAATTATTTACTATAATATACTGCAGAGCAGATGAATAAGTATTTAATGTTTTACAAGATTCAGAGATGAATAGTTTATTTTAAAATTCATGGACAATAATTTTTAGTTACATTCTGATTGTCTGCGCGTTTGCAACTATCGGTTTAGAATTTTTTTTTTCTTTTAATTTGAAATAGACATAATGTCATATCCAAGTTTTTTATTTTTTTATTATACTGTGTATATATATATATATATATATATATATATATATATACTGGAGCTAAGTTTTTGTAATTACTCTTTAAATTTGCATACAAAATTGAGAGTCTATATACAAAAACATAAATACTGTAAAAATAATTTCCTTATACATATATAGATAATATTAAATAAATATTCATAAACTAAAAGACTATAATTTTAAAATAAAATATTTAATATATGTTTAAAAAAGAAAACATAATATTTTTTATATTTATATGAATATATATATTTTTAACAGTGTGCATAATAAATAAAATTAAATTTATTTAAATTTAATGAAAAAAAAAAATTTGTTGTTGTTTCCTACATAAAATATTTTACAGTCATAATGTTTCATGTTGAGGTGTCAAATTTATGAACGTTTATTTTTTTATGACGTCACCATACAGTGAATTTTATACACTTCAAGTCTTATATTATACATAAAAATTATGAAGATATGTGTCTGTATATAAGTACATTTTTTTTTATGAATATAAATTTTTATATTTTATATCAAAAAAGTACACGAAGAATTTTCTTTTTAAAAAAATAATTCATTTAAAATTTTTTTGACATGAATAAACGTTATATACTTTTAGATTTATACAATAATTTTTTTTCTTATTTAATTTTATATTATTTATATTCTTATTATATTAGAGGGAAAAAAATGGTGGACATTCCATGATAAAGTTTTTTTTTCTTTTGGTAAGTTAACAATGGAAATTTAAATTTTTAGATAGAACGATAATGTTGATGAAGAAATTTTTTTATTGATCACGTATATATGTAAAAACATCATGAGAAACATCACAAATCTATAAGATAATCTGTGATTTACTCACGCTAATCACCAAGTAATCGATTATTAAATGACAATCACATCACTATAAGCTCATTATTGCGGGGATTACGAATGCGGGGATTATGAATTGTATATATTTATGACTTAAAGTTACTCTTAATGCTTTACTCAGCATGAAAAAACTTGTTTCATTTTTTAACTTTACATCACGTATACTTAATAAAATTAAAATCTTTATTCTTTATTACCTTATTATCCATATAGAATCGGGCAGTCTTGCTATACAAATATATAACTTGTCCTTTTATGCGGGGGCAGTAAAAATAAAGATTAAAATATTATAAGCTGTACATAATCAGCATAATACTTTCTTCTTTTGAACTTTTGTCAACATATTTTGGTGTCTCTTTTTAATAGCAGTTTTCTCGGCACTGAAACTTAAAAACTAATTAATGTACAACAAATCTGTATGCCGTATGCAGATGGAACACTTGTAATTTCAACTTTGTATGAAACGTCTTGAAAAGGCTGAAAAGCACGATAGAACTAAAGGTCTTTAGATATAGAACTATTAGAATGAATGCAAAATATGGCTGCATGGAGTCATGTTAAAGTTATTATACTCACTCAAAAGTCCCGTAAATTAAAATATAATTATAGGCAAAGTCTTCTAAAATTTTAGCTTTTTAGAAGGAACTATAAATATTAATTGCAGAATGCTTCTTATAATATATAAAAATGATAAAAAAAATCATTAACATTTTTTCGTAAGCTTCAGACATGTTTAAAAGCGTATGTCTCTGTTCTTACTGTACAGTATTATTCTCAAAAAACACTTAAACGATGGTTCTCGCAAAGGATAAGAAATTATGAGTCCCCAGCCCTCTCCGGAACTTATTTCCATAAAAGAACATAAAAAATAATATTGGAGTCCATTTGTTTTTATTATTTAAATAAAAATAACACTGCTTCCTTCAGTATAACGTCTTTATTAAACATTTTTTAAATTATTAGAAAATAAAATAAAAAAACATCAAGATTTTCATCAATCTTTTTTAATTCGTAAATTAAAAATGCAAAATATTTATAAAAAAATAAAATTTTATTGATATTTTATTCATATATTGAAAGATAAGATATAGAAAATTAAAGAGAGAGTTTTCATAATTATAAGATACATTATATGCAATTTTTTGTTATTTATAAACAAATTTATTTGAATGCGAAATCAAGTAAAATATCAATGATTTAAATGCGTTTACAAAAACATAAAAAATATAAACATAAAATATGATATGATCAATACTTGAGGCGTTTGTAAAAGTTTTTACTACGACCTATTGTATTTTTTTTTTAACTATAAAATGTTTCTCTTCGTTATTTTTTATATATACAATAGAAAACGCTTCGTTTTTATTTTTTAAATGTTGCATGTAAGCTTCAGGTAAAATTGTTATTAATTCTCAAATTTTTTACAGATTTTCTCTATAATTATATAATTCAACAATGAAATCACGTCATTTATTGCTGAGAGAGGGAGAGAGAAAGAGAGAGAGAGAAACAACATTATTGTCTGTGTTGTATACCTCTTATACCTCTCTTTTTTATAGAAGCTAATTTTTAAAGTAATTTAGATCAGTTTAGCATGCTGAGAAACACAATAACGCAGTCATGAAATCAAAAAGCGCAATTGAAATATATAAATAAATTGAACACAATAGATAGACTTTACAAAGTTTATTTTTCCAACCTTTTTTATTCTCACGTTGGGCATTTATATAATATTAAAAAAATCTTATTGTTTAAGCTAAGTTCATATTTACCAAGATTACAAAAATATAATGCAAATTACTCAAAAATGCGTATCGAATCATTTGACTTCTTTAAGATTATATTTTTAGAAATACATTAAAATATTTTTCAGTAAAGTACATATAGAAAACGATTACATTATAATGTATAAAGTTAAACAAGTATTCATGCATTCTTTTGTTATTTTTTTATATTACTTATGTAAATTTATAAATCTCTCTCTCTCTCTCTCTCTGAAAAAAAGTTGAAAAATAAAAAAATTCTATATTACATGCTAATTGAATTTTAAAGTCATTTATATTTATTTATATAGCTAGTTATAATATGTTAAAAGGATTTTTTTTTTTTTTTTTTTTACATGGTACATAATATAATTTTAAACCTTTATATTGAACATTAGAAAACTTAGTTTTGAATTTATATTCATTGTTTTCTTTAAAATTGAGAAAGTATTATAATGTTATAGGGCGCTACAAGCTTTAATATATAGAAAACAGACCCCAATGAATGACTGGTCATTAATTAAGGTGAGATTTTTTAAATGTGATATCTACTTGACAAATGTGTGTAAGAGAGAGAGAGAGAGAGAGAGAGAGAGAGAGAGAGAGAGAGAGAGAGAGAGAGAGAGAGAGAGAGAGAGAGAGAGAGAGAGAGAGAGAGAGAGAGAGAGAGACAGACAGAGAGAGAGAGAGATATTGGCTTATGTTTGGAGTTGATGTTAAAATGTATAGACCATCACAATTTCATATTACATACGTATACAGCACTTCAAATACTTATAACAAACTCATGTGGGTTTTGTTTTAAAATTTACGAGCTTAAACTTATACAAAATTGGAGTTTAAATTTAGTACGTAGTGTATTTTTATTTTATTTTTGTTGGTGGTGGGTGTAACAATATCGATATAAATTGCAATATGGGTGTGATTTTATTGTACTGTTTTAAATAATATAAATACTTTTTCTTATTATAATATTGAATAAAAATACATATTTTATTACTTTATTAAAAATAAATTATAATAAGTAAAAAAAAAAAAGTAATGAATTTTATTTTTGAGTGAAGGAAAAGTAATTGTGTAATATTTTATTATAATATTAAAATGTCATATAGTTTTAAAATGTAAATTTAATTTAATTTAAGAAAATGTAATTGAGTTTATCTATCTATATCATATACTAAAGTTACTAGTCCTATTTTTGAATTACATGTAAGTCATTGTTTACGAATTTCAATTATAAACATTGATATTACAATAATTTTTAATTTAAATATTTAAACTTACCTTTAAGGTAGGTACCCCTTCCCCTCTTCTGAAATATTTCATAATATTTTCTGTGTTGTGAAACATGAAAATATAATGATCAACAACTGATACTTTTTAAATTATAGATTTAGCATATTGGGGTGGGAGCAAGGCGTTTCATTTGCATTGCGTCAATGAAATTGTTTACATACACTATACTATATAGACTTGTTCGAGTACACTATGTGTTCTAGGAGACGACAAGAATAAAGATTTACATGGTTATTTAAATGAGTTTCATATTGGGGGGAGGGTTTAGAGAGAACATACCTATACTAAAGGCGTAGAACACCTTGAACAAAAAAGTTGTGTAATATCCTAAAAAACCTGAAAATCAACGTTGATTTGGCCGGAGTCATTAATTTTTAATTTATTTTTCATTCACAAAATGACACTGGCGGTCACTGATGTCACAGCTTGCTTGTGAATGGAAAATAAATTAGAAATCAATGACTTTGGCCAAATCAACGTTGATTTTCAGGTTTGTTAGGATATTACACAACTTTTTTGTTCAAGATGTTCTACGCCTTAAGTTAATTCTGGGAAATTCTGATTATAGCTCAGTAATTACACAGCGATATATATATATATACAGAGGCGCCGAGTTACTAAAATTCTAATGATTGCCGAAAAAGGCAGATGGGGGGTATGGGGGGCAGCGCCCCCCAAAGCCCGCCGCAGTCGAAAAAAATTTCAGGGGCCACGCCCCTTTTTACAAAAATTAATGCACTTTTTACAGATTGTGAGATTTATTTTTTACCTTAAAAGTTTACTGCTATATACTTTAGAATTTACACCTATAATAGTACCCATGAAAAAAAAAAAAAAAAAAAAGTAATCGACTATATAGGTAACTCAATAATAATTATATATTCAAAAAGCCAATTAATAATTAAAAACCAACATTTTTTAATATATTTGCCAAAAAAAATCAAAATAAATCATTAATTTCCGTACTAACTTATACCAAGATGAATAATACAAAAAAATATATGTCCTTCTTCTCTTAATTTGAGATTAAACTCCACTCCATTAACACCTTGCTTTGCTGTAACGCCCCAAACTCATTATAACGAGTATTATGAGTGTGAAAATTAAATAAGACCCCCTTTATGAAGATCGCTGCCTTCGTGCTTTTTAAATCGTTGCAATGCAGGACACCAGTTTGAAAAACCATTAATTATTTGATTACAAAGGAACAAACTGATTTTTTTTTTGTGGCAGAGTGCAGTGTGCAATGATGTTTTATGAGAACCATAATATGAAGTTTCCTTTTCTTTACGCCTAAATTGATCCATTTTTATCAATTTTTTCAGTGAAACGGTTTTTTTTTTTTTTTTTTTTTTGAAAAACTGTTTTTTTTTTTATTTATTTCTATACTATTGTACTGTTTATAAAATTTGACTGCAGAACCTTTTTTTTTTCAGCATAACCGCATATTGCCTTCAATATCATGTGTACCAAATTTTAAATCCATTCGTCCATCAGTTACGTGGAAATAATAACATTATTATTTTATTTATTAAACACCAATAACAATAACACACAATAACAATAACTTACACAAACTTATTAAAAAAACTTTAGAAAAAAGTTATAAAGTAAAAAATATTAATAATAATAAAGTCCCTCCACGTCTGAGGTTAATCGTTAATTTAGTATTTATCACCTGAACTTTCAATATTGTTGCACTATCACTCTTTTTTCGTCGTTGTTACAAGCTTTTCAATTTTAAAAATTGCGAACCGTATATTATATAGCATGAGATATCGCAGTATAACTCTACATATTTTTCAAAAACTATATATAGCAGAATTAAGACGAAAATGACCATATTGACTGTCTCTGTATTGGTCACTAAATCTATATCAACTGAAAAAAAATCTAGAGGTACTCACATTTACTTCATGTATCATACTGTACTACGTATATTAAATACTCATGTGTATTACATGATCACGCCATGATTCGTACCTTTTTCTCTATCGTTCTGTTCTGTATTCACATATCTCAAGATCTGGTGCCTGTTAATATTTCATACCGATGACTTTCCTCTAATTGCTATTTTAAGCTGTAGATGCAAAGGTATAATGTGTATTATTTTGGGTATAAAATTATTTTTTTAGGACTTGAAGCTTTTTTTCCCTCTTTCTCACAAACACTCAATATTTCTTAAATCTATATTAGGTACTTTTTTTTTTTAATTTTGCATAATTTTGTTATTTTGATTCAATAATTCAATGATTGCTCTGCAACGCTGATTTTTTTTAATGATTGCTCGGGCATCGCCCAAGCATATAACTCGGCGCCTATGTATATATATATATATATATATATATATATATATATATATATATATATATATATATATATATATATATATATATTACTACAAACGCGAAAAAAAATCTAGTAACACGCTTTTACTAATAATATTTATTTGTTGGGTGTCTTTTGCTCTGCTATATGTTGTACAGCACAGTGATTTTGCAAAGTGATTTCTTTCACGATGAAAAATACCTCTGTTGCATACAGCATAGTTAAACTATACCGTAGTTAACTCTTTCTATGCCACATAGAAATATGACAATATTAATATGACACCATTTCGTTCATTAAAGTCTCCATATAGAAATATATATTTTATTGTCATAGGGCATAGAGTAAAATTTTATATCACAACGTCCGTGCATATTCTTTTACACGAACATATTTTAAAAAAATTCTGAAAGATTTGTTTTAATGATTAATGATAATATATGCAGGACTCTCTTAATTACCCCTATCTATTAAATGAAATATACTTTGATTAAAAAAGCTGTGAAATACTTTATAATGGGTTTAATAATATATTTATAATTATAAATAATGACTAGACCAATGCTTGTTGTAATAATACAATGTTTCTATGAACTACCTGGGTCAATAAAATTTCTTAGTCTTATTCTACATATTATATAAAATAATAAATGTACCCTATTTTTAACCAACGCATCTTTGCTACTTAATACAACAATCTCATTTTATAATTTCTATCTTGCGGATTTATAAAATTAGAACGGAAACAATGAAAATACTTACACAATTTACTATAATAATAGTTATTTATGTATTTTTTTTCTTTTTGTAATAAGGATGTAAAAAAAAAAAAAAAAAAAAAAAAAAAAAAAAAAAAAAACTTTTACTATAAAGAAAAAAAGACCTTCATAAAACGTAATCAAAAATATAAGTTTAAGCATCAAGTTCAAGGAAATATTTAAAATTATTCGTGCGTAATTTTACGGTAAATTAAAAATAAAAATATTGTTTTATAAACTTTGTACAAAAAAGAAGAAAAAAACGTGTTGTGTAATTGTACATTAAAGATAAATAATAAAATATATTAAGATGCGTTAAAGTAATAAATTTTTATATTTATTTCCATTAAAATTGCATATTAATATAAAATTGAAAAATAAAACGTATAAAAAAGTGAAAATAATATTTTTATTATTATACTTAACGTATACATAAGTGATGTATATGATAATGAAAATCGGTTAGATAGAAGTAAAAGGTCGTACATATATAAATAAAAAATACTCCACACAACTAAAAAAAAAAAAAAATTACACGCCTTATTACCTTTCAAAGTTGAAATAATAATAATATATAAAATGACACAAGTTTGGTTTTAATAAAAGCACTTATTGTGAAAGTTTTTTTTGTATTGTTTATTTTTAATAATTTTTTTTCTATATAACTTAATCATTAAAAATTGGAGCACATTGTATTATTATAATAATGTTATATCTTTATATGTATGTTGTCAAAATTTATAATAAATAAAAAATATATATATAATATATTATTATTATTATTTCTTGTGCGTTTCTTGAGCTAAAAGTGTGTGATACAGTATATACATAAGTATATAATAGTATCACCATCAGTCGATCAACAAAAGCACCAAGTACTTTATATATATATATAAAAACCACGCCCTAAATGTACACTGTACATCATGTTATGTACTTCAGTGACGTCACCAATAAATATATAGATATTATTATTATTTTATTAATCAAGTGTTAAATCAATTTAACGTGGTTTTAATCTAATGTTAAAATCTTGTGTCAAGGATGCTGCTGCGCTTGAAACTTGATATAAAAAATATTTAGGAAAAAAAAAAGTGATGTCATCCATGTTATAAAAAGTCGACTGTTAAAATTTTTGTTTGAATTTCAAATTTCAATATTATATCGATAAAATACATTAGATGTCACAACTTAAATTGTCTATTGCTGATGGGTAACTAGAAAAAAGAATATTAAATTTACTTATCATGAATTATAACTTTTGTATATAAATATAATATGTGTAACCAATTTTTAAAACGTTAATGGATTTTGTAAATGGGTTGCTTATATTATGTCAAATCTAGCATTAAAATGTTTTATATTATACAAAAATGAACTGGATTTTGATAGCACTTGAATTAATGACTTGCAAATTTTAATTTTGATGGTAACATTTCACCGCAATAGAACAAATTAACCATTCAAAACTCATATTTTTAAATACAATTTACATTTCCAAAAATTAATAATATTATAAAATATTTTTATTGTCAAATAATAAGAGTATACTATGATATATATTATATATACAATAAGAATGATTTAAAAAATAATAATATTATAATAAAAACACCCATTTATTATCTTAGTGAGTAGATCTTTGAAGCACAACAGACATAGACAAATCTCTTCAGTTATAAAATGACTTTGCACAAATTCTCACGCCGGAAAAAAAAAACACATCACACACTTCATAATATAAATTATATCATTGTCAAAAGAGTTTATAGATGCAAAGAAAAAAAGAAAAAAAAAAAAAAAAAACGTTCAAAATGTAAATAAGTAAAGTAAAATTTTTACTATTATCTGTCAAAAATATCGGTGTCAAAAAGGTGTGTCTTTAATGGGCTTCTTGTGCTAAAAACCACGCCTGTATATATTTTTTTTCCATTTCGTTAGTTAGTATAGATTATATATAGGAATACTGTGTTAATATATCAATCCTATATGTATATATAGTGAAATAATGAGTATACTAAGGCTCATTTTTATATACTTTAGTTTTAACTTGTGGCTCATTTATTTTTTTATTTTTTCTCTGTATCACACATTTTACAGAAATTTACACAAAATATACGATGTTCTTCTATTTGTTATCTATGTTTTGACCTTTTTTTTTAGATACATAATTCTTTCTTTTTTGTTACTATAATAAATTCTTAATGCATACTTTTTTATTTTAAAAATTCATTAGTATTATTTTGGCAGATTAGGTAAAACCATAATTAGAACTTTAAAAAAAAAGTTAGAACCATCGAAAATCTCTTTAAGAAAGGGTCATGACTTTAATTTATAATAGAAAAAAATAATTAACTACCATTTTTTTCAGGGTTATATAAAAAAATTATTATAACGAATATCCATATTTAAAAAAAATTATATATATATATATATATATATATATATATATATATATATATATATATATATACACACACACACGATCAATATAAAATATAAAAATATGCATTAATAATTATTCTTACCCTGATACATAATCACGTGGTGTTCCAACAAGCGTACAATTAAAAATAATGTGTGCATGTGAGAACACGCCCACTCTCTTACTTTTATACTTTACTGACCTTCAAAATTGATCACGTGACATGACGTCAGAAATATTATCATGCAATATCTCTAATGTATATAATACTACATACCTCATTGCAATAACTCTCATATAGCTATCAATTTTTTATTATTATTATTTCCATTTATGTACATATGAAAAAGTGGTCAATAGTAATTTGAAAATATAAGTTCATATTAAAATTTTGTGTTTCTACTTTTTTTTTATTATTATTAATTTTTAGATATTCAGGTATAAAAGTGAGAATATATAAGTGCAGCACCACAGCGTGTGAAAAGAGAGAGAGAGAGAGAGAGAGAGAGAGAGAGAGAGAGAGAGAGAGAGAGAGAGAGAGAGAGAGAGAGAGAGAGAGAGAGCTAAATAGATTTAAAAGCAACATTCAACATTCATTCTCATCTCCAAAAATATTTCATTTTCTACTATCTCAATTTTAAATGCAGTTTTCTATTGAAACACAATATTTTTTTTTATTGAAATTGTCACTTCAAATGTTCTGCAATAATAATATTAATTTGACAAATTAAAACTATAGCTATACATATATAATAAATATAAATCCACCTATCACAGCTATATAGCTATTATTTGCCTTTTTCTCAACACCTGTTGGGTTACTTACTTGTTGTTTTTGTATTTATTTTTTTGTCTTTTTCTATATATGTACCACTAACAATTTAAACGCAATAAAGAACTATTATTATTATTATTATATTAGTATATAGGCAAAAGTATATAAACAAAATTTATATAAAGTTGCTTCATTTAAAAATATTTATTATTTAATTCCAAAAACAATCACCTGTTTTTCTATTTAAGACTTCATATAATAAAACACTTAATTTAATATTTAATATTTACAAAATTATAGACAATTATAAATTAAGCTTTTTAGCACCTATTAAAATATTAATATAAGGTTCCTGTTAATTTTATTTTTTTATAATATTCTCTTTGTTTACTTTTTTCTTTATGATTAAGATATTTAAATAAAAGGCTATTTTTTATCATTTAATTATTGAGGCGTTGAATTAAAGTTGACTCGTCCAATTAAGTTTTTGAAACTTTATGCACCTGCGCTTATATAGATAATAAATTTCTCATCACACTCTGTATTTAATATTTAGCCACTTTGCTGACCAAATTCAACACAACAAGCAAATTAAAATTAATGTCTATTTTATTTTTATCTTATAATCCTATATTAAGGAAATGCAGTCGGTTTCTTAACTGTTATGCAATATGAGTGAAGATATGATATCTATACACTAAATTTTAATCCGTTTTCGATGTTTTTTACGTATAATTTTATTTATCTTGAGAAGAATCGATTTTTTTTAAATCTATATTGCATTTTATTTAATTGGCTATGCGATAGTTATCATCATCATCATCAAAAAAAAATAACGTTTTTCTATAATTTCTTTTCCACTATACAATTTTATAGCTTTATTATTTTTCACACATTATATAATTATTTATTTTTTGACACTTATTTATTTAAGGAACTAAATTCCTTATGTTGCAAGGTTAAACCAAACAATAATTAATCAAACTGAATGAAGAGTCTATTTGACAAATATGTATGCTTGTTGATTTTTTTAATGTTCTTTCATTACTGAGATTTATATTTTCTTTTTTTTTTTTTAAATTTAAATTTTTTTTTAGCAAAACATTGAATCTTACAACTTTCTTATGAAAAATTGTTTTTCTGTGCAAATAAAAGTGCTCGAAACAATAACAACAACAAAAAGGCGTATGTAAACATTATATTGTAATGAAGCAAAAATTAATTTTGAAAAACTGTAAATCAAATGAGCTTTTTGCAGATCATAAAGTTATTGACAGTTATCGACTAAGTTGTATAGGGGGGAAATAATTTATTTTCAATAATTGAGTTTTGTAAATTTTCTATTGAGCGAAACACTTTGCTAGAATAATTTCCAACTATATGCTTTACGATTGTGTAGGATTTAATAAGTAGATCAGTATACAAATATATAAAAATTTCATTTTATATTTTCACCGCAGTATTCTATAAGTTTGGTCCACATCTGTAATATAAGATATATAAAAAAAGCAACACACACGCCCACCATTTGACCCAAACGTACGTGAAAAAAAATATTATTATATTTCTTGGTCACTTAAGAAGAGTAAAAAAAAGCTTTCTTTATATTATTATACTCAGAGATATTTTTCAACACTTCTGTTCATAAAGGCGTATCCATTACTTTTATAATTTAGCTTTTCGACCTTATTGATCTTAAGCTTATTTTTTGTGAAGCGAGAGATTTAGATGATATTTATACCGACAGTGCACAAGGTAGCAAGGATAAAAATGTCTAATATTAAAATAACCTTGGAAAAGTCTAATCCTTATAGCTTGACAATACCTATACACAAAAATCAAATGATCATAACTCTTTCGATATGTCCTTCTAAGTATATTATATTTTTGCCGCTTCATATTATTATTGACTAAAATAGTTTAAAGTACATTATAGTTTTTAATTTATTACTTAATCAAATTTAAGGACGAATTTTTTTTTTCATTACAATATAAAATATCTTGGGTGTTAATAATGGTTATATAAGGTTTCTTAAGGTTAAATCTAAAAAAATTATAAAAAAAAAAAAAAAAAAAAAAAAACGTAATGAGCTATAAATTAAACTTAGATTTTCTAATTGTAATTATAGACTTACTTTTATATAATAATATTTTGTACATGAAGAATTTTTTAACTTAAAAAAAATAAATTATATAGTTGCGAATAAGTTATTAATTATTACATTATCCATTGAAAACTGTTGTGTAATTACGGTATTTGATCGATTTGTTGTCTTTTTTTAATTTATATTTAAAAAAAGAAAATTCACCATGCACTTGTTTCCAAGGGCACTCAAAGATGACTAAAGACAGTCTGAGTTATGTCCAAGTACGTTATATTTTACAAATATATAACACCCAATTTTACGAACTTATGTAAATAAGTACAATAAACTGAATGCCTCTTTAAAGGACTGTTCTTCATCCAAATTTAAAGAACCTAACTTAAAACTATTTATTATAAGTAACTATAGTAAGTAACTAATCTATTTGCTTCCAATCCATACATATTAAATATATAATGCAAGCTACATTCTGGCCAATACAAGATCACAGATTTTTACAACTGGACGCACCACTTTTTCTCAGATTGACACCAAAATTTTACAGGTGATCACAAGGTAATTGAAGTTAATACATGTAACATTTTATTCCTATAACTTGATTAGAATCCAATCGTTTCTCTCGTTTAGTTTTAGCAATAGTTTATACATTTTATTATACACACATTGTGTGTTATATTATGGTATTATAGTATTTGTAACGCCTTGCTTGCATTATTTCCACCATATATATGTTTTTATTGTACTTCTATTATGTAACTTTTTTTTTATTTGTCTATGTATTTTATATACGTTAATTGTATTTGGTGAAATAAATATGTAAAAATAAATATATTTATAATTATTATTCATATATAAACTGCATGCATGTTAGAACAACGTAAGCAAATGTATAAACTTTTCACTAAGTAAAAGAACGATGTATGTATAGATTGTTCTGTTCCAATTAATTATTCCCTTGATTGACGTGTAATTAATTTTCTAAGACATTTCTCACAATATTGATTTTCCAATACGATCTATCTATGTTTGAAAGCAAAGATTTTATAATATTATAGATTAATGCAAATTTAAGCATTGATGCGTATTAAATAAGAATGAACATGTATGCATCATTCTTTCAGCTTATATAGGCAGAAAGTAAAACAAATTAAAACGTTGTGCAACACAAGCGTTAAAATTTTGTCGTCATCTAAAATGAATAGTTTGAAACTTTGGAAATTTTATTTTCTGTACAGCCAATGTGACATTAAATTTTATTGTATTGCTTCATGGGAAAAATGTTTATTTGTTTAAAACTCGTGAATTATAATCTCGTAAAGTCATAGACCATATGAATCAACTTGTACTTTTTAATGTTTAAACACAAAATGGGATTTCCAACACTGATGACAATTTTTACCAGAATATAAATGTGGCTCCACATTTGAGTGAAAATTTTGTAAAAATATGCTAAGTTTGCGTGATAGTTTCTGTTTCTAGGCAAAAATTAGTATGAAAATGTTGTGCGGGTTGCATAAATTAAATTTGTATGATTACTGGCTACAGCGCTTTTAGGTTTTGAATTTATGGGGTGACAAACTAATGTTATTTATGTCAGTCTGATCAAGTGTTTTATGGTATAAATGTTTATTCTTTTCTTCTGGTTTATGCCTTTAATGTATAGTATTTTAAAAGTGTCATAAGAGTAAAATTTTGAATCACAAGCTTTTTATCTTCACAAAAATTAACATTTTCACAATTTATATGTTATAACATTTTCTCACGTGGATAAAACTTTCCTTGCATACTTATGTCAATAATATAAAGGTGAATTGAAGATCATACTTCATCATAATGGCAGACTCATTAACTTGAAATAATTATCCTCGTAATTATGATTTATACTTATTCATTTATCATAATAATGAACACACATTATTTTTATATATTTTTTCAAAAAATAAAAAAATAAAAGATCTTCGATGATGCTATAGCACTGTCAACACACCATGATGAAGTGGAGTGAAAATAATAATAATAATAAAAAGTGAGTCGTATCAGTCTTAAGGTCAATTAAATTATTAATTATTTCTTTAAAGGAAAGTATTGTTAATATTTCATCATTTGAGTGGCATTTTGATTTTTATTTTCTTAAATTCTGACAATTTTTTTTTACATAAAAAAAAGAGAAATTCTTTTAAAAACTTATGTATAAACAAACAAATAAATAGGATTTATAATAGATTTTTTTTTAATTTTTTTTTTTAATTTAATATGAAAACATTGAAGTAAAATATTTTATTTTCCACCTCCTCTTTCTTAATAAATCAATCTTTTAATTTCTCCAGCGACAATTTTATTAGTTTGTAATTTAAAATTTAGAAAAAATGTTAGATATTATGATTTTCATTTTCCAATCATGGAAATAACTTAATGCACTATTCTTTTTTAAATAAATTGTTTAAAACCGTTCTCTCATTAAATGTTACACGATTAAGGTAATATTATGTCGTGGTCCAAGAAACAAAAATGTACTGTAAAAATTTGTTATAATAATGTTATAAAAATAAGTTTATTTATTTATATATGCAACAATATACAGGCGTTTAAAAAATAATAGTTTCAATTGTAGCTTTCAAATTGATGATATTACAATTTTAAATCGAACTTTATATAAAATTTATTAAAGTAATTTAATTTTATTGTTCACTAAAAAAAAACTACTTCAAATTTAAAATTGTAAGCACTACAAGAACTTCTCATAACAAAGTATTATAAATTTACATATTGGTATGTATATCCTTGTTTATAGTTAAATTATTATTTTTGAAAGTTGACATTCTATATATATGTCTATATGACACTTGAAAATTTTATTTCACTTATGCGATCAATGCCATGATAAGTAAAGTATGACTTCCTTCTTCATAGTAAACATTATTTATTGATAATACTAAAAAATTTAAATCTATATTTTATTATGTAAAATAAATTTTGTGTATAGTTTATTTGAAAAAAAAAAAAAAAAAAAAAAAAAAAAAAAAAAAAAAAAAGTTAAGCGTTGACACAAATGGAAAATTTTCTTTTGACTTTATGCAGAATTGTATTATGTTTCTCATAATAAAATTACAATTGAAAGATAAGTATATATAGAACACTGATTATAATAACCTCTACAACAGTATGAAACTAGTTGCCAGCATAAGGGAGGTGTTTTTTTTTTTTTTTTTTTTTTTTTTTTTTTTTTTTTTTTTTTTTTGCCCCTGCAACATAATAATGTTGTTAAAAAGAGGTCTCAAAATTTTCCAATTCAGTTATACATATAATACAACATTTGTTTATACAACCCTACAAAAAGTCTTGTTAAAAATATCTCAAACTACAAGTTGAATGGGATGACAGACTTTCAACATTCTTAAAGGAATAGAATACATTGAACAAAAAACATGTCTAATATCCTAACATACCTAAATATCAACGTTGATTTGACCGGAGTCATTGATTTCTTATTTATTTTCCATTTACAAAATGTCAGATGCATGTTTATGACGTCGCAGTTTACTAGTTCACGCGTGCGGAAACAGGCAAGCTGTGACGTCATAAACATGTAGCTGTCATTTTGTGAATGAAAAATAAATTAGAAATCAATGACTCCGGCCAAATCAACGTTGATATTTAGGTATGTTAGGATACTATAGACATGTTTTTTTTTTTGTTCAAAGTGTTCTATGCCTTTCATAAGTAATAACGTTATTTGAAAAATGGCATTTTTAACCGTAAGTTTTATAGTTAAATTTTTGTACAAATTAAATAATATATAAATAAACTCATGTCCAATAAGCAGAAATTATTTATGTCTCTTAAAAAAAGGTCAATTGATCATTTGTTGCAATTACAGTCGATAAAAATGATTTCGCAAAATGCATTATTTGTATTTCTCAACATATATATACATATAGATGTGCTTTTATATTGCCAATGGCTGAATAAATAATACAAATTTAGAGCAGTCACGTAATAAGAATGTTTTATTCCAAGACAATTCCTATTATTTATTGATGTAAGTATATATATACGTGTGTATAGAATTCCTTATTCGCTAACATTCTTTCCAACAATATTATAGACTTCATGGTAGTTGATCGCGCAGTAAATGTCGATAATTACGTTGTTTGTTTATTAAAGCTATATGTAAGAGAGTGATTACTCATTTCAAGCACACTCACTCAATCATCAAACGGCACATTTTTTTTCTTGATTTTTTTCTTTCTAGTTTTTCATTTCCATATAATAGCAAAATGTTATAACGGAAGAAAGAAAAAAAAATGCATTAAAAAAAGTAATCCTATTTATGTTTTTATCTAAATAGGAAGTATTATATAAAAAGCCAAAGGCATAATGTTTAACCTTTCCATTAGCATTTTTAATTTTATTATAATTTAAGATTGACACTTTTCGTTACTTTCAGATTTCTAAAACAAAACACAAACAAACACAAAAAATTATTTTGACACCTATGCATTTATTTAACAGTTTTTAACTGTTTTATCAGCTTTTTTTTTTTTTTTTTTTTTTTTTTTTTTAAATTTTGATAGGTTTGTTGATTTGATGAAATCTCTTTTTGTTTACAGTAGTTATTCATGCATATCGGAATTCTAAAACAAAAAAAAATCATTTTTAATTACACACCATCAATGCGTTACATTCTTTATTTAAAAAAAATCAAGATAAGAAAATTATTTTACTAATAAATTATTAAAAATCTGTCAAGATCTTTAAATAAGACATTTTATGAATTGGAAAAAGGTATAGAGAAAATATTTTTCATTATGAAGAAAATATTAATTTGAAGAAAATTTTATTGCCTGTTTTTAACATTTTCAAATCATCATTTTATTTATTATTATTATTATTTTGTGTGTGATATCTTAGAAAACTTTTTTCAAATTTAATATTTTCATTCACAAAGCAAAAATTTCTCAACACTCCTTAAAATTAGATTTGAATTAGCAAAGTAATAAATAAATTTTATTTAAGTTATAATAATAAATACTAATAATTTTTCTTTTAAAACCTTATTCATAATTCTTAGAAAATAATATAATTTTTACAATGCGTTATAATATTCGAAAAGATTTAATTTTGTTACACGAATGTTTAAATTATATTTTAAAGAAAATTTAAACGAATATTATAGTCTTTTATTTAAGTCTATTATATTATAGACATATGGGGCCTAGTTAGCATTTCAATAGTTTTTATCTCCGGGTGGCTCGCCTTATAGACCCCCCTCCCCCCACACTAACTTCTTCATCTTTCCTTTCTTGATACTTAGATCACTTCTGTGTTATTGTCGCATCGCATGGTCACCGTTTATTTTGAAGACGCTTGTGCAATGGATTTTACTGACCGTTCTTTTATATTATAATACAATCGTTCATGAGACTTTATAGTTACGTCATCACATTTAATACTTGCATTGTACCTACACATACATTAATGCTTCTAAATTCAAGTATTCACTTATTCTCAAGTATACGGTATACCTAAATTTGAAGTATGAATTGACTGTGGCATAATTTTTATCATATTTGATTTATCGACTTCTATATAAGCGTTACTGCATATAGAAATATGCTATTTTTTCAGCAACATACATTTATTACAATATTAAAATTACAATATATTTTATGATATATACTGCATGCATGAAATGCATAATAACATAATGCAACCATAACTTAATTATTTATGCAGTTCGAATTCAGCAACATTTATGCTCTACAAATGCAAAATAAACTACGTAATTTCGCAATATCATAAAATTTTATACTTTTATATGCACACAATTGCAGATTTAAAAAATGTCAGTGGACTCCAGTATAATAAAGGAGAGTATAATCCGCATAAAAAATAACGCTTTAAGGTTAGACTGTGCTCAACATGGGGTACCTCCCACCGGACATTTAGCTCATTTACCTGCTTATTTAATTTATTTACACCCTGAAAACTTTTAAAATTAGGTTTATTTTCATATTTAAAAATAATAATGAACGAATTTATTTACGAGTGTCGCTGCGTAATCGTGAGTTCTCTCTCTCTCTCTCTCTCTCTCTCTCTCTCAAGGTTAGAATGTGATTAAAAAATTCAGTTAAATTTATTTTCTTCTTATAACGTACTTTTATTTTAAGTACAAGAAGTTACATCGTATAAAAATTTTACTTTGTAAAAAGAAGAAGGAAAAAAAAAATTGCATACCAAATGAAAATAAATTCGACCTTAACTTTCACAGATTTGTATTTTTGTTAATTTCTTTGAAACATTTTGCACAAAGTTACTTAACAAAATCTTTGCAAAATTTACCGCTATTGTAATTAGCATTTTGTGTTAATTATTATAAAATGTCGTGGTTAAAAAAAAGTCATGAGTCATGGTTAAAAAGTTATTAATAGGTAAATTTTTTGGTACATAAATATTAATAAATAAATATTTATATTTAAAAAAAAAATCAAGTAAATTTTCTTCCAAACCATGTTCAATTCTTTTTTATTAGGAATATAAAAGTCGTAAATTTGTTATTGGAATTTTGCCATTTTATTTTATGTTCATTAAAAAAAAAAAAAAAAAAAATCGTAGTTTATAATATGTTAGATGGACGTTTTTTTTTTTTTTTTTCTCTCTTTCATCGAAAGGAAAAAGAAAAAAAATCTTTGAAAAATTAAGTAAATATAATTTAAGTTCTGATAGTCCTGGATAATTAAAAAGTATAAACCAATTAAGAGCTCCTATATTATTAATAACAACGCATATATTAATATGCCGGTCAGTTTATATTTAAACAAATTTTTTTGGCCTTCAGGTTATGAATATATAAGATAATTTGCAATTTAATTTAAAAAACTAAATAAGAGCTGCGTTCAAAGAAAAAAAAAGTGATCAGTAACGATACTTTCTATATTATACGGAAGAAAAAACACTTAAGCCCGCACAATTTTCTATATGTGACCGTCTGGACTCGACAGTAAAAAAAAAAAGTAGTCAACCCTATCGTAAGTTCTAATCTTAAATAATTATGTAAATTTTTACTTGTAATGTCGTACTAATGTATAATATAAAGAGAGAAAACCATTACCTAAAGGTGTAGTGTATAATATTAATAACACTATATAGGATTTTTTTTTCAATTTTTATAAGTCGTATTTTGTTTTAAGTTTTCTATAATAGCCCCTGAAGCATACGTCACATAAAATAAATTAATGGGGAAAAAAAAAAAAAAAAAAAAAAAAAAAGATGAAGGTTCAAGCAGTCTATTCATTCATATATAAATCAGTAAAGAAATATATCGTATATTTACTCTAGTTTAAATAAATAAAAGTATAAAAAAACGAACCCTTATACAGAAAAATAAACATCATTAATCTTAAAAGACATGATTCAGGTTTCTATAACTGCATTAGGGTTGAAAAACAATTGATATGGTTTCTAAAGGTAATATTTTCATTTATTAATTGTAACTTTTCTATCTGGTAAAAAAAAAAAGACTTGAGAATTGCAAAATATCGTTTTCAAGTGTTGTTAAATATATCGTTTAAATAAAATTGTTGTTTGTAAAGCGAGGTTCAAATTGCCATCAATAAAGATCAATAAGTATTTAATGAGGGTGTTGTTATGCGGCTCTGTGAACACTCTCACTTAAAATTAAATGCATTTTTTTTAACTCTGTAAGGTACAATACAGTATCATGTGTTGACGTCATTCTGAATGCGCTTTGACACCATACTGGAGCATTGAATAACATTGCTCAGCATAGGACAAAAGTCGTTTTTGGCTATATTTTCTTTGGAAAATCAGTTTTTTTTTATATAATATTATTTTTTTTTATCGCATACTTGAAAACCTAATTCAACCTTGTTAACAGCCTTAATGTTCTCAAAAATATTGATAAATATTTTTTAATTTGCAAAATGTGTTATATTCTATAATGACCCATGTTATTTAGTGCTCACATATATAGCCTCGACTTTTATATGAATGCAACCACCCTATGTTCAACGACGATGTATTGAAGGCACTGTGAACCTATATTTATAGGGTTGCAAAAGAAATGAATTCCTATATTAATTTATATATATTTGAGCTAAGTACTCATTGTTTTAATTATTATGCTTGAAAATCGATTGATGAACGTAAAATATCGTGAAAATAGATATACTTAATTAATTCATATAACTGATAAAATTTCAATCTTTACCTATGGTTGAAAAACGATTGGTAGAATACAAAATATCGCTTTTCTAAAGTCGATATAATGATTATTATGTATATAAACTCATTACAGTTATTTATATATGCAAGCACATCACGTAGAGTACGTAGGATTTAAAAATGAAACAAGAAGATTGTATATACAGTGTACATATATAAATAAATCATAAACGCTCACGCAAAAATATTTCTGACATGTCTTGACCGCAAGAGGCATTTTGCTAAAATCTCTTTGCACGTCAGTTTCAAAACCATCATCAACAAAAAATGTTTTTAGGAACAACAAATTATATTATGAATAACTGTTATTGTCAAAAGAGAAAAAAAATGTATACATAAATATATATATACTTAATATAGCAAAATTATAACGTATTACTTTTAAACATGCAATTTTAAATGTTGAGGTTCATCTGCAGTAAAAATTACTTTTTTTAAATTCTCCTGTATACTTAAATTTTCTACATTTTTCTTATTCTACAGAGCGGAAAACATATTTCAAATATGTATATTTATTTCTCAATTTATATGAGAGATATTAATAATTAATTGCATGTAATGTTTTTTTTTTTTTTTTTTTTTTTATTCAAGTCTGAAAAAAACAGGCATTATCAAACATTTGTATATAAATATTTTTATTGATTATTTTTTTCTAAGAAATTATATTAAAATTACTACATTGGAGGTAAAATTCGTGTGATTTACTGTTGCAAAGTAACCTAAAATTTTAAAGTTCATATACAGTAAGACTCAAGGGGGGGGGGGGGGAATGATTAAAATCATACGTACTAAAAAATTGGTAATGCATCATTTTCATGATCATTTTATAATTTCAAGTTTTAACTAAAATTTTGACATCTACAAATTTTGGTGCAGTAAGCATATTAAACAAGGAAATAGTGTGACATTTTTCATAACTAATTTTCGTTGTACACACACACTCTAGAGGTGCATGTGCTAAATATAATGACTGTGCCTCAAGCTCTCTGCACCAAACAATTCATATATGCCTTGAGCAATTTTTTTTATTTATATTATATATTTTTTTACTGTATAGTAAAATGTTAGTACTCAAACTTAATGACATCACAGGTCTAAATTCAAGGAATAGATTAAGATTTCTTTGTAATATCAAGTAACAAAAAATTGTGTTTATTTTTAACACTTCCTCATTGTTATTATCTCATAATATATTATGTGTAAAAATTGTCAATATTAATTGAATCTTAATTTGAGGTCAATTTTTAAAGAAAACTAGAAGATTTCTATATGTTCATTCATAAATAATAAAATGTAACTGCTGTCCTTCCCCCCCCCCCCCCTTTATCTTCTTCTTCTTCGCGTTTTTTTTTTTTTTTTTTTTTTTTTTTTGATACGCAAATAAGTCATCACGCAAGCCAATTAATATTAAATACTTAAAAAATAATTATCAAAATTAAGAAAAATTGCTTTTTCTTCATCTAACAAATAATGCTTCATAAAAATCCAACATTTATACACTAAAAAAAAAGTTATATGGCTAATTTTTATCGTATCATTGAGAAATCAAAGAATAACTGAAGTAACTCATGATTCATGATGATATTAGATGAGTTTAACCATATGGTTTAACTTTCCCCCCTGCTTTTTATAGTTTAACCAAAAACAAATCACGCGTGATATGAAAATACTTATCAGTGTATCTATGCATTAGTAAAAAATATCAATATATAGAAGAAAGTTAGCAAATATTAATAAAGAAATCTTTATATTTCCATTGGGAAATTAAAAAGAAAACTTAACATAAACTGTATTAATTGATTGCGCCTCTATATCAATCTTAATTAATGCTAAAGTGGCGGTATTGTAGCTCATATTTATTAAAAGCACTAGACATTATACTTGCATGAACGAGAACAATATTGATTCATTTGTTGTTGTTTTCTGCAAAATTTAATAAATAAAAAAATACAACTTTGATTTCTACATATAATGTATTTTAGTTACACAATTTATAATTAAAAGAAAAATGATATATTCTTTCATATTTATTATATATGAGCAAAGAGAGAGGGAATAAACCGGTAAATCGCCACTAGCGCCAAGGGTAGCGGGAGGTTGAGCTAAAGGGGGGACAGCCTCGCAAGGGAAGTTCTCAGGTAGATTGAGCGTACAATGCTTTTCTTATGTGTAGAGCGGCTCAGCACTGCGCCAATTACCACAAGTTTTAAACAATTATATCTCGCTTAATTTACGTTACACAAGTATTTTTTTTACAAAAAATAAAAGTGTATAGTACAAGCATCACACACAAAAATAAAAAATTATGAATAATTGAAAACACCATAGATATACGATCAAGAAGTGACCCACCTATATATGTTACAATACGTGGCGAGGTAGATGATATATTTATAAAGAGTTTATTTGTAGATTCTAATTAAGAAAACCGGTGAGAGATGAGAAAAATCATATAATTTTTATAATAATATACAGACAAATGACTGTCATTTTTGAAAAAAAAAATAGATATAATTTTTTATATATATATATTTTTTTTTATATTTATACATTTTACACTATTTTATTATTATTAATTTTTTTATCATTATATGCTTTTAATACAGTTCTACATTGTAATGAAAATGGTATACTTTATTTTTATAAATTTAATTGTCCAAAAAATGCATTGCTAATTTCATTTAAACTTATATGTAGTGTATGTCATGGATTTTATCATGTGTCATGTACCGAAATGAAATGAATAACTAGCAATTTTAGTGTTGCATTTCCGCTGTGCAAGTTTTTAATTTCCTTGCGGTACAGATCATTTGATTTTAGGATTTTTTAAGCATGTGATTATTCGTTTAATTCTGAGAGAGAGAGAGAGAGAGAGAGAGAGAGAGAGAGAGAGAGAGAGAGAGAGAGAGAGAGAGAGAGAGAGGAGAGAGAGAGGGAGAGAGAGAGAGGGAGGGAGAGAGAGGGAGAGAGAGAGAGAGAGAACAATGACAGTAGATATGCATGCTAACCATTGGCGCAGTCATTTTTAATGCATTTATGTAAATGATTCCTAATGAAAAAAATCATTTCATTTTATGTTACATAATTAGCGTTTGACTTAAAAAATAATAATAATAGTGCAATGCAATCTAAAAGAAAATAATGCATTTATAGTGGATCATGAGGGATTTTGTTTTTTATTAGAACAGATTTATGCAAAGTTATTAAATATATTTTGTTTTCGTATTTACTTATTATGTTTTATTATTAATATTTCAAAATTAAGTATTTTAGTTATTTTTAATACATATTTATTATTGTAAATAAAAGAAATAAATATAAATTGATTATTAAAATTTAGATTTTTAAGTTTATTTTTATTATTCTTTACAGTAAAAGAGAATGACAACTGAGAACGACATAATTAGATTGATTACCTAATGTAACTTTGCAAAAGGAGCGTTAAAAAGGTGCTACAACTACGATCAAAAAAGCAATCTGCATGATTTTTAATAAAATAAACAAATATAATGCGTTGAATCCTCTAATTGCATTGCATCAAGTCATCACTAACTAATCATGCGTAAACTAATTTGGTTTTTAAAGGTAAAGGTGCAGGTAATCCCTTGCATTTCTATAAAAGTTCTCTTTGTTCCCCCCTTTTTTTTCTCTGCATACAATACAGCATGGACATGTCAATGCAATACAGGAATACAAAGGTCAATGTTCTCGATAACCATTTCTCTAACTCATTATAATATTTAAAATTAATACAAATAAGCATATCCACAAAGCTTTACAAACTTGAGTAATTTTTTCTCTATCGACGAGTAAATCAAAATCGCTGATAAAATCTAAATGGATTTATGAATTAATTTCGACTTTTGTATTTTATTAATACATGTTGCAATTTAAAAAAAAAAAAATCTGTTTTTTTTTCTTTTAGATTGCACTGCAGTATTTATTATTATTTTAATTTTTTTTTAGTCAAACGCTAATTATGTAACATAAATTGATATTTTCTTTTTCTATTCTATTCTTTTTTTTTTTTTTTTCTAAGAATCATTTACATAAATGCATTAAAAATGACTGCGCCAATGGTTAGCTTGCATATCTACTGTCATTGTTCTCTCTCTCTCTCTCTCTCTCTCTCTCAGAATTAAACGAATAATCACATGCTTAAAAAATCCTAAAATCAAATGATCTGTACCGCAAGGAAATTAAAAACTTGCACAGCGGAAATGCAACACTAAAATTGCTAGTTATTTATTTCATTTCGGTACATGACACATGACATATTATTAATGATAAAATCCATGACATACACTACATATAAGTTTAAATGAAATTAGCAATGCATTTTTTGGACAATTAAATTTATAAAAATAAATTATACCATTTTCATTACAATGTAGAACTGTATTAAAAACATATAATGATAAAAAAATTAATAATAATAAAATAGTGTAAAATGTATAAATATAAATATATATATATATATATATATATATATATATATATAAAATTATATCTATTTTTTTTTTTTCAAAAATTAAAGTCATTTGTCTGTATATTATTATAAAAATTATATGATTTTTCTCATCTCTCACCGGTTTTCTTAATTAGAATCTACAAATAAACTCTTTATAAATATATCATCTACCTCGCCACGTATTGTAACATATATAGGTGGGTCACTTCTTGATCGTATATCTATGGTGTTTTCAATTATTCATAATTTTTTATTTTTGTGTGTGATGCTTGTACTATACACTTTTATTTTTTGTAAAAAAAATACTTGTGTAACGTAAATTAAGCGAGATATAATTGTTTAAAACTTGTGGTAATTGGCGCAGTGCTGAGCCGCTCTACACATAAGAAAAGCATTGTACGCTCAATCTACCTGAGAACTTCCCTTGCGAGGCTGTCCCCCCTTTAGCTCAACCTCCCTCCACTTGGGCGCAGCACATCCGCGTTTTTTTCTTGAGGCCCGGTCTCTAAGAGAGAGGGAATAAACCGGTAAATCGCCACTAGCGCCAAGGGTAGCGGGAGGTTGAGCTAAAGGGGGGACAGCCTCGCAAGGGAAGTTCTCAGGTAGATTGAGCGTACAATGCTTTTCTTATGTGTAGAGCGGCTCAGCACTGCGCCAATTACCACAAGTTTTAAACAATTATATCTCGCTTAATTTACGTTACACAAGTATTTTTTTTACAAAAAATAAAAGTGTATAGTACAAGCATCACACACAAAAATAAAAAA